>PVHT020000173.1:1301252-1314200 GCA_004024745.2 Catagonus wagneri | reverse complement strand
CAGACTTTGGAAAACCTTGGTTTTTCAAATAAGACAATCTGGGGGGGTGGGGGGATGCACTGGGGGTTTGGGATACAAAATCTGTAAAATTGACTTGTGATGATTTATGCACACCTATAAGTGAAATAAAATCCATTAAGAGAAAAAATAAATAAATAAAAGCTAATGCTTGAGGGTCTAGCTTCTAATCAGCCTGAATATAGGTGCTGAGACCCTCCCCTTTGGGACCCTGACACATCTTGGCATATCCTCAACCACTGGGACCTATTAAAAATGTAATAGTCTGCTTGGTCAAGCACAAACTTTTGAGAGAGAATCAAGGGGAAATGAAACAATGTACTTCATCATCTACCTGAGGCCATGCCTTCCAGACTGGGAGAGGTGGTTTCATGTACTTGAAAAACCAACACAGAGAGTCACACAAAATGAAGAAACAAAAGAATAATTTCCAAATGAAAGAAAAAGATAAAACCTCAAGGAACAAAACCTGAATGAGATGAAGATAAGCAAATTTCCTGATAAAGATTTTATGGTCATAGAGATACTCACTGAACTGCTGGAGGAGAATGGATAAACACAGTGAAACTTCAACAAAGAAATGAAAACTATAAGAAAGTACCAAATAGAAGTCACAGAGCAAAGAATGCAATAACTGAGCTGAAAGGATCAGTCAACTCAGAGCAGTGGAACTCATAGAATCAGAAGGACACAGTGAAGACAGCTTTAGGAACTTATGTACAACATCAGACAGACTACAATTCATATCATAGGGCTCACAGAAGGGGAGGAGAAAAGGGGCAGAAATCTTATTTGAGCAAATAATGGCTAAATATTTCTCTACCTGAAGGAAAAAAACAGACATCCAGATCCAGGAATCCCAGAATTCCAAGTAAGAGAAATCAAATCAGATACCCACATACCAAGACACATTATAGTTTAAATGTCAAAAAATAAAGGCAAGAAGAGAATATTAAAAGTAGCAAGAGAAAAATAACTTGCTAAGTAGACGGGAACCCTTATAAGACTTTTACCAGAGTTTTCAACAGAAACTTTGCAGGCCAGAAGGGAGTGGCACAATATAGTTAAAGTTCTGAAAGAAAAAACTTCCAACTGAGAATACTATACCTGGCAGCAAAGTCTGCTCAAAAGTGAAGAAGTTATAAGGCATTTTCCAGACGATCAAGCTAAAGGAGTTCATCTCCACTAAACTGACTTTACAAGAAATATCAAAGGGACTTCTTTGAGCTGAAAATAAAGGATGCTGATTAATAGCAAGAATATATATGAAAGAATAAATATCACTAGAAAGGCAAATACATAGTAAAGATACTGTATTAATCACTTAAAAAGATATTGTGAAGATTAAAGATTAACCTAGTAAAAAATGACTATGATTGCAGTAGTTAAGAGATACACAAAATAAAAAGATGCAAAATGGGACATCAAAAACAAAATGTGGGAGAAAAAAAAAGCTAGAGATGTCACAGTCCTTGGTTTCAAACTGCTACAAAGCTATAGTAACTAAAAACAGTAAACTAACTAAAACTAAAAATTTTATGCTAAATATTGGCATAAAACAGATACCTAGATCAGTAGGACAGAATAGAGAGCCCAGAAATAAACCCAAGTATATGTGGTCAGTTAATTTACACAAAGAATATACAAGGGGGAAAGGACAATCACTTCAATAAGTAGTGCTGGGGAAACTGAACAGCCACATTCAGGAGTAAAACTGGACCATTTTCTTACACCACCCACAAAAATTATTTCAAGATGAATTAGGAGTTTTCTGGTGGCCTAGTAATTAAGGATTTGGCATTGTCACTGCTGTGGCTCCAGTTAGATCCCTGGCCCGGAAACTTCTGCATGCCTGGGGGAAAAAAAGGATTTAAGTCTTGAATGTAAGATTCAAAACCGTAAAACTCCTAGAGGAAAACATAGGCAGTAAGCTCCTTGACATAGGTGTTGGTATTTTTTTTTTAAATCTGATACCAAGAGCAAAAGGAACTGTAGCAAAATAAACAACTGAGGCTACATCAAACTAAAAAGCTTCTGCACGGGAAAATAAACCATAAACAAAATGAAAAAGCAGCCTACTTAATGAGAGGAAATGTTTTCAAAATAGTGTATCTGATAAAGGGCTAATATCCGAAATATATAAAGATCTTATAAAACTCAATAGCAAAAAAGACTGATTTTTAAAAAGTTCAGAAGATCTGAACAGACATTTTTTTCCAAAAAAGACATACAGGTGTCCAGCAGGTAAATGAAAAAGTTCTCAACATTAGTAATTATCAGGAAAGTGCAAAACTGTAATGAGCTATCACCTCCCAATGTTAGAATGGCTGTTATGAGGAAGACTATAAATAACAAGTGCTGTCGAGGATGTGGTGAAAAAGAAACTATTATGTACTGTGGGTGGGAATGTTGCAGCAACTATGGAAAGCAGTATAAAGACTCCTCAAAAAATTAAAAATAAAACTATCATATGATCCAGGATTTCCAGCTCTGGGTACTTATCTGAAGAAAAAGAAAGAAAATGAAAACACTAACTGAAAAGATATATGCACCCTCAAGTTCATTAGTCAAGATATAGAAACAACTTCAGTGTCCATCCATGGATGAATGAATAAAAAAATTGTGATATATATATATAATGGAATATTATTCAGCCATAAAAGGAATGAAATCTGATATTTGGGACACCATGGGTAGACTTTGAGAATGTTATGTGAAGTGAAATAAATGAAACAGGGAAAGATGAAAGATATTATATGAGGCTACTATCACCCTAATACCAAAACCAAAGATAATACCAAAAAAATTAAATAGGCCAAAATCATGAATACAGATGCAAAATTCTCAACAAAAATTTTCACAAACCATCAACACATAAAAACGATCATACCATAACCAAGTGGGCTTCATCCCAAGTTCACAAGAGTGGTTCAGCACATGCAAATTAATCAGTGTAATACACCACATTAACAAAAGAAAGGTCAAAAAATCACATGATAATTTTAATAGATGCAGAAAAAGCATTTGACAAAATTCAACATCCATTCATGATAAAAAAAAAAAAACCTTACCAAAGTGGGTATAGAGGGAACGTATCTCAACATAATAAAAGCCATTTATGATAGACCCACAGCAAAAATAATACTCAATGGAGAAAAGCCTTTAGCCTTTTCATTAAAATCTGAAACAAGACAAGGATGCCCACTCTCACCACCGCTATTCAACATACTATTGGAAGACCTGGCCACAGCCATCAGACAAGAGAAAGAAATAAAAGGTATCCAAATTGGAAGGGAAGAAGTAAAATTGTCACTACATGGAGGTGACATGGTACTATATATAGAAAACCCTAAGGACTCTATGCAAAAGCTACTCAATCTGATCAATGAATTCAGCAAAGTAGCAAGGATACAAGATTAACATTCAGAAATTGCTTGCATATTTGTAATTAGCAATGAAATATTAGAAAAGGAATACAAAAAAAATCCTTTTAAAATCCCATTTAAAAAATTACTAGGAATAAACCTAAAGAGGGAAAAGACTTACATGCTAAGGACTATAAAACATTGATAAAAGAAATTAAAGAGCATTCAAAGAAATTGAAAAATATCCCATACTCTTGGATTGGGAGAATTAATATTGTTAAAATGGCCATATTACCCAAAGCTATCTGTAGATTTAATGTGATCACTATTAAATTACCCATGAATTTTTTCCAGAAATAGAACAAATAAATATTTATATGGAACCATAAAAGACCCAGCATTGCCAAAGCAATCCTAAGGGGTGAAACACAAGGGAGGAGGCATAACTCTTTCAGACTTCAGACAATACTACAAAGCTACAGTAATCACAACAGTGTGGTATTGGTACAAAAGCAGACATACAGGTCAATGGAACAGAATAGAGAACCCAGAAATAAATCCAGACACCTACAATCAATTAATCTTCAACAAAGGAGGCAAGAATTTAAGATGGAAAAAAGACAGTCTCTTCAGCAAATGATGCTGCTAAAACCGGACAGCTATATGTAAATTAGTGAAGTTAGAACACATCCTCACACCATGCACAAAAATAAACTCAAAATACCTTAAAGACTTAAACTCCAGAAGAGAACATAAGCAAAAACATTCTCTGACATGAACTGTACAAATGTTTTCTTAGGTCAGTCTCCCAAGGCAATAGAAATAAAAACAAAAATAAACCAGTGGGACCTAATCAAACTAACAAGCTTTTGCACAGTGAAGGAAACCATAAAAAAACAAAACAAAAAAGACAACCTGAGAATGGGAAAAAAATATTTGCAAAGGATGCAACCAACAAGGGCTCAATCTCCAAAATATACAAACAACTCATGCAACTCAGCAACGAACAACCCAAATGAAAAAGGGGCAGAAGAACTAAATAGACATTTCTCCAAAGAAGACATACGGATGGCCAGTAGTCACACGAAAAAATGCTCAACATCACTAATTATTACAGAAATACAAATCAAAATATAAACTACAGTTAGAGTGACCATCATTAATAAGTCTACAAATAACAAATGCTAGAGAGGATGTGAAGAAAAGGGAAGCCTCCTACACTGTTGGTGGGAATGTAAATTGCTGCAATCACTGTGGAGAACAGTATGGAGGTGCCTCAAAAAAGTAAAAACGGAACTACCGTATGATGTAGCAATCTCACTTCTGAGCATGTATCTGGACAAAACTATAATTCAGAAGGATGCATGCACCCCTCTGTTCATCATGGCACTATTCACAATAGCCAGGACATGGAGACAACCTAAATGTCCACTGACATTCTCTGACATAAACTGTACAAATGTTTATGAATGAATGAATTAAGAAGATGTGGTATATGTATATGATGGAATACTACTCAGCTACAACAAGAACAAAATAGTGCCATTTTCAGCAACATGGATGCAACTAGAGATCATCATACTAAGTGAAATAAGCCAGAAAAAGTACAGGAGTTACTGCTGTGGCTCAGTGGAGTAAGAGTCTGACTGCAGTGGCTCAGGTTGCTGCAGTGGTATGGGTTTGATACCTCACCCAGCACAGTGGGTTAAAGGTGCTGGCATTGCCGCTACTCCTGCTCAGATTCAGTCCATGGCCCAGGAACTTCAATATGCCATGTCTGCAGCCATATTAAAAAAGAAAAAAGAGAAAAAGATAAGGACAAATACCAACATGATAGCACTTATACTTGAAATCTAAAATATGGCACAAATGAACCTATTTACAAAAAAGAAACAGGCCAACGGACAGAGAGAACAGACCTATGATTGCCAAGGGGGAGTTTGGGGTTAGTGAATGCAACCTATTTCATTTAGAATGGATAAACAATAAGGTCCTACTGTATAGCACAGGAAACTATATAATGTCTCCTGGGATAAATCATGATGGAAAACAATATTTTAAAAAAAGAATGTTAAAAAAAAACAGGAAAAGTTGAATACCACTGCTATGTGATCTCTCATATATAAAAACAAAAACAGGAGTTCCCGTCGTGACTCAGTGGTTGACGAATCCGAGTAGGAACCATGAGGTGTTGGGTTTGATCCCTGGCCTCACTCAGTGGGTTAAGGATCCGGCGTTGACAAGAGCTGTGGTGTGGGTCACAGAAGCCGCTCAGATCCCACGTTGCTGTGGCTGTGGTATAGGCCAGCGGCTACAGCTCTGATTCGATCCCTAGCCTGGGAACCTCCATATGCCATGGGTGCGGACCTAGAAAGAAAGACCAAAAAAAAAAAAAAAAGCAAGTTCATAGATACAGAGAACAGACTGAAGGTTGTCAGAGGTGGTGGGGAGGAATGGGAGAAATGGTTGAACTGTTTTATCTTTTTTAAAAAATTTAAATAAATTGATTTTTTTAAGTGGCTAGGAAGATAAATTTTGTATTGTGTATTTTTTTACAACAATACAAATAAATAAATTGTATTTCGATAAAGTATGGGAGATGATGTGAATGGACTTCATGTTATTGAACTGCATACTTAAAAATGGTTAAAACGGTAAATTTTATGTTTGGTATATTTTACCACGGGAAAAAAAATTTTATTTAAAGTGCCAATGTGATTTTATTTTTTATTTTTTATTTTTTTGCCTTTTGTCATTTTATGGCCGCACCTGCAGAATATGGAGGTTCCCAGGCTAGGGGTCTAATTGGAGCTGTGGCCAGTGGCCTGCGCCACAGCCACAGCAACGCATGATTTTATTTTTTGATCACTTTCATTATTCTGTGAAAAACTTTGCATTTCGCATTTCTGCATAGGCCACTATAAAGTTAAGATTTCTTTGAGCCTCTCAGTTACTCAGCTGTAGTTAAACAAAAATAATTGGTGTTGTTAGGGAACTATTCAAACCTCAGCTAAAATCTGTAGAGGGAAATTTCATTTCCAGGACTCATCGTAACATTACGCAGAAATCCTTTAATGCCTGTAAATTCCACAAGGCACCTTACATGCATACTGTGTTCCATTCAGTGAAATCATTAGATAATAACCTTGCCTCGTCAATGACTGTCTCATTTCAGGATGCCCATTTTGTAGTCATATTCAAGTTCATTCAGTAGTTGGAAATTTGCTTAAAGGCAATTACTGTTAATAGCTAGTTACCAGTTTTTCTTTGTTTTTAGCTAATAAGGTTTTGAAAGTATTTTAAAATTTATTTTAATTTATTTTGTTTTGGGAGGCGGGGCCACACCCGTGGCATATGGAAGTTCCCAGGCTAGGGGTCCAGTCAGAGTTCAGCCTCTGGCCTGTGCCACAGCCATAGCAACGCCCAGATCTGAGCCGCATCTGCAACCTACACCAGAGCTCACGGCAACGCTGCCAACTTAACCCACTGAGCAAGGCCAGGGATCAAACCCATCCCTCATGGATACTAGTCCAGTTTGTTAACCGCTGAGCCATGATGGGAATGCCTTTTTTGTTTTGTTTTGTTTTGTTTTTTAATTTAATTTATTTAAAAAGTTTATTTTAAACTTTGAGGTATATATTTCCTTCTTTTTTGAGGAAATAAACTGTATAATTTTCAAGGCAGTTATTAACTACTCTGTCCTTATCTATTTTTAAGTAATTTCATTACTTCAAAATTCAAGTGAAATGTTTGCTTATCTTTCTTTAACAGTAGTTTGTCTCCTAGAGACCTTTTATTTTCTTTTCCTAGTTGAATGTTTGATGTTTAGTGTTTCTTCAGTAGATTCCACTTTTGCGCGTTCTCCAGTTATCCCTGACTGATCTTTCTGCTGAATGTAACAAAGACTATTTGAAGTATATTTCATAATATGTCACAAATCCAGGATCATGTGTCATAAGATGGTACTATGCAGTGGCTTTATTTCTGATGAGCAATTTGTGAGGCACGATATTAATTATGCCATGCTTTTAACAGCAAAGCTTTTTAATTGTGTATTTGTATGTGTGGGGGGAGATAGTTACAATTTACACTGAAGCACTCAGAGCTGCCCAGGCAGCCCTTTTATTCATTCTTGGTCAACTCCCACAGCTCCTAGGATCTGCACCCTACTTCCTCATTCCTGGAGAAAATAGGAGTTACCTAGTTTCAACTCACTCTCCTTTCTGAGTGAAGTTTGGAAATAGTGATATCCCGTATTCATTTGTTTCTCTCCAATATTAGGTTTCTTAATTTTTTCCACAGCTAACTCCTCTCTCTGTTGACCCTCTTTATTCTCTTTTATCTCTTCCTAGTCATGTTGTACAGATAACTCCTCTCCTTTATCTGTCATCAGTCTTTCCCTTTCCACTCCCTTTATCCTATAAAATGGTCAAGACTCCCAAAGGCTATTGCACAGGATCATATAGTGCAACACATAACAATCTCACTACTGGCACATTTCTCCTAGAAGGACTTCCTAATTGCTAAAACTAGTGACCTCTTAGTTTATATGCTATTCAGCCTTTCTGTGGCATTTTACCCTTTTCAATAAATATTCCTTACTTCTTGAAATTCTCCCCTTCCTTAGTTTTGTTTTTAAATTAAGGTGAAATTGACATAGCATAAAATTAACATTTTAAAATGAACCATTCAGTGACATTTGGTACATTCACAGTGTTATACAACCACCACCTCTATCTAGTGCTAAAACATTTTCATGACCCCAGAAGGAAACCCTGTACCCACTAAATAGTTGCTCCCCTCTCCTACAACCCCTCAACCCTTGACAACTGGCAATCTGTGTTCTGTCTCTATGATTTATTTATTCTGGATATTTTATATAAATGGAATCATACAATATGTAATCTCTTAGGTCTGGCTTTTTTAGCATATTTTTTCTTGTTTATTTTATGTCCTAATAAATTGCCATTGTTACCTTAATTTTTTTTTTGTCTTTTTGCCTTTTATGTAGAGCCACACCCACGGCATATGGAGGTTCCCAGGCTAGGGGTCTAACAGGAGCTGTAGCTGCCGGCCTTCACCACAGTCACAGCAACGCAGGATCTGAGCCGCATCTGCAACCTTCACCACAGCTCAGGGCAACGCTGGATCCTTAACCCACTGAGCAAGGCCAGGGATGGAACCCGCAACCTCATGGTTCTTAGTCGGATTTGTTAACCACTAAGCCACGAAGGGAACTCCACCTTAATTTTTTTAAACTTTTCATTGTGGAAAAAGTTAAATTTTGTGTTAAAAAAGAAAAAAAAGTTAAATTTATATAGACGTAAAGAGAATAGTGAAATCAATCACCGTTACTCATCTATCAGCTTTGACAATTATCAACATGTGGCCAGTCTTGTTTTACCTAAATCCCTTCCACTCTCTTTCTGATGAATTGTTTTGAGACAAACTTCGGAAATCATTTAGTTCAAAAATATTTATCTGACATTTTTAAAGGAAAGATTTGAATATTAAATATAAAACTTTAGTGTATGTGGGGTCAATTAATTAGAACCCTCTATCAACTGTCCCCCAATTTTGAATGAACAAGACAGATCATAAAGGGGGAGGGGGAGGGAGGGATATGGACTGGGAGTTTGGAGGTAGTAGATGCAAACTATTGCATTTGGAGTGGGTAAGCAATGAGGTCCTGCTGTATAGCACAGGGAACTATGTCCAATCACTTGTGGTGGAATATGATGAAAGTTAATATGAGAAAAAGAATATATATATGAAAAAAGGATGAATTATAAGACATTATCTGTGATCTCAGCTTAAACAATTCAATTTAGTAGGTTCTATTCTTACAACAAATCCAGCATAATCTTCTGCATTTCTATACTTAGAAAACTCTCAAATAACAAGCTGACATTCATTACACTGAGTTAAAGTTATTGCAAGATGTAAATTATCACAGAAACAGCCAAGGTAAAATATTTTACTTAGGCAAGAGATACACCTTTTTATGGTAAAGATTTTTAAAAAAACATTTTGTTGAATCTCATTTCAGTAGAAAAATAACATGTTGTTATATTTCAATTGAAAATGACCCAGCTAGAGCCCCAAAGTGTTTTTTAATTGTGTTGCATAATGAAGTGTGTAGTGTTCTATGAGAATGGTTAAGAATATTGAAAATTACTACTCTTCATTTCTTTTAATATAATAAACATTTTTTTTAGCTGTTTCTGTGTCCTCTGTTACCTTTGGGGGGCTCTGTTGGAAACTTGTAAAGGTCTTTTCTGATGTATCTCATGATTACCACCTCCTTGAGCCACCTATCACCTCTTGCCTGCCTTTTATGATAGTCGTCTAACTGGTCTTTCTGCATCAGCCCTTGCCTGCCTCTGCCCCAAAGGCCAGAGCAATCCTTTTTAAAACATGTTAGAGCCCATGAGTCCTCAGCTCAAAACTCCCTAGTGGTTTCCTATCCCACTAAGATAGCATGTGGTATTCTCAGTGAATGTGGTATTGCTTACTAGGCGCTCTTTGGAAATTTGAGGCAAGCCTTTTGGGATGTACCATGATTGCATGGCATCTAGTGTGTCGGGGCCTGGGCTGCTAGTCTATCCTGCAGATTCTCCGATCATAAAGAATTATCACTCGGCCTAAATGACTTTTTTAAAAATTAATTTTTCAGGTATAATTTATATAAAATAAAATGTACCAATTTAAGTGAATAGTTGATCAGGTTTTGACAAATGTATATACACTCATGTAACAGTCACACAACCAAAGTATTAAACATTCCCATCACCATAAAAAGTCCCCTCATGTGCCTTCTGTATGACTTTTGGATGTCCTTTGGATGCTCTTTATTTATTTATTTATTTTTTATTTTTGCAGCCACATATGCGGCATATGGAAGTTCCTGGTTTAGGAGTCGAATTGGAGCTGCAGCTGCAGGCCTATACCACAGCCACAGCCACACTGGATCCAAGCCTCATCTGCAACCTATGCTGCAGCTTGCGGCAGCATTGGGTCCTTAATCCACTGAGTAAGGCCAGGTATCAAACCAACATTCTCACTATATCAAGTTCTTAACCCACTGTGCAACAATGGGAACTCCCCTTTGGACGTTCTTGACGGTGAAAAACCTGTTTATGATCATCTGAGCCTAGAACCTCACCCCATTTATGTATAAATACAAAATATTTTTTGCAAGTTTTTAATGTACATTTGATTATCCAGAAATGCAAACATCATATAAATTGAGGGAAGATGACACTCTATAGAGTATTTAGAATGTTACCAGAGGTTTGTTTAGAAAGGTCAGATATTGTATCAGCAGCACCATTTGTCTCATTTGAGTTCCCAAGATAACACTCCTCGGATTAGTCTGCATTTGTAGCTGTCACATTTACAATGATTATAAAGGTAACATATTTCCTCATATCTTTTACAGTATTCATGTCTGAACATTCACATATTGAAATAGATATTATTTTGTTATACATTACTTTCATTTATTTCTCATTTATGTTATATGCTCAATTTTATATTGGTTCTTATGAAATTAGAAATGTGGCTAGATTGTATTATATGTGATGTTAAATTCAGGATAGTAAAAGAAGAGTACAAAATATTTGATATAAAAAGAGAGCAAAGGGGAGGTCCCTGGTGGCTCAGTGCATTAAGGATCCAGTGTTGTCACTGCTGTGGCTCAGGTTTGATCCCTGGTCTGATTTTTCTACATGCCCTGGGCATGGCCAGAAAAAAACAAAGAGCACTGAGCCTGTCAGATTAGAGAAGCAATGTTCTGTACATTCCAGTCTGGTTCCTTTCCTCCCCTAAATTACCTCTCTGATGGAATCCACTATTTACTATTCTCCTCCATGCTCCCTTGTTCTTGCTACACTGGCCACTGGCTGCCCTGCTGTTCCATGAAAACTCTAGGCACCTCTGCACCTCGGTTCTCATTTGCTGTTTGTTTCCTTAACTGAAATGCTCTTCTACCATGTATGCACGTGGCCCATTCCCTCCCTTCCTTCAGCTCTTTGCTTAAATGCCACCTTTCACTGAGGCTCTGCCTTGCCTCACATTTAAAATTGTACTTCTACCCCCAAGCATTCTTCATGTCTCTTCCCTGCTTAATTTCTCTTATGGAACTTTTACTCTCTGGACAAACTTCGTATTGTGCTTACTGATTTTTCTTGTCATCTGTTGAGCTGCCTTATGCCCTCTTCCCTCACCAGCACACTAAAACCTAAACTTCATGAGGACAGCTGCAAAATGTGGGTTAGTGCTGGTGGAAAAAAAATTGTCCAGTTCCCCCGTAAAATTGACATGTTTTGATATGCTGCATAGTCAGCCCTGGGCTCGCCTCTTATCTTCTAACTGGGTATACTGTACTGGTTTTCTCAACACTTATTTTTTTTTTCATATATAATTTATATTTTATTTTTTTGCATTATAGCTGGTTTAAAGATTTCTGTCAGATTTTCCAAATGCACCGCGTGGTGACCCGGTTACATGTACATATATGGATTCATCACATGTGATTAGATATAGTTCCCTGTGCAATACAGTTGGATCTCCTTGCTTTTCCATCATTAAAGCACTAGTTATCCCCATTCCCTCCCACCCCTCCACCACCCCCTTGGCAACCACAAGTCTGTTCCCCGAGTTCTTGATTTTCATTTCTGTTGAGATGTTCATTTGTGCAGTGTTTTAGACTCCAGTTATAAAAGATTTCATATGGCATCTGTCTTTCTCCTTCTGACTTGCTTCACTCAGTATGAGCGTTTCTAATTCCATCCATGTTGCTGCAAATGACATTATTTTATCCTTTTTTATGGCTCAATAGTATTCCATCGTGTATATATACCACATCTTCCTAACAGTCATCTCTCGATGGACATTTGGGTTGTTTCCATGTCTTGGCTATTGTGAATAGTGCTGCAGTGAACAGGCGTGTGCAAGTGTCTTTCTCCAGGAAGTTTTTGTCTGGATATATGCCCAAGAGTGGGATTGCTTGGTCATATGGTAATTCTATGTAGAGTTTTCTAAGGTACCTCCACACTGTCTTCCATAGTGGTTGCACCAGCTTACATTCCCACCAACAGTGCAGGAGGGTTCCCTTTTCTCCACACCCCCTCCAGCAATTGTTGTTTGTGGACTTGTTAATGATGGCCATTCTGACTGGTGCGAGGTGGTATCTCATGGTAGTTTTGATTTGCATTTCTCTAATTATCAGAGATGTTGAGCATTTTTTCATGTGCTTGTTGGCCATCTGTTTATCTTCCTTGGAGAAATGTCTATTCAGGTCCATTGCCCATTTTTCAATGGGTTTGTTGGCTTTTTTGCAGTTGAGCTGCATCAGTTGTTTACATATTTTAGAGATTAAGCCCTTGTCAGTTGTGTCATTTGAAAAAGTTTTCTCCCATTCTGTAAGTTGTCTTTTAGTTTTCTTTTTGGTTTCCCTTGCTGTGCAAAAGCTTGTCAGCTTGATTAGGTCCCATTGGTTGATCTTTGCTCTGATTTCTGTTGCTTTGGGAGACTGACCTGAGAAAACATTAGTAAGGTTGAT
>PVHT020000173.1:1285129-1298160 GCA_004024745.2 Catagonus wagneri | reverse complement strand
GCATTTCTTTTAGAAAGGGTTTAGTATTGCTGTACTCTTTTAGCTTTTGTTTGTTGGGGAAATTTTTTATTTCCCCTTCTGTTTTAAATGATATTCTTGCTGGGTAGAGTATTCTAGGTTGCAGGCCATTTCCTTTCAGCACTTTAAATATATCTTGCCATTCCCTTCTAGCCTGTAATGTTTCTGTAGAGAAATCAGCCGACAGCCTTATGGGGGATCCCTTATACTTAATGCTTTGCTTTTCTCTTGCTGCCTTTAGGATCCTCTCTTTATCTTTAATTCTTGCCATTTTTAATATAATATGCCTTGTGGTGGGTCTGTTTGGGTTTAGCTTGTTTGGGGCCCTCTGAGCATCCTGTATCTTGATGTCAGATTCCTTCAGATTTGGAAAGTTTTCAGACATAATTTCTTCAAATATTTTTTCAATGCCCTTTTCTTTTTCTGCTCCTTCTAGAATTCCTATTATGTGTAAATTGGGCCACTTTATATTATCCCAGAGATCTCTTAAATTGCTTTCATGTTTTTTAATTTGATTTTCTGTCTGCTGTCCTGATTGCGTGATTTCCATTATTCTATCTTCTACATCACTAATTCGTTCCTCTGCATTATTCAAACTGCTCTTTATTGCCTTTAGCTCAGTTTGCATCTCTGCAAATGAGTTTTCTAGCTTTACTTGGCTCCTCCTTATGTTTTCTAGCTCCTTTCTAAAGGACTCTGCATTGCTGTTTGCATTTTCTCTTAATTTCTGGATATTCAGCCTTAATTCTTCAAGTATTTTCATTACCTCTCCTCTGAACTCCATTTCTGACAGACTACAGAGGTCTGTTTCATTGTTGGCTCCTTTAAAAGACTTGTCCTGTTCTTTTAACTGGGAATGGTTTTTGAGCTTCTTCCTCTTGTTTGTGGTTTTCTTTTTCTGTCAACACTTATTCTTATTTATAAAGGCAGCAGTATCCCTAGAGAGCAATGCCCAGCATGCAGTAGCTACTCAGTAAGTATTTACTTACTGAGTAAGTATTTACTGAATGAATGACTGTCTTTAGAACTCCCTGAGAGGTTTTTTTGTGTGATTTTATCTGAAAGTTTGAAGCTTTCAGCATTTTTAGTTTAAATTAGTATGGCTTTCTAGAGAGTAATACAAACTATATTACCTGGAGATGTGCCATTTACATTCTCTTAAGCTGGGAAAGTTGGTTGTTCATAATTAGTTCTCTAAAGGTCCTATTGTATTCTTTTCCTCATTAAGAGGATTGACAGCTATAACCTAGTGTTATTTATAAACTGTGCCCATAAGGCACACTGATGTGTGTCCCACATATGGTATAATTAACCTGAGTCATAAATTATCAAATCATTTGCCTCCAGGTGTCAGAGGCAATCTATGTTGTGCTTCTTAAGAATAAAACTGGGAAAAGGTTAATATCAGTAGAACTCATTGATGTGAGCCCCTGCTATTTCAGAAATTGAAGTAATATGCCTGAACAGAGCTAAAATTTTTAACCCTTGAGTAATCCCTGAATAAAAGCAAGTCAGTTGTATAAAAAGTGGATTACAACCTACTTGTAAATAATCAGTCATGATCCAGAGGATGGAAATAATCCACCTGGTTAGCAGAGCTATTTGAAAGGGTTGGAGTATAGGCTACTGTGAGAGTGAAAAGAGTTAAGACTGGAGTGGTGGGCAGGGGTCAGGCATGAGTGCCCTGGCATCTTGGATTAAAGGAAGTTAAACTTTATCCTGTGGGCCATGGAGAGCCAGTGAAGTCCTTCGGGAAGGATAATAACCTCAGTTTACTCCTCTGGTGTGTCAGCAATGAATTAGATAGGTGGAGCTGGAGGTATCCAGATAAGCGTTGTTTGAGCTCCCACAGGAAGAATGTAGCAACTGAGATGAAAAGGAGGGACACCAATTAAGAGGGATGTTAGAATCTGTAGGACTTCCTGATTGATTGTAGTGAAGGTAGGGGGAGAGAAAGGACTTATCACAGGAGTTTTTATCTCAGATGCCTCAAGAGCCAGTTGACAAAAATGAGTGAAGGAAGGAGTTCCCGTCGTGGCTCAGTGGTTAACGAATCCAACTAGGAACCATGAGGTTGCGAGTTCAATCCCTGGCCTTGCTCAATGGGTTAAGGATCCGGCATTGCCGTGAGTTGTTGTGTAGGTTGCAGATGCGGCTCGGATCCTGCATTGCTGTGGCTGTGGTGAAGGCCGGCAGCTACAGCTCTTGTTAGAGTCCTGGCCACTGGTGAGGCCCTAGATAAGACAAAAAGACAAAAAAAAAAAGAGTAAAGGAGCCTCAGCATCGATTGTGGCCGTTATGAATACTCCGTGAATCAAGCCCTAACCTAAGTCTAAATGGGACATCTGCTACCTTTAGCCAGTCGTTCTGTGTAGGTAGGGCGTGATGTTGCTTCATCTTCTGATTTTTAAAGAGAAGCCTAAATCTGTATTTTTATGTGCCATCTCCCAGATCTTAAATGTTGGCTCAAAGGCTTTTAAAGTTAAAGCTGAATCAAATAAAAACAACTTCAGTAAATAAACAGATAGTTTGCAGCTTCTGTCCTAGGATGACTCCTGTTTTCTTTTTCTTTTTGATTATGAGTGTGATGCTGTTCAGTAAGACAGGAAAAAGAGGAAGGGAAGCATATTGGGGAGATGATGTGGAAAAGGCACATTATATTTTGAATATGTTGAATTTGAGGTGCATCAGTTAACAGGAAGCTGCAAAGGCAGGTCTGGAACACAAGTGAAAAGTCTAAACTGGAAAAGAAAGACCTGGAAGGTTTTTTTTTTTTTTGTCTTTTTGTCTTTTTATGTGGAGCCGCACCCGCGGCATATGGAGGTTCCCAGGCTAGGGGTCTAACAGGAGCTGTAGCCGCCGGCCTTTGCCACAGCCACAGCAACGCGGGATCCAAGCCGCGTCTGCGACCTACACCACAGCTCACGGCAACGCCGGATCCTTAACCCACTGAGCAAGGCCAGGGATCGAACCCGCAACCTCCCGGTTCTTAGTTGGATTTGTTAACCACTGAGCAACCAAGGGAACTCTTGGGAGTTATTAATAAACAGTAGATGAAATTATTGAAGTGGGTGAGTTTTGCTTATGGAAAACAATGCATAATGAGATGAAAAGAGAGCCAAAAGCAGTTACTGTCGTGGCTCAGAGGAAACGATTCAGCCACTACAGCTCCAATTCGACCCCTATCCTGGGAACCTCTGTATGCTGCGGGTGTGGCCCTAAAAAGACCAAAAATAAAAGAGAGAGAGAGCGTGCCAAGAACAGAATCTTAGAAACTCTCTCAGTAAAGACGTGGGCAGAGAAAGGGTAGTTAGCCAAAGACAAGAAGAAATTGTCAGAGAAACAGTACAAGAACTAGAGATCAGTTATGTCCTGCAAGTCCAGGGAGTATATATTTTTAAGTTCAGGAATATATTTTTAAAGTGTCAGATTCCTTAAAGGAGTCAAGTAAGACAGAGTAAAAGAGAAAGCGTGCAGTAGTGTGTGTGTGTGTGTGTGTGTGTGTGTGAGAGAGAGAGAGAGATTACAGGTGATCGGTGAGTCTGAATTTATTACCAGTTGCTGGTAATGAATGATAGGCATAACAGGCAGAGCTGCACTGACTATATTTGAGAATACAAGGCCAACTGAGATCCCCTTGTGTTTGTAGCAAACTCAGCCTTTGCTCTGCTTTCCAGTATAATAATACTGAAAAAGTTTTTGTTGTGTTTCTAAAGAAAACTACCCTAGGCAGTTAGCAGGGAGAGTTAACCAGATTCCTATATGGTGAGCTCCTGATAGAATCATAGATGACTGAAATAGCAAGAAGGCCGAGATTTGCACAAAGTGCTGGGTCTCAGTTACGTATTAGACTAATCTGAGGGCTTTAAAAATACTGATTCCCTGGCTCTGATCCAGATCAATTAAATCAGAATCCCTGTGGGTGGGTATTTTCTTAAAACTTCCCAATTATTTCATGGTTCATTTCTAAGGCTGAGAATTGCTTATCTAGTGGAGCTAGAGTCACCTTGAACTGCTTGGGGAAACTGATAGAAAAATGGAATTATTCCCATACATGTATAATGATGGTAATTGCTATTATTATTCATAAACTTAAGTATACAAGAAATAATACATTTATTTTCCTTCTGTAATAGTTTAAATCCTATTTTATGCTGCCAGTTCCACCAGGGTGACGGAAAACTTAAAGCAGTCCTCACCTCCTCTCCTTGTTATGTTAGGTTCTGGTATCTCACACAGATCCCATTTGTCAAGTATTGGCATCTTTTTTTTTAATTACTTAAAGAATTTATAGGTGTACAACATCATTACAACCAAATTTTGATAGTGTTTCCATCCCAAACCCTCAGTGCATCCCCCCACCCCCAACCTGTCTCATTTGGAAACCATAAGTTTTTCAAAGTCTGCGAGTCGTTATCTGTTCTGCAAAGAAGTTCATAAGTATTAGCATCTTATGCATATAAACAGGCACTGCAACTTCCAGAATCACCTAATGTTAGCCAAATCCTATACTAATCCTTTCTAACACCCTCTTACTGAGATACCCTTGGTTGCCTGTGGTGTGTCTTCTCCCTCACTGCAATGCACAGTAAACCCAACTTTTTCAACCACTGGCTTAGTTCTGTGGCCTTTGTGTGGAGGGCATGGACACCCAACATTGGCAACAAGTAAGGTGTAAAGTTCTCTTGCAGAGAGCTTGCTGAGAGTCCACTCAATAGATGTTAGGAATACCTAGATGAAGTTCACCAAGAACTTTTCAGAAGAACTGTCTTAAATGTGCTTATAAATATTTTTACATATTTATGTCACAAGTCAGGGTACATGTAGTTGGAATGCACTGATGGTAACAGTGAGACATAATGTTTAAAATGGGAACTGTTTTGGAAAATCTGGGGCGTAGAGTCACTGGAAATAAAAATTACTTTGTTGTCTCATTTGGGATCCCTTTAATCAAAGGTCTCTCTGAATAAAAATACTATCATTAGAACATGTCCATGCTTAAATGAACATGTCTCAGGTACAGCTAGTCAGTCTACAGCTGTTTCCTTACTCTTGTCTTAAATAATAATTTAAAACTTCTTCATACTGTATTTTTCCCTCAGAGCTATTAATGGGAAGTCCTATTAATAGTTTTCTTGAACTATTAGTTTTCAGTCTTTGAACTAAAGACTCGAGTTTTCTTTTCCCCCAGCTCACATTCACTGGAGACTTTATAGGAAATATATCTAAAAGACAGGAGACAGGAAAGACTTGGGTATTCACTTCAAAGTGAATACTTAGGGAGTTCCCATCGTGACACAGTGGTTAACGAATCCGACTAGGAACCATGAGGTTGCGGGTTCGATCCCTGCCCTTGCTCAGTGGGTTAACGATCCGGCGTTGCCATGAGCTGTGGTGTAGGTTGCAGACGCAGCTCGGATCCTGCGTTGCTGTGGCCACAGCTCCGATTAGACCCCTAGCCTGGGAACCTCCACATGCCGCGGGTGCGGCCATAAAATGACAAAAGGCAAAAAAAAAACAAAAAAAAAAACAAAGTGAATACTTAGGTACTTAATAATCTTAAATCCACAAAAATCTGATCTACAATCTGCTAAGTATCTTGAACACTCAAAATGCAAAGATGGAAAACCACATCATAGCAATATCTCCCTGTTATTCCATACTTATTGGTGTATTATAATTTTATAATTATTGATTGATTTTACATTAGAAATCATATGTCACACTTGTCCAAAACTGTACAAACACAATTAACCTGCCATAATACTGTGAGATACTACGTAGAAGGCAAATATGGTTCCTTCCAGTTTAATACTTAATAGAGGAAGTAACGCATTCATGAAAAAGATAATATAAGCTACTGTATAGTGTCAAATAATTCTAACAATAAGTACACATTTGTACAAATAATATGGCAGATAGTACAGATGATAAGGAAGTCATATGTTTGGAAGGGGCCAAAACAGTATTTGTTAATAAAATGGACTTAGGCTGTTTACAATGAATACATGATAATACTCAGATATTTTAGAATTAATTGTACAGTAATATGCTCATGATATTCAGAGTAAGATATCTCTGACAGTGAAGGATAATCTTATTTTTTAATAAATCAGATATTGTATTACTAAATTCTAGATTTTTTAAATGTCAATTCCTAAGAAAGAGAAATATTACATTAAAGTTTTATAAATTATAGAACATGTATTATACAGATATAAAATAATAACTTTTTAGCATTATAGCTTTTACAATAACTTGTATTCTTATTCTAAAAGTAGTACTAAAACTTAGAAAAAACAAGCAAAAAATAGTAATGAGTTTTAATATTATAAAATAAATGTATTGACTCACAGGGCTAGGCTAGGTTACTTGGCCTAATCTTACTGGTAAAAATAACTTAAAATGCTAGAAAAACCTGCTGTATACCACAGGGAACTATGTCTAGTCACTTGTGATGGAACATGATAGAGGATAATGTGAGAAAAAGAATATATATATGTATGACTGGGTCACTTTGCTTTAGAGTAGAAATTGAGAGAAAAAAGTGGAAAAAATAAAAATTGTTTAAAAAAAACTAGAAAAAATATAAAATAGTTTAAAAGCATTGAGGGTGGGGGAAAACTTTAATCTGAGGAGATTGCTAAACGCAGAAGCCCTTTGCTAAATACATGTAAATTTCAACTTGGCATTGGGGGGCGGGGGGAAGAGACACCAAGGACACAGAAATCAAAGCTCTTAGCCCATAAAGCAAGGAGTTCAGTAGCCAATATGGACTCACACAGCAAGCTGAAACTTCAAAAGAATACACCTTTTGAAGCAAAGCTAAACCAGAGATAAACCAGTGCTCACTACACCAGCTTGGGAGACTCAAGCCCTAGTATTTCAGCTTATAACAATACAAATTTACAATATCTTTCCATTCTCACAAAGGTAATTAGTTCTGGCACTTAAATCAGTTCTCGGACATGTTAGTCTACCCAACTTAAGGAAATGAAAACAACCTTAAACAAATGCACTGAAAAGAGAACTTTCCATTAGACCCTTATATTGGTTAGGAATGACCCCAAATAACAGCAGCTTAAGCAAGGTGGTCTTTTGTTTCTCTCTCATATAAAAGTCCAGAGCGAAGGTGGTCCAGGGCTGTTGTAGCTTCCAACAAGATCACTTAATGTTCCAGTTGGCCTATTCCAACCGTCACAACCACATTTCAGCCTGGAGAAGGAAAAGAAGATTCAGAGGCAAAGGATATTCTCCAGCTGTCTTTTAAAGAAGGTTTCAGTGCCATACTTCGTGCACCCATAAGAGAGAGCAGCAGCCCCTGACATCCAAGAGCCACCCTGGCACTCACAGCTGGCCGTGGTGATCTTCTGTTAAGCACATGCAGTTTCAAAGAACACCATCAGACAAGGCCATAAAAACAAGACTACACCATAATTATGCCTGAACACAGTCAAAAATATGAACATTGCCCAAACTGTGGCATGACCAAATTTCTCCTTATTCTGCCTGACATGAATGACAGCTGCTTTGTTACCAATTACAACTTCCATCGGGGTTCATTCCTCCTGATAACATGTTAAGATACCTAATCATAGAATTGTTTCTGCTTCCTGACATCATCCCATCCAGAGTAAAGCCCTGCTTCCTTCAACCCTCCCCAGAATTGCCTAACAGAAGCCAAATCTTACAGTAAGCCTTTCTAACACCCTCTCACTGAGACACCCATGCTTCCCCTGGTGTGCATTCTCCTTCGTTACCATGAGCAATAATCCCAGCTTGTTCAATACTGGCTTATTCCTGTGATCTCTGTATGGAGGTAATGGACACCCACCATTGGCAACAAAATAGTGGTAAGACCACACTCAGTCGCAGGGTTGCTGAATAATGTAGTCGTTTCTCTGCGTCATCATGTGCTCAGTGAAAATTGGGGTTTCTATTACCACAAAATGGAAGGAGGATGAATATTATATAGAGACTAGATACAGCCAACCATCTACCATCTCCAAATTTTAGAAAGCATAGAGGCTTTTAAATGTCACTGTCCGAAATAAATGTGTGCTGAGAAGCAAAAAGATGACTTCAGGAAATAAATAAATAACCCATGGAATTGACCCAGGTCAAAGAAGCCAAGCTGTAGGTGCCATGTCTATTTCAGAAAAGGTGAAAGACTTCTCAGGTGAGAAAAGTGCAAACCCCACAAAGGAGGGCAGGCCAGTCACAAAATAGAAATCAGTTGGACCAAGCCAAGGTCAAAGAACATGCTGCAGAATAAGGCATCCTTTGTAAACTCCATTATATTAAGAAAAGAACAAACAAAAATTATGATTGTTTTAAATTTTAACTGTAATTGATTTGTAATATTGTGTTAGTTTCAGATTCTTTTCCCTTATAGGTTATTACAAGGTATTAAATATAGTGCCCTGTGCTATACAGTAAATCCTTGTTGTTTATTTTATATATAGTGGTATGTATCTGTTAATCTAATATTCCTAATTTATCCCTTCCCTTCTTTTCCTCTCTGGTAACTGTGTTTTCTATGTCTGTGAATCTATTTCTGTTTTGTAAATAAATTGATTTGTATTATTATTTTTGTCCCTGGATTTTTTAATTCCACATGCAAGTGATATCACATAATATTTGTCTTTGTCTGACTTCCTTTAGTATGATAATACCTGGGTCCATCCATGCTGCTGCAAATGACATTATTTTGTTCTTTTTTATGACTGATACTCTATTGTATATACGTATACCACATCTTCTTTATCTATTCATCTGTTGATGGATGTTTAGGTTGCTTCCATGTTTGAGCTGTAGTGCGTAGTGCTGCTATGAACATTGGTGTGCATGTATCTTTTCAAATGAGAGTTTTTGTCTTTTCTGGATATATGTGCAGAAGTGGGATTGTTGGATCAAATGATAACTTTTTTTTTTGTCTTTTTAGGGCCACACCCTTGGCATATGGAGGTTCCCAGGCTAGGGGTCAAATAGGAGCTGTCACTGCCAGCCTATGCCACAGCCACAGCAATGAAAGATCCGAGCCACGCCTGTGACTTATACCACATTTACCACTGAGCCTTACACAGTTGCCAAGAATGGGCTACAATTTTGTCTTTAGACTTTCTAGCAATCAATATGAAGAAAATACCCTGGTAAGATATACAAGATACTGTATTTAGGTGATGAAAGCAAGCCAGTTGCTTAGGAAAAATATAACTAGTTCTCTTGATAAAACCAGAAGAAACTGTCTCCTAGAGGAGTGGTCCTCACAGAAGATTCTACTTTGTAATGAACGTGCAATTCATACTCTACTATAATTGAATTAGTTTCTAAGACTGATTCATAGCATCCCTAAATATAGGCTGATGACATCCACCAAAGCGAAAATCAGTAAAAGCAATACTAGCACTAGAGTGACAGTAGCGATGCAATCCTGACATCCAGCTCTCTGCTGGCCTTTCTGATTTTAGAATCTTTGTAGGCATAGCAAATGCAGATATGTATGGACTGTGACCACCTGGAGAGCCCCTGCCTCAAGAAAAGGGAGCAGCTGTCACTTCTCAGCTCCACAGTTGTTGCCACGTGGGGACACTAAGCATGGTGTTGCCACCTTCCATATTTGAAATGTCACAATTTTTCAATTTCTTTTTTTTTTTTTTTTTATGCTTGCACCCATGGCATATGGAAATTCCTGAGCCAGAGATTGACTCTGAACCACAGCTGCAGCCTCCGCCATAGCTGTGGAAACACCAGATCCTTTAACCCACTGCATCAAAGTGGGAACTCCTGTTGGCTCACATTTTAAAAAATACACTGTGGGCCAAGCAAAATATTTCTGTGGGTTAAATCAGTCTTTGTGACTGCTTATCTAGAGGACTGGATTGATTTCATATCCTTTAGATAGTTTCCCAGTAAACATGCTTCTCTCAGCATATATATTAGTTCTAGTTGTTTTCTAGGTCGGAGGTATGATTGACTTCCTTTTGCAAGAATAGAGTTACTTAAATGACATAGGTTCCTGAATAGAAAGCCAAAAAGGAAGAGAAGGTAATTCATCCCTTGTCAATTTTCATGAAATGATTAAATCATCAGCAGAATATTAATTATAGAGCTGGCTTTCTTCCATGGTACACTTGGAACCAACCCAGAAGAGGCCTAACTTATTGCACAGAGGCCAAAAATGATCTGGTGGCAGTACCCAGAAGACACTTCCTCCTCATTTTTGTTCCTACCTTTGTAATTCCCAACACTGACATTAGTCCTTAGTGTTCTCCTACTTAGAGATAGCCAACTGAGTTCACAGATGTTCGTGACTAGGAGAAGGTTTGACCCCTAATTTTTTTTTTTTTGTCTTCTGTCATTTTAGGGCCACACCCATGGCATGTGGAGGTTCCCAGGCTAGGGGTCTAATCAGAGCTGCAGCTGCTGGCCTATGCCACAGCCACAACAATGCGGGATCTGAGCCGCGTCTGCAACCTACACCACGGCTCACGGCAATGCCAGAACCTTAACCCACTTAGTGAGGCCAGGGATCGAACCCGCAACCTCATGGTTCCTAGTTGGATTCGTTTCCTCTGAGCCACGACGGAACTCCTGACCCCTAATTTTATTAGAACCAAAGGGTACTATTCAAATGTCTATATATGAATGCATGAGTGTCCCGGTTCCTGTGTGCTAAGCACTTTTGATGCATGCACACAACTAAGGCTAGGTCAAGAAGATTAATATAGTTGTCTTTATTAGGGTCTTCTGAAGCACATGTACAAAATGTACATAGCCCCTGGAGTGACAAGTTTCATATTTCAATAAGACCTCAAATATCTGGCTAATGAGAGTCAAAAAGAGTATAAAACTTCAGAAACCACACCCATAAATACATCTGACTCCTTTCTTTTTGGATTGTAAATTCAGGAAACACTTAAGGTTCTTTAAATTTAAATGTCAAATCACATGGCTTATAGAACTAAAGTAAGTTTGCAGGATATTTGGAGCACATACATTGTACTAAGAATGTACCTATTTCTAGTTGGAGTTATTTGACGTATATGGAGAGAACAACCATAAATACTGCCATTACAAGGTGTCAGTAGATTACATCTAAACAAACACACATCCGTAGCATTTGCCTCTTGTGATAGAGTATTGTTTATCAAGAGTCAGGATTTCCCGTTATGGCTCAGCAATTACGAAACCGACTAGTATCCATGAGGATGCAGGTTGATCCCTGGCCCCGCTCAGTGGGTTAAGGATCTGGTGTTGCCATGAGCTGCGGTATAGGTCACAAATTTGGCTCAAACTGGCACTGCTGTGGGGGGAAAAAAAAGAGTCAAATTTAAGTCTTTTTTTGCTTTTTATGGCAGTGCTTGAAGCATCTGAAAGTCCTCAGGCTAAGGGTTGAATCAGAGCTGCCTGCCACAGTCACAGTCACAGCAACACTGGATCCGAGCCACATTTTTGATCAGCTCATGGCAACGGTGGATCCTTAAGCCACTGAGCTAGGCTGGGGGTCAAACCAACATCCTCATGAATATTACTTGGATTTGTTACCACTGAGCTGTAACCAGAACTCCAAATATCATGTACTAAGACATACTAGTTTTAATTACAATAATGGGTAACTTAAGAAAAAAATTATATTAAGTTTGACAGTGTAAAATTATTTATCTGTATTCCTTTAAAATTTTTGAATTAGCTTTTAATGAAGTACAGAGCAATTTTTTAAAAAAGAGAGAGAGAAAGAATAAAAGCCAGTGTATGAACAGAGTTGTGGGAGTAGAAGCGATGCATACAGATAGTGAATAATTAACATGAAACCTTAAGAATGACTAGATGTTAAAACTGAGTAGAGAGACTGCGGCAAGATGGCGGAGGAGTAAGAGGTCGCACTCACCCTCTCCCACAAATACATCAAAAAACGCATCTAAATATAAAACAAGTTGGACAAATCATCATCTGAATGCTGATTAATTTAAACCTCCAAAAACTGCAAGAAACCCTTGAAATAATTGGGTAGAACAACTGAAGAAAAAAAAAAAAAGGTGAGAGAGTAAAGCAATTAGGACCATAACCAGCACTCCAGGGAGGGAGCTGTGAAAAGAAAAAAGTTTCCTGGGAAGAAACCTAAACAACAATCAGCGGATCAACGACCATTGGAACTAGAGGGACATCAAAGCCTGAGAAAAACGCAGCAGCTGGATTGAGATAGGAAAATCGGAGTTAGAGACCTGAATACCGGCGCAGATGCCACAGCCTGAGGCGCCGGGCGGTGCCTGGGAGCTAAGACACAGGTTCCTAAGGTTAGTCCCTGCGAGAGGGCAGAGGTCGGTGGCCGCGGCAGTTGCGGGAATAGGACAAGGAACAGCGATATTCTAGGATTTGTGGAGAACAAAACCAGGCCTGAGGGAACTGAGGAAGTCTGGTCCCGCAGGGGAGGCAAGCCTCCATTGTTAGGGAAGAGGAGAGGAGGAGGGGCTGGCCTCCATAGGAAGCAACTTGAACTAGCGCGCAGGGTGGGGCCACGGTGACCTGCCAAAGAGAGCAGAAGTGGGGAGGAGCCAGTGGAGGCTGCAGCTGCGGTGGCGGGAGCGGAGCCGTGCCTTGAAGCCCATGGGTGGAGCGCGGTGCCAGGTTGTGGACCCAGGCGCCTGCGCCAGCCAGCATCGGCGGGGGTGGCGGGGCCCTGGGCCCACAGACCTAGGCGACTGCATCAGCCCACAGAGCTGGTAGCTCTGGTGAGCGGAGCAGTACGCGACCACACGAAGCTAGCTTTCGGAGAGGAGCGGGGCCGGCGCCAGCCGCTGCCGCCCGCCCCAACAGATGAGAAAGCATCAGCGGAAGGGCGGAACAAACGCCAGCCTGCTGAGCCAGCCTCTGACGGGTACCGCTTGTGGTTCCAGTCACCTCAAAAGAGGACTTTGCAATCGAACACTAGTTTCCCGTGGCTCTCACTCCCAGGGGAAATCATACTTCCTGCTGCTGCTATTGCCAAATGCTTAAGACACCTGGTAGATCTG
>PVHT020000173.1:1254086-1281905 GCA_004024745.2 Catagonus wagneri | reverse complement strand
ATGGGGATAACTAGTGCTTTAATGATGGAATAGCAAGGAGCTCCAACTGTATTGCACGGGGAACTATATCTAATTACATGTGACAAATCCATATGTGTACATGTAATCGGGTCACCACATGGTGCAGTTGGAAAATCTGACAGAAATCTGTAAATCAGCTATAATGCAAAAAAAAAAAAACTGAGTAGAAAACTTAACTCTGAACTTCTTGGTAAAAAAAAAATAAGTTGCATAATTCTTACTAACCAGTAAAATGAAACGTACCAATTGCTTTGAAGAAACAAATATTGCCTAGCGTTGAACTCAGAAATTTACCAAACAGATCTTGTTATGAAGGACATTAAACAAACAAAGATGTCATCAAATTGCAGTTTTATGAAAAATGCTAGAATATTCCTCATGTGATCCTTTCAATAGGCTTTTGGCAGCGGTCTGAGAATATAAAGTTAAATATATTTCTATGAAAGCTGAAGAAATGTAGATTAATTTTGTAATTGGGGGTGATGGTAACATGGACAAGAATAGACTAAATAATTTCTATGCCTCTTAAGTGTCCATTTAGCAAACAATGAAAGAAATATTGAAGACAACACATTGCAACATATTGTAAAACTCACAAACCTTCTAAAGTCTTTTATTTTCATTAATGCAAAAAATATTTATTGATGTCATGATGCATTTGCCCTAGAAGAGTTCATGAATATCTCATGTTTAGATGATTCTTAAGTATTTATATAGGATTTATATATCCACTTTTCTAAGGAAATATCCATTTTTCTAAGGAAAAATTATGCTTATTGTCAATTTTGTTTTCAGCGCTTCTCTTTATGAGATCTATATAGTTGGTTAGATTTTTCACCTATACTGAGGTGAAGATACGCAGTTAAAAAATAAAAAATTCAATAAAAATATTCCATGGGCCTAATTTGGATAAAACGTTTTTAGATTGTTAATAAGACAAACAGTTAAAATAACAGGCAAAATGTTAAACATATCCAGACTCTCATAAACTTTTATCTGGCTATTTGACCTAGCCATTTGTATTTCTCTTTTTTTTTTTCTTTTTACGGTTGCACCTGTAGCATATGGAAGCGCCTGGGCTAGGGTTAGAATAGGAGCAACGCCAGATCCTTAACCCACTGAGCGAGGCCAGGGATGGAATCTACATCCTCACAGACACTGTGTTGGGTTCTTAATCTGCTGAGCCACAAGGGGAACTCCCATTTGTATTTCTGATAAAAGCAAATGTTTCTGGTCATGTTCATATGTATTTATTTTGAATCCTGGTTTTGGAAACACAGACAGCTAATATACATGCCAGATAATTTTAAACATTATGGGTGATAAAAGATGAAAAAGAAAACTTTGGGAGTTCCCATTGTGGCACAGCAGAAACGAATCTGACTAGTATCCGTGAGGATGCGAGTTCAGTCCCTGGCCTTGCCCCTCAGTGGGTTAAGGATCTGGCGTTGCTGTGAACTGCGATGTAGACTGAAGATGGGGCTTGGATCCTGTTTTGCTGTGGCTATGGCATAGGCCATAGCTGTAACTCCGATTTAAAAAAAAAGAAAGAAAGAAAATGTTGCGATGCAACACCTGTATCAGACTCCGTGGTGTACACCTAACAGTTTTCTCAACTTCTGCCCTTTGTTTTCCTGGGAAATTATGTGCGACATTGCAGTGGGTGAGGAGCCTCTCCAAAGACAGCAGAAGGGATGCAGTTAACTTTATTGAGGTTCTCCTATGAGAAAAATTGTGAGGCATTATGCTAGGCATTTTTTCATAGGTATTATGAAATCTTCAAGTCCTGTTCATGGCATCTTACACATGAGGGAAATACTTGGTTTAAGTAACTTGACCAGAAAAGTGTACCAAGTGAGGCACTAAGACAAGGAAGCTGGTCCCAAAGGGAGTCACCTAACCTCTTGAAATCCCCACATTGAGGAGATGGCTGACTAGGATCTGACTCCACAGAACACAAAGCAGCAGTATCAGCCTAGAGAGACCAAGGAACATATAATTTTAAAATTGAAATAGACTTCATAGATATCTAGTTAGTTCAGTGTCCTTAAACACACCAGTTTTACACATGAGAAGACAAAGATGCAATAAT
Organism: Catagonus wagneri; assembly: GCA_004024745.2. NCBI lineage: Eukaryota > Metazoa > Chordata > Mammalia > Artiodactyla > Tayassuidae > Catagonus > Catagonus wagneri. The sequence goes on along the minus strand of PVHT020000173.1, from coordinate 1,279,792 downwards.
AGTAATGCTCTTTCAAATGAGAATAAAGTGCGCCTTTTTTTGTCATTTTTTTTTAGGGCCACACCCGCGGCATGTGGAGGTTCCCAGGCTAGGGGTCTAACAGGAGCTGTAGCCGCCGGCCTTCGCCACAGCCACAGCAATGCAGGATCCAAGCCGCGTCTGCAACCTACACCACAGCTCACGGCAACACGGGATCCTTAACCCACAACCTCATGGTTCCTAGTCAGATTCGTTAACCACTGCGCCACGACAGGAACTCCAATAAAGTGTGAAATTATTGGATCAATTTAATTACTGCCCAGTGCATAATAGGCACTCATATTTCAGTAAGTAAACAAGAGGACACTGTGATAATGATTGTTAACTTTTTGTGAAGAGAAGGATGTTGTTGTCAGTGAGACAATCATCAGTGAGTAAAATCCGGGTGCTTGAACTTGCCTGTGCTCCCAACCCAAATCTCCCATCACTTCTCCCACCAGTTTCCTGACAAGTACTTATAAACTGGTTTAGAGAAACATGGGAGGTTAGAGAAATTATAAGAGCACATTTTAGTACATGAAGTTCCCCCAAATTAGCCTACCCTTTACCAGTTTGCAACTGCAAGTACTTATGTTACCTAAGACAGGAGAGGTGGCCTATTAAAAAATTCAGTAGTTCTGAAAACTTTAAAGTTCTCCAGATGGTCTGTTTACCAGCTCTCTTGACTTAAAAATTTTTTGTAACGTGGTATCTATTTTTGCTTTGGACAGAAGTGAATGCTTTATTCACTGGATTTAATTAAAAAAAAAAAAAAAACTCCTTTGCCTTTCATTCAAAGCAAAGTTTGTCCTACCTCAGTATGTCCAGTCATATCCAGGCAGGGGTATGTGGTCCACAGAGATTTTTTCCCATCAAAGAACTACTTCCTTCAGGATGGGGAGTCTACAAACTCTTATCTCTGAGTATCTGGTGCCAGTGTTTACTCATAATCGGCAAGCTCATCTTTGCATCTAGTTAGATGATTCTTGTATATTCTCTGGCTCTGCCTGCTACGCTGACTGGGACATACTGAACAGAATTTCCCCCACCAGGAAGGCTTCCCAAACTCAGGCAGATAATATTCAGTGGAGTGGTTGTCACTGTGTGAGGTGCAGAACAAATTGTAATGTACCCACCATACACTTTAAGTGACAGTAACCTTACTCTCATACTAAACTCTAATTGGCCACCCCTTTAATCTCAGCACCCTCAATTTATTCTCGCCTCTCCTTCCCTTCCCCCGTCAAAACAGCTACTTATTAGAAGTGGGATAAAATGATTATCTGGTGAAATGTTTTTCATTTAGGTGTGATTGATTGAAAAGACTTTTTCTTCAGCAGGCATTCGCTTTTTAAAGTAATCACCTATTGATTAAGGAACAAAATACTTACTTCTGAGAGATATTAGAAGTTGGAGCTAATGTTACTTCCTTGCAGGCCTGTGTAAAGTTTAGAAGTAATAATGAAGTGCTTAGCGGGTTGTATCCATACAGCAAATAGTACCTACTATCATTAGATCCTGTAGTCCAAACAGTCTTTGATTCTATAAATAGTATTTCCATGGCCTTATCTGAAAAGTGCTTTGCTTTAATATAGTCCATATTAACAAGTCTGAAATATAGAGTGGACTGCTAAGCTCAGTTTCCTAAATTTGTCCTTAAAGATCTGATTGTATGTCTTTTTTAAGGCTTTTGGTTGCTTTTCCCTGGAGTCTAAGTAATTTGTAATATCTACAAGCATTTATTTTCCTAGTGTTTCTATAAGATGCATACATTAAAAATTGTAAACAGGAGTTCCCGTTGTGGCACAGCAGTTAACGAACCCGACTAGTATCCATGAGGATACGGGTTCGACCCCTGGCCTTGCTCAGTGGATTAAGGATCCAGTGTTGCCATGAGCTGTGGTGTAGGTTGCAGACACAGCTCCGATCCTCATTGCTGTGGCTGTGGTATAAGTTGGCAGCTGTAGCTATGATTTGACCCCTAGCCTGGGAACCTCCATATGCCTCAGGTTTGGCCCTAAAAAGAAAAAGTACCAAAAAAATTAAAAAATAAAAATGTAAATAGTTGGAGTTCTCTTGTGACACAGTGGATTGGTGATCTGGTGTTGTCACTGCTGCAGCCCAGGTCAGTTCTGGCCCGGCAATTTCCGCATGCCACAGGCGAGGCCAAAAAATATGTAAGCAGTCAAAATAAAATAGAAACATTACTGTAACTTAGAACTAACCAATCCAGAGAACAAAGGAAGGATAACTTCAAGGTTAATAAATTTAGTAATATCGTTCATACATAATAATATTAAACACATTCTCAAATGTGCTACTTTCTTGACTCATTTTTAGAATGGGAATCACTGTAATCCTCTATTATTTTCTTTCTTTAATTTTTATTTTATATTGGAGCATAGTTTATTTGCAATGGTGTGTTAAGTTTCGGCTGCATAGCAAAGTGATTCAGTTACACATACATATCCATTATTTTTCAAATTCTTTTTCCATATAGGCTATTACAGAATATTAGTAGAGTTCCCTGTGCTGTACAATAGGTCCCTGTTGATTATCTATTCTATATATAGTAGTGTGTATATGTCAATCCCAAATTCTCAGTTCATCGCCCCTTACCTCATTTCTCCACTTCGGTAACAATGTTTGTTTTTGAAGTCTGTGAGTCTGTTTCTGTTTTGTAAATAAGTTTATTTGTATCACTTTTAAATTAGATTCCACATGTGTGTGATATTATAGAGTATTTGTCTTTCTCTGTCTGATTTACTTCACTTAGTATGATAATACCTAGGTCTATCTTTATTGCTGCAAATGGTATTTCATTCTTTTTTATGTCTAAGTAATAGTCCACTGTATATATGTACCTAATCTTCTTTATCTGTTCCTCTGTTGATGGACATTTAGGTTGCTTCCATGTCTTGGCTCTTGTAAATAGGGCTGCAGTGACCATTTTTGAATTACGGTTTTCTCCAGACAGATGCTCAGGAGTGGGATTGCTGGGTCATATGGTAGGTCTGTATTTAGTTTTCTGAGGAACCTCCATACTGTTTTCCATAGTGGTTGTACTAATTTACATTCCCACCAACAGTGCAGGAAGGTTCCCTTTTCTTCAAACACTCTTCAGCTTTATTTCTTGTAGATCTATTCTTTTGCATTCTTTCCTTGTATACTTGTATCAAGCTCATCCTCTGCTATCTTGTGCTTGAACAGATTTTCTTTTCCCCTAGTGCAACTATGATCTCACAAAGCATCTACTGTTCTTAGCCATCGTTTTTTTTATCTTGTTATAAATTTTAATTTTTTTTCTTTTTATGGCTGCATCTACAGCATATGGAAGTTCCCAGGCTAGAAGTCGAATTGGGGCTGCAGCACCACATCCCAGCTGCATCTGCGACCTGTGCCACAGCGTGAGGCCGCGCTGGATCCTTAACCCACTGAGCAAGACCAGGGAGCAAATGCACATCTTCATGGGTACTGTGTCAGGTTCTTAACCTGCTGAGCCACAAGGGGAATTGCAGAAATTTTAGTTTTAAGGCATATTTCCTAGTGGTCACTCCATTCAGTTAGGAATTACTCTTAATTATCATTATTCAAATTATTAGTGAAAGTGCTAAATGGCATAGGATTCAGGACTGATCCTTTGAGAGATCTTTAGTGCCTACGTCCCTAATAACTGTGATGGAAATAAGGAAACACTGAAACAGTAGCGAAATTTTTAGAAAGGGAAAGAGGCTAAAGTGAGAGAGAGTAAGAAAGATCCAGAGATCCAGATATCCATAAAGAAAGATATAGATGAATAATATTTGGCTAAATGAGAGGAGGTGGAAAAGGGTGAAATGTGTTAAAGAGGTAGACATACAGCAAATAAAAGTTTAATAAGTAAATAAGAAAATAAAAGTTCAGTATTACACCAAATCTTACTTAAAGCTAGAACACCAGATTTCCGTTATTTCACATGCCTATTTTAAAATACATGCCTAGGATAATTTTTAAAATTTATCACTGGCATTAAAAAAGTTCTCTTCGAAAGTTAATCTGCCTTTTGTTTGGAGAAAAATTAATAACATTTATATCTGGTTTTGGCTAACATATAGAAACTTAGATTTTTGAAGAACTTCAGTGTGATATGCTAGAACAAGCATGGACTTGAGATCCAGGTAGATTTGAGTTTACATGTTGTCTTTTCCGCTTACTACCTGTTAATCTCAAGAGAATCACTGAATTTTCTCTCTCACTCTCTCTCTCTTTTTTTTTTTTCTTTTTTTCTTTTTAGGGCCGCACCCAGGGCATGTGGAAGTTCCCAGGCCAGGCCACGGGTCGAATTGGAGCTACAGCTGCTGGCCTTCGCCACAGGTGTAGCAACACAGGATCCGAGCCTCATCTGTGACCTACACCACAGCTCATGGCAATGCCGGATCCTTAACCCACTGAGTGTGGCCAGGGGTCGAACCCACATTCTCATGGATACTAGTCAGATTTGTTTCTACTGAGCCACAACGAGAACTCCTGAGAATCACTGAATTTTCTTGCCTCATCTGAAAATGAAACTGAAATTAAACTGTTCAGGTGCATTAAAGTGTTTTGCAGGTAGTGTGCATAAAATAAATCAGAGCTATTTTTATTAGGTCATATAGTCCCATTAGTCATTGATATAATAAGTAATATTTATTACCTGGATTCCTGGCATTTCGTTTAGTATCAGGGCCTGTATATTTTCTTATTTTGTGCGCTTGATAATGTGTCATTAAATGTGAAATTTTAATATTCAGAAAACAACCCACACAAAATAACTCTAAGTTTTCATCTAATTATTTCCTTTTAGTAGCCCATAATTTGTCTTGTTTTGCTAATGGGCACTACCTTAACCAAGTGATCAAGTTAATATCACTAAGGCCAGGGATCGAACCTGCATCCTCACGGACCTCGTTGGGTTCGTTACTGCTGAGCCACAATGGGAACTCGCATAAGATATTCTATTTGAAATGATCTGTATTCTTTTTTTCTCAACATTTTCCAGTCTTTTTTTTTATTATTATTAAAGTATAGTTGATTTACCATGTGCCAGTTTCTGCTGTACAGCAAAGTGAGTCAGTCATAATATATATATATACATATTCTTTTTTGAAAATATTATTTTCCATCATGGTCTATCCCAGGGGCTAGTTCCCTGTGCAGTAGTAGGACCTTATTGTTTATCTATTCTAAATGTAATAGTTTGCATCTACTAACCCCAACCTCCCAGTCCCTCCCACTTCCTCCCTCCTTCCTCTTGGCAACCACAAGTCTGTTCTCCATGTCTGTGAATCTGTTTCTGTTTTATAAATAGGTTCATTTGTGCTGTGTTTTATTTATTTTTTTAAGTGATAGGCAAGAAATAGATTTATTAAGATAGGATGCTTGTGAGGGATACAAGCAGGCAGACGAAGAAGCACTGCCCCTAGAATTTTTATTATCCAAGGAAAGTGGGGAGGGGGAAGAGTCCTGTGCCGTATTTTAGATTCCACATATAAGTGATATCATATAGTATTTGTCTTTCTCTTCCTGACTTACTTCATTTACTTTGAGAATCTCTAGGTCCATCCATGTTGTTGTGAATGGCATTATTTTGTTCTTTTTTTATGGCTGAGTAGTGTTCCACTGTGTATATGTACCACATCTTAATCCCCAAATGGATTGTATTCTTAAAAAAATTTCAGCGTCCTGAAAAACAGAGGAAGGCGGGGAAACTTTCCAGATTAAAGGAGATTGAGGGAGTTCCCGTTGTGGCTCAGTGGTTAACGAATCTTACTAGGAACCATGAGGTCACGGGTTTGATCCCTGGCCTTGCTCAGTGGGTTAAGGATCTGGCATTGCTGTGAGCTGTGGTGTAGGTTGCACACGTGGCTCAGATACTGCGTTGTGGCTGTGGTGTAGGCCAGCGGCTACAGCTCCAATTAGACCCCTAGCCTGGGAACCTCCATATGCTGTGGGAGCAGCCCTAGAAAAGACAAAAAAGATTAAAAAAAAAAAAAAGGAGATTGAAAGGTATAATAACTGAGTGCAATGGGTATTCCTGGATTAGATTCTGGTTTGGGGGAAATTTTCCATAAAACTCATTATTGGTGAAGTTTGAATACAGGCAGTATGTTATATTATAATATTGTATTAAAGTTAAAATTCCTAATTACGTAAAAGAATATCTGTAAATGTAAATACATACATGGAGACACACAGAGGCAGGAGAAACAGAGACAAAGTAAGCCCTAATGCAAATGTGACAAACTAGTAAAAATTGGTGAATCTGGATAAAGAGTATCAGGAATTCTCTTAGTCTTGCAATTCTTTTGTAAGTTTGAAATAATTTAATAATAAAAAGTTTATCTTTTGTAGAAAGTAATTGATTTCTCGATGCAACTAGCTGAGTTTTTAAGTAGAATTTATTTAGAAAAGGCTCCTAAGTGCAAAATTACAGGCATAAGTCTGCCCTTAGCAACCTATTAAGATTAACGTATCATAATTGATGTCTTAGTCTCATGAATGAATGTGCTTAAAAGTAGTAATGAGGGTGATGACTTCTCTATCATCCTTTTATAATGGGCGGTTTCTCTATGCAAGTATAGTGTTGTAGATAGATCTGCATGTAAAAGTTTGGATTGTTCTTGTGAATTGAATTGATGATTAACTAGGAAGCATTAGTTACAGTGAACAGTTTTGAACTTCCATATACAAAAATTGGACTCAGTAGATAAAAATTAAACATTCCTGGGGAGAGATAAATAAATCTCAATTTAGCACATTGATCTTCAGAGAAAATGATTAATATACACATTAAAAGTCATTTTTAAATATTTTAGATTTGTTTTTGCTAAGAATTTAAGATAGTAACTCTCAAATAACTAACTTTCTCTGAAATCTGGAAACAGATTAAATCTTTTTTGGCACTGATATTTCAAAAGATAAAAGGGAGTCTTGAATGTTTCACTGTTTCCCCGTTTATTGGGAATCTGAAATTTTTATATGAAACAATCAAAATACGCTGCTTTAAGACAACATAAAAGTGGTACTGTTATTTGGACTAGTGTCATTTCTAAATTCTCAATTTTGTGTACATGCATTCATTGTGGTCTATCATTTTGGATTCTAGTTTTCTTTTTTAAAAGGAATTAATTTCCTTTGTAAAACTAGCAAAAAGCAAGTGCTAGTATTTCATATATTCTCCATGAGAGTGGTCACAGGATCCAAGAGGCTATGTGTCATGAGATCAGTGAAATCATTCCTATGTTGTGGAGGCTAAAGAGCTTGTGTGGTCTGGCCAGACTTCCAAGTTGAATTAGAACAGTCTTTTATATCATGGGATGCCTTGCCCAGATTGTGCAAGGTAACCTTTAAAACCAAGCAAACCTGTTGCTCAACTACTTCAGTCCTGTTCCTTCTGTATCCAAATCAGATTACTTCCATACAAACATGCTTCAATAGGATATCTACCATGTGGCAAGAAGGATTGAAAAAATTTCTGTGGACTTATTGAATTTACAAAAATTAGTTCGAAAATACCCTGTGAGTCAACTGGGGCTCAGAAAGCACTCTGAAAAACAGGCTTTATTGTTTGGATAAAAGTCAGGTTCAGCCAAGAACAGGTGACGTCAGATGCAATTGTTCTTTACAGGTGGCTGTCCCTTTCTCCTTTCTACCCACCTGGGTTACCCACAAATTCCTTTATTTCTCATCCGAGGACTATGCCACCGGCGTTGCAGGTGTGGCACTGCCACTGGTCTAATACTAGAAGAGTTGCTTCTGCTTCTCACCAGGGCTTATGACCAGGACAATGGAGTAGGAATGGCTGGGGTTGTTCTTGCTCGGGGGCAGGAGGTGAGGGAGAAAGTGAGAGGAGTATGTGAAAGGTGCCGACAAGAGAGCACACTTAACAGTTTCAGTCATTCCAGACTTCTTTAGTTTTCACACAGTGACCTTAAGAGTCAGTCATCTCTGCCCTTCGAAGTAGATGATTCATTTTTTTATGCTTTGTGTTTTGCTTTACAAATTTATTTTAAGAAAAATGTTCATCAGCTGGGTTGGAACTCAGTTTCACCTGGTGTTTAATTTGTTAGCCCCTCAAGTATTATATCCTTCTGAAAAATAAAATAATTATCGCAAAAAATGAATTTGGAAATTTTAGTTTTAAAAAGAGGAGAAGAAATCACTTACATTTCTTTGGGCAGTTCTGTGCTACAACTCTCCACTGTCAACATCTGAAACTTCCAAAGTTTCTGTTAAAAGAACTGCTCTTGGATAAAGCTTTTTTTTTTTTTTTTTTGGCCTTGCCGTATCATGTTTCCAGCCCACAGGTATTCTGCTGCATTATGAGGGCATTTCAAGATCTACGCTATGTAAAAATACACAGATAGGAGTTCCTGTTGTGGCTGATTGGATTAAGAACCCAACTAGTATCCACGAGGACTTGGGTTCAATCCCTGGACTCACTCAGTGGGTTAAGGATTTGGCGTTACCACAAGCTGCAGTATAGGTCGCAGATGCGGCTCAGGTCCTGCATTGCTGTGGCTGTGGCATAAGCCTGCAGCTGAAGCTCTGGTTGGACCCTAGCCTGGGAACTTCTATATATGGCAGGTGCAGCCCTAAAAAGAAAAGAGAGAGAGAGAGAAAGAAGGAAATACACAGGTTATTAATTGTATCTTTGTGCTAAATAAATGATTACTGAAGGCCAGTTATTGTCTGTGTGTGAAAGACATGAAAATCAAGCTCCCAGTCTAACTGGGGAAATATATACATATCTGAATAATTATAAAGTAGTCACAGAGATGTTAAAAGAAATACCTGCAAAGAACAATCAAGAGCAGACAATGGAACAACTAATTGTGTCAGAGAGAGTCAAGGAATGTGGTAATATTTGATCAAGGTCTTAAAGGATGACTAGAGATTGGCCCAGTGGGTCCACCCAGTGGGAGTAGGCATTCCAATCACAGGGAACATTGTTTGCAAAAGAGGCCTAAAATGCAAGATAAATCCTGAGAGTGGCCTGGAATCACTGGAATTTAGTGTATAAAGATTAAGCATAACTTCCTTTCACCAGTTAGCTGGCTCTCTCTTAGTAGCTTCTCACATTCCCCTCTTAGTTTCTCACTCCTGCTTCTACTCCCAGTACAACAGAGCTCTTTTTCTCACTCAGCATCTCTGGTCACTAAGGGTAATTTCTGAGCTAGTTTATGAGCATCAGACTGCCTTTATAAAAGGAACACACCTTGTGACACTTTGTGTATATTACTCTCCTAACAAAACCAGTTCTGCCCAGTCTGATTATCCCCTCTATTTATTGGGGTTTATTCCCAAAGACTTTTGACTATTTTCAAGTCAAGTCTACCCTTGAAGAGTAAAGATTTGTTATCATTTGGGATAATTATGGCTTTTTGTCTTTTTTTTTTTTTAGGGCCACATCTGCAGCATATGGAGGTTCCCAGGCTAGGGGTCTAATTGGAGCTGTAGCTGCCGCCCTACACCCCAGGCACAGCAGCAGGGAATCCGACCCTTGTTTGCAACCTACACCACAGCTCAGGGCAATGCTGGATTCTTAGCCCACTGAGTAAGGCCAGGGATTGGACCCGCCACTTCATGGTTACTAGTGGGGTTCGTTGACCACTGAGCCACGACGGGAACTCCCATTTGGGATAATTATGGAATACATCGCAAATCCTGAAAATAATCCTGAGAGGTATTCCAAAGATGTTTTTTAGAAATGCTAGAATCATTATAGCCTTTTAGGATGATTATTTGAATAGAGTACTCATTTGGATGTTCAAATTCCAGTGGATTTTAAAATAATCACATATTGTTAATTTTTAGGTATCATAATGGTATTGTGGTTTTATTTGTTTTTACATTTTTTTGTTTTGTCTTTTTAGGGCCATACCTGCGGCATCCGGGGATTCCCAGGCTAGGGGTCGAATTGGAGCTGTAGCTGCTGGCCTACACCTCAGCCACAGCCATGCCAGATTCAAGCCAAACTACACCACAGCTCACGGCAAGGCCAGATCCTTAACCCACTGAGCGAGGCCAGGGATCGAGCCTGTGTCCTCATGGATGCTAGTTGGATTCGTTTCCACTGACCCACGATGGGAACTCATTTTTGTTCACATTTTTAATTGAAGTATAGTTGATTTACAGTGTTGTGCCAATTTCCGCTGTACAGCAAAGTGACCCAGCCATCTATATATATCCCTTTCTTATGTTATCTTCCGTCATGGTCTGTCCCGAGAGTCTGGACATAGTTCCCTGTGCTATACAGTAGGACCTCATTGCTTATCCATTCTAAATGTAATAGTTTGCGTCTATTAACCCCAAACTTCCAGCCCATCCCAGTTCTCTCCTCCCCCTTGGCGATGTGGTTAGGTTTTTAAAGTCATTTTTTAGAGATACATAGTGAAATAATAAGGTGAAATATTGTGGCATTTGCTTTAAAATAATCCGATGATGGAAGGAGGGGGCAGGTGAAATATTATTGGGTAGACATTTGAGGTTCATTGTAATAATCGATTTTTCCATATGCTTGAAATTTTCAACTATAAAAAGTAAAAAAAAGTCATATTACATCATAGTCATATTTCATCTTGTCCTTGTAGGTTGAAAAGGACTAATCGTTTTCACAGGCATCAAGATACATGGTAAACTTTAATGTCATCAGTTCATTGCCCTCTCCCTAAGTTGAGAGAATTCTGAGTTCTCTATAAGCACCTCTAAAACCTTTTGTTACAAAGAATTTTAATGTATATTCGTATATAGATAAATAATGTTTTATTAATTCTAAAGATACTAAGTAGGCAACTAAATATATACTGCAAGTGTAATAAATTAATGTATACTAATATTCTACCTTTTACCCCAAAGAAAGCATCTTTATTTTAGTTTGTCCTTTTAAAAAAAATTTACAGCACAACTGCACTGTGAACACTAATGAACAAATATTATCAAATGTAAAAGTGGAGGTATTTTCCTATCATAATGTATCAAGTTATATTGATTTATTTCCCCTCATTATAGTGCCCTCCTCCACTTTTTTTTTTTTTTAATTTTAAGAACTCCAGGAGTTTTTGGACAATAGAAATCTTGTTGAAATCAGGTCTTTATTTCAAATTGGCTAGCCTGTAAAGTAGCTTCTAGGTGGAGATCTTTGGCCAGTGTTTTATGAGAGGAATGGTAAGGTGGCCCCCTTCTTCTCTGGGAAGCCCACAGACTCCAGAGCAAGGAGAAGCTCACCAGTTGGAGCTCAACCCGGACCTCAGAGTATCTTGGAGGTAAACAGTTACCCTGGCCAGGCTGTGCTCTTCGTATCCAAGTCAATCCTGAACTCATAACATGTACATTTTTTGTAGTGGTTCCCCCTGCTCCAAATCCACCTACATTAACACCCCCCTGGTTCTTAAGTTTTTCATTTCATAAATTATCTCTGCAAATTTCAGGATATACATTTTCCAGCACACTCACCCTTTAGGTGATAGTTTCCTAAGTGTGACTATAGGAGCTCTTGTACTCAGATCACTTAGAGTGCTGGCCCTGCTGTAGAGGTTCTGGATCAGAAACTCTGGAGGGAATGGCGCTCCAGTGCATGTTAATGACTGACAATCATGTTTTGGAGGAAGTTTCCATTTGGCTGTGGAATGAATAGCAGGACTGAGAACAGTAAACAACCTCTCTGCTCTGCCCACCCCCTTCTTTAGAAGTGTGTTTCCTCAACTTGTAAACTGCGCTACTAATTTAACAACAGCTTCATATGCGAAAGGAAACGTTAGAGTTTAGGTAAAATTTTAGAAATAAAAACCATAAAAATGAGTTTTAGAAATGACATTATTCATATGTGTTACCAGTTGTCAAGTCACTTAATAGTGAGCTCTTTTGAAATACATATTTAAATGATTAGTCACTTTCAACTTAAGCTTTGTTTCAAATTGTATTTTATGCCAAATGAGGAGACTACTTAGGCAAGTTGTGCTGTTTTGAGGTAGTAGTCTTCAAATTGTATCTACATCTATACTAGGATACAAGTATTTCCAAGATATGTGAAGGCCAAAAAGAGTTTGAAAGGAATCAGGATTCTGAATATTTAGATTCTCTTTGCACACCTTAAAACTGATCTGAAAAAACTAATTTCTGGAGAGAGGACCTAAGAGGCTCCTGGACTCCTCTCCACCCATAGACACACTGAAAATCTACCTGACATGGTGCAATTCCCACTGAAAGGGCTCTGGAAACTAGCCAAGCAGCTCCTACGCATTGGGCAAACAAGAAAACACCCACGTAGGAACAGGCAAGAGATTGAGACATTTTTGCTGACCATAAAACTTACCCTTGGCACAGAGCCAAACAATAGAGATTCAACCTGCAAGTCCCAGCTTTTCCCTGAGAAGCAAAGGGTTTTGACCCCACATTTAGCACCCCAACTTTTAGTAGCTCCCAAAACACCTAGCTCTGGAAGCCAGTGGGGTTTGCATCCACCAAACCCACAAGACCATAGCAGACAAAGATAATATTGTTAATAAGTGGTGTTGGAAAAATAGACCTTTGTCTTACATCATACATAAAAATCGACTTAAGGTGGATTAAAGACACGAATAAAAGACATGATACTCTAAAATTCCTAGAAAAAATCATAAAGGAGTAAGCTCTTGAATGCTGGTCTTGGCAATGATTTTTTTTTTTTTTTTGGATTTGATGTCAAAAGTAAACAACAGAAGCAAAAACTAAAAAAATGTGACTACATTAAATTAGAAAGCTTCTGCACAGCAAATGAAACAATCAATAAGATGAAAAGGCAGTCTATGGAATGGGAGAAAATATTTGCAAACCACATATTCATAAGGGGTTAATATGCAAAATATACAAGGAACAAGTAACCCAATAGCAAAAAGGAAATAACCCAATTAAAAGATAGGCAAGAGACCTTGGAGTTCCCGCTGTGGCCCAATGGGATCAGTGGAATCTCTGGAATATTAGGATGTGGGTTCACTCTCCACCCAGCACAGCAGGTTAAGGATCTGGTGGTGTAGATTGCAACTGCAGCTCAGATCTGATCCCTAACCTGGGAACTCCATATGCCACGGGGCAGCCAAAAAAAAGCAAGATCTGAATAGACATTTCTCCAAGGAAGACAAATGGCCGATAGGTACATGAAAAGGTGCTCAGCATCACAATCATCAGGGAAACACAAATCAAAACCACAATAAGATACCACTTCACACCTATAAGAATGGTATCTTCTAAAAGAGATAACAAGTATCGGCAAGGATGTGGAGAAAAGGGAACCCTTATACACTGCTACTGGAAATGCAAATGGGTGCAGCCACTATGGAAAATAGTATGAAGATTCTTCAAAATAATGCAAAATAGAAATACCATAGGATACAGCAGTCCTGCTTCTGAGTATATATCTGAAGGAAACTAAATTACTATCTTGAAGGGATATCTGTACTCCTGTGTTCATAGCATACATATTTAAATGTGTAGAAACTACCTAAATGTGTAGAAACTACCTATTTAAAGGTGTAGAAACTACCTAAATGCCTGTTCCCAGGTGAAGGGATAAAGAAAACGTGCTAGGAGATATACAGTGTCATATTATTCAGCCTTAAAAAGAAGGAAATCCTGTCATTTGCAGCAGAGATGAAGCTGGAAGGCATTGTGCTAAGTGAAGTAAGACAGACATCGGTTCCCGTCATGGCTCAGTGGTTAACAAATCCTATTAGTATCCATGAGAACGCAGGTTCGATCCCTGACCTTGCTCAGTGGATTAAGGATCCGGCACTGCCGTGAGCTGTGATGTAGGTCGCATACGTGGCTTGGATCTAGCATTGCTGTGGCTGTGGCCAGCAGCTGTTGCTCAGATTAGACCCCTAGCCTTGGAAACTCCATATGCTGTGGGTGCAGCCCTAAAAAGACAAAAAAAAAAAAAAAAGACTCACAGAAACAAAGAGTATAAAAGCGGTTTCCTATGGCAACGGTTGGGGTGTAGTGAGGGAAAAGAAGAGAGTTTGGTAAAGGAGTACAAAAAAGATGAATAGTCTGAGGATCTAATGTATAATGTGACTTTAGCTGATAACACTGTATTGTTTAACTGAAATTTGCTAAGAGAGTAAAACTCAAATGTTCTCACCAGGAAAAAAAAAAAAGGAAGTAAATATATGAGGAGATCGATGTGTTAAGCTGTTGGAGTGATCCTTTTACAATGCATTCATATATTAAATTGTCACATTGTACACTTCAGGCATCTTACAGTATTGTCACTTGTTTCACTTATACCTCAGTAAAGCTGAAAAACATTTTTTAACTCATCTTCCTAAGGATATATTTTTACCTCTTCTTTCACACACCCCTCCCCCATTATCTCATATTTTAAAGAAGAAAGGCCTTTTCTCACACTAATCTTTCCATAGTGTAATACCCTACAGTAGAAAAACCTTTGTAACCTAATTAGAAATTAGGTATTGGTGTTGGTATTTGTGTTGAGAGAGGGAGTCACACTAATGAGTAAACAATAAATTCTTTTGGAATTAGATGGTTTCCTTGTTTGTTTTTAGTAAAACTGCAGGAAGATATACAATTTTTTTTAAAATTTACCATCTTTATATTATTTTTTAATTTTATTTTTGGCTGTGCCTGGGACATGTGGAAGTTCCCCGGCCAGAGATCAAACCCACGCCACAACAGAGACCATGCTGGATCTTTAACCTGCTGAGCCATCAGGGAACTCCAAGATATACAACTGAGTTGTCAATTGATAGATCATTACAGATGAATTTTGCTGCTAGGTTTCCCTTGATTTTTGGCATATGGTTATGACAGAGGGCAAAGAATTGAGGGCATTGCTATTAACAAAACTTTTTATATTCCCACCTATCTATTTACATGAACAAATTTTTCTCAACATCTTCATTAATAACAAAACACAAAAAATGGGGAAATAACCGAAGTTCAACCCTATCTTAATTTAGTCATAAGTAATAAGTAATCATGGGTAAATTGATACCTGACCTAATTTTAGCAAAAATTAGACACCTGACCTAATTTTAGCAAAACCAGCTAGTCCCCATTCAGTTCATTAAGAGATACATTTAAAGTAAAATTTGGGGGTTTTTGCTTAATAATTCCATATCAAAATTTATAATATATTCATGTTATCAGTAGTATGCTAACAGTAATAGAAATGAAAACTCAATCCAGAATAATTTTTAAACACAGCTTCATGGTCACTTATAAAAAAAAAAAACAGTTTCAACATTTATGCCTCTGTGATAAGATAATTGACAAAATACTTTTAATAGTAGAATATGTCATATTAGGGGAACATTTTTGGTAGAAGCAGAATAGAAAGAAAAAGGAAGTATGCAAAATCTCCAATTATCAAGGAACAGCTTGTTCGTATATTTTTAAAAATAGATTTTGTGATATTTAGATTCTGTTGGATATGTTTTTAAAGTGCTGTAATATTTTTTTTAGAGACAGTATTTACAATACACTGGAAGTTATGTCCTTTGCAACTATTTTAACTTGGGATGAAAAGTTTTCAATGTCAGCTTAAGAATGTGCAAGAGGATACAAAGCTTTACAAAATTCTTTTGGAAGTGTTTGCAAGTCAAAAGTTTGAAGACCATTATTTTAGGAAACCCAGTCAGAGATCAGTGTGTAGAATGGACTAGAATGGAGAGAAATTGGGCAGGACACCAGTTAGGGGACAATTGATTTTTTCCAGACTATGAGGAATTTGAACTGTCTTAAGTTTACAGTCATGGAAATGAAAAGAAACAGACTGAAACCAAAAGCTACTAAGAAATGAGTGTTAGTGTCAGTCCCTGCTTCATTTCATCTTAAGTTTTAAATAATGTCAAGACTGAAATTTCCCAGCATTTTCCACCTGTAGATTCTGCCTGAGCTATTTCTTTCCCCCCTCTCTTCCTCCTTTCCTCCCTCCCCTTTTCTCTCCTTCTTTTCCTCCTTTCATTCCTTCCTTCTTTACTTTTCTATTTATCAGACACTCTTCAAAGTGCTGGAACTTCTGCAACAACTAAAATCAGGTCCTTGTCTCTGACACCTTCCACTCTAGTAGAGAAGCTTACAGCTGAGTGTGATGGCGAGAGCAATGTCATATTCACACAATTCCACCTCCTCCCCTGGAGTTCCCGTCATGGCTCAGTGGTTAACGAGTCCACTAGGAACCATGAGGTTGCAGGTTCAATCCCTGGCCTTGCTCAGTGGGTTAAGGATCCGGCATTGCCATGAGCTGTGGTGTAGGTTGCAGACGTGGCTCGAATCCCGCGTGGCTGTGGCTGTGGCGAAGGCTGGCAGCTACACTCCTGTTAGACCCCTAGCCTGGGAACCTCCATATGCCGCGGGTGTGGCCCTAGATAATCTAAGGCAAGTGAAGTCTTAAACAGAAATAGTATTTTAGAAATGTAACTGTACTTGATTGAGTTATACCATTTATTCATTCTAAAGTTGTTCCCTAGGATTCATAAGAACAGTGAGGTTATTTTGAAGGAGATAGAAATTTTAAACTAGGGTATATGGATGGTGGTTGTATGTGAGCAAACAAATTTATTTCCAGGAGTTCCCGTCGTGGCTCAGTGGTTAACGAATCCGACGAGGAACCATGAGGTTGTGGGTTCGATCCCTGGCCTTGCTCAGTGGGTTAAGGATCTGGCGTTGCCGTGAGCTGTGGTGTAGGTTGCAGATGCGGCTCGGATCCCGCGTTCCTGTGTCTGTGGCGTAGACCGGCAACTACAGCTCTGATTCGACCTCTAGCCTGTGAACCTCCATATGGCGTGGTGGGCGCAGCCCTGAAATGACAAAAGACAAAAAAAAAAATTATTTCCAAATTGATATTGATAAAATCCTGACTCATTCAGAATAGTTGCAAATGGAACTCTTAAACTAAAAAACAGCGTGTTTTGCAGTCATTGGATACTATAAATAAACAGATATGGTACCAGAACCCTCGTTCTGAAATCTATTATGATTTAAAACAGTGGTTCAGCAGTTCCCTTGTGGTACAGTGGGTTAAGGATCTGACATTGTCACTGCAGTGGTTCAGGTTGCTTCAGTGGCACAGGTTCCATCCCTGGCCTGGGAACTTTTACGTGCCATGGACGTGACCAAAAAAAAAAACCCCAAACCATTGGGTCAATCCTAAATATTCATAGAACACTGTATATTCTAGATACCAAGACTGCATTAAAACAAACAGAGATACAGAGACACTGCTTTTGGAAAGATCCTTGCTGTTTTCCTTACGTGCTGCAAGTAATAAATCCTTCTTTCTCCCCTGCTTTGGCTCACACCCACCAGGAAGCAAACCCAGTTTTGGTGTAACAATGTGACTGGGAGTCATTTCTGCCCAGAGGTTGGAATTATGTAGTTGAACAACTACTCCAGGTGATTGTTATCAAAAGCCAGCGTGGGAAACACAGCTGTGGGATCCTGATGCTTGACGTGTAGTCTAGGCTATCAGTCTCTCCATCACCTTGGAGCTTGTTAGAAACGCAGAGTCTCAGCCCCGGCCCAGATACTGTCTGCAGTTTAACAAGATCCCCGGGTGATTTCTGTGCACATTAACATTTGAGAAGCCCTGTTCTAACCCTCTAGTAATCATCGGGCCTGTCCTGGAACACCTAAGAATGATTACATTTGGTAATTGCTACTCTCAGGGAGGCAGAGGAAAGGAAAACTATTGATTTGCTGAATATAGATAACTTTAAATTTTCTGCCTTATCTTTTAAATCTACTCACTATCATTGAGGCCAGTAGGGAAATGTAAAAGCATAACATGAATTTTTAAATGGTGATTCCAATAGAGTAAAGAAGAGGTTGGAAAAAAAAAAAAAAGGAGTTCCCACCGTGCCACAGTGGAAACGAATTCGACTGGGAACCATAAGGTTGTGGGTTGGATCTCTGGCCTTGCGCAGCAGGTTAACGATTGGCGTTGCTGTGAGCTGTGGTGTAGGTCACAGACGCGATTTGGATCTGGCATGGCTGTGGCTGTGGTGTAGGCCGGCAGCAACAGCTCCGATTAGACCCCTAGGCTAGGAACCTCCTTATGCCGCAGGTGCGGCCCTAAAAGACAAAAGCCCCCCCACCCCAAAAGAGGACAAGGTTGCATGGTCAGGACTCAAGCTCACTGTTTCCTCGGAGTAAGGATTACTGGCTGTTCTATTTCTGAAGAGAGAATGGAAGGTACACAGCAGAGACCATGAGAAATTCCATCCTGGTGAACGGGGTAAGGTAATGTTCCCTTTGAGCATTTCATTTGGAAGATGGGTGATGTTTTATCATAATCTTTTCAATTCTTTGAAAATAGGCAACTGGAATGCTCCCTTCTGCTGTGATGGTAGGAAAAGCCATCAAATTGTCGGTTGGAAACCACTAGCTTTTCTTTATGAATTCAGTGAACTACCAACCCTCAAAATACTTTTTCTAAAATCTTGATTCACAATTTGGGGTTTGACAATTCCAGTTTCATGCAGCTGTAGATTTTACCATCTTCTTAGCAGTTCTTAAGCATTTATTGATCTACAAATTGCTTTTAAGCTGGTTTCCAATACCCTTCCTTGTCCACACTCAGCCTTCTGGTCCTGGGACTTGCCACAATGGTTAACCTACATTTAAGGGAGAAAAGGTTATTTACCGTAAGTGTAGCTTCGTGTAAGAGCAGCTTTGTAATTTTGCCTGGTAAACTCCTATTGCATTTCTGCTATTAAATCGGATTATTCTTTTGATGGCTCGTATTGGAAGATGAGAGATATTGAATTACAATTAATAAGCACAGCTATCATATAATGCCTACAGTTAATATAACATTTCAAAAAATAAACAGACACATAGAATTTATAGTCTAACTGGGAGGATAGACACTAAACAAATAATTGTGTAAGTAATTGTAAGCGCATAAATGATAAGTTGAAAGAAATTCTCAGTGCTGGGAATGTGTGACAGGAGACCTAACCTTGTATAAAAGTGGTCAGAGATGTTCTTCCTAAGGAAACGATGTTTAAATTGAGACATGAGAGGTGAATAGGCAAAGGGAAGATCAAAAAAGGTAATATTCCAGGTAGATGGGCCACTGCGTGCAAAGCCCAAAGGTGGGAGAGGCATGGTCTATTTGAGAAGGTACAAGTCAGCATGGTCTGTCCCCAACAAAGCTCAAGAAGAGATTAGTAAGCTATGCGTAGAGGCCAGCTGCTTTCTAGCCAATGCAATGGAGTAATTTTTGAAGCGTTCATTGCTGCGGTGTTTTTGGTTGGTTGTTTGTTTACAACTGCACCTGTGGCATATGGAAGTTTCCAGGATAAGAGTCGAACTGGAGCTGCAGCTGGGCCCTGCACTAGAGCCAAGGCAATGCTAGATCCGAGCCACATCTGTGACCTACACTGCAGCTTGTGGCGATGCCACATTCTTAACCCACTGAGTGAGGCCAGGCATTGAACCTGCATCCTTATGGACACTGTGTCGAGGTCTTAACCCGCTGAGCCACAATGGAAACTCCCAATTGATGTGGGTTTTTTTGTTTTTGTTTTGTTTTTTTAGAGCTGCACCTATGGCATATGGATGTTCCCAGGTTAGGGGTTGACTCGGAGCTGTTGCTGCCGGCCTACCCACAGCTTATGGCAATGCTGGATCCTTAAGGCACTGAGTGAGGCCAGGGATTGAACCTGCGCGCTCGTGCATACTAGTCATGTTCATTACTGCTGAGCCACAATGGGAACTCCTGATATATTTTTAATGCCAGTAGTGTATTTACCTTCAATCCTCTACCACTTGGGCTGTAGGCAACGTATCCCCCAAGATTTGAAGAGGGAACCACAAAAAAAAAAACAAAAACAGACATTTGAATTTTTTTTTTGCCTCTTAGGGCTGCACCCGTGGCATATGGAGGTTCCCAGGCTAGGGGTCAAATTGGAGCTACAGCTGCCGGCCTATGCCACAGCCACGGCAACGCCAGATCCGAGCCACGTCTGTAACCTACACCACAGCTTGCGGCAACTCCAGATCGTTAACCCACTGAGCAAGGCCAGGGATCGAACCCGCAACCTCATGGCTCCTAGTTTGATTTGTTAACCACTGCGCCATGATGGGAACTCCTTCAAATTTTTGACTTTGAAGTCTAAACCAAAAATGTAACAGGCCACGCATTAGAAAAATCGGGGCAGTATAGTTGCATAGGGTGCCTTAGAGAAGGACGTGACCCAGGCTCACAGATAAAAATGATCCCCCATGGGCTGTGAGGAGCAGCCAGATATTTTCCTGCATGGACAGAAAGTGACACAGAAGAGCAGGCTGACCTTGAGGCTGCTGGTGAGGCAATGGAAACACTGAGGCGGCAAGTATTTAGAGGGGGAGGGACAAGGTGTCAGTATATTCGGGTGCAGTTGGTGTCCATCAGTTACTGTTTCTTGTGTCATTCTGACATATCTGTGTTAAGTATTGGGGCATTATTTGAAAGATAATGGAAAACCAGGTTGATGATATCCCTCTCTAGCTAGGTATAGAAAATGGTTTGAAAGAGGTGAGATTCATCCAAAAGGATGTTGCGGTTGTCTAAGCAGGAGATGATGGTAGTCTGTACAAGGATGCTAGCAGTGGGGATAAAAGAAAATGGACAGTTTACAGGCATCTGTTTTTAGCTGGCCCATGCTGCCCTAATAAAATATAGAATAAATACTGGGTGGCTTAACCTACAGACATTTATTTTCTCACAGTTGTGGAGGCTGTTAGTCCCAGATCAAGGTCCACCCAAACTGATTTCTGGTGCAAGCTCTTTCCTGGCTTTCAGATGGCCTCCTTCTCACTGTGTCCTCACCTGGAAGAATGAGCGCTCTATCCTCTCTCCCTCTCTCCGTCTCTCTCTCTCTCTTCCTCCTCTTATAAGACCACAGCCCTAGGTAGACGAAGATGGAGGAGTCACAGGTGACACTTACCGTTCTTAAGTAGAAATGATATGCTGTTTATGGAGCATTGGGATCACCAGAGGTAGACACTATGTGGAGGAAAAATATCCGAATGTAATGTTAAACGTGTTTATGTTGAGGTATCTATGAAATATCAGAAGGCAAATGCCAAGTGAGTAGTCGGTTGTATGGGTCTGGAATTCAGAAAAAAATATCTGGGTTACAGATGTAGTTTTGGGACTCATCTCTCGATAGATGGTCATTACGCCACGGGAGTGGGTGAGAGCGCACGGGGCAGTGGTTCTCAGTATTCAGTGTGCGTCACAAGCACTGCGATAGCTTAAGTCACAGATTGCCTGGCCCTACCCCCTGGGTTTCTGATACCACTCAACTTTCAGAGGCATGTGAACATATAAAGGCTTTTGAAATTTTGATTTTTCAGAGAGCTCATAGCAATTTATATTTTTATCTGAGTATAAGAAAGCTCATTCCACTGTATCCTTTATTGCATTCAATATTGTAATTTAAAATATTATAATTTTTAACATTAGAGGTGAAAAAAATGTGAACTAATTGCAATTTGGCACATCTTTGTTTTTTGTTTTTTTTTCCTTTTTTAAAAAAAAATTGTCAGTAGGCATCATTTCCCAGTTTTAGCCTCGCTCCTCGTTCCCCCACCCCCAAACTAGTTCTTAGTAGCTCCATCAGGTGGGATTGCAGGATGCCTCTTCTGAGACAGTGAATTTTTTTTTCCCCACATTTTAAAATACTATTTGCATGTTCTTTGGTGTTTGGTAAAAACCTTTCTGTTTTATATATATTTATATTTTAATACATTTATTCTTTGGCTCTTTCAATACAGCATTGCGTTTTGTGATATGCATAGCTGCGTGATAACTCACACTGATAAATGTACCCTAATGTGTGTGAATCGTACAATTAGGCAGATTTTTTAATATTCACCTCTGTGAATAAGATGAAAATACTCTGCTACTGATGCTTTTCCAAGTTGAGTAATATAAAAACATGGCCTAGATAGCACTAGTTTCCATGTAGGGTAAGTAAAACCAAGACATTGTCATTCTGATTGACCCTAGGTTGTCCTGTGGCCTATTAAGGGGGCCAGGTCCAGAAATTCTTCCTCTTCTTCTAAATGTAGAACACACTTGACTGGCTCCGGCAAACCGGCCATGACCTAATGTTCCGTCTTACACGATCCCACTGCATGTGAAAGCCAGTCCAAATGTTTAGCTAGACAGGAATGAAGCTGCTTATGACAAAACCAGATCCTGCTGGAAAGTCAGTTGTCTTGTTTCTATGGCTCTTTCAGTCAAAACTGGGTCACTTTTCTGACAGCCTCTTTCAGACAGTGATGTTAGATGACTTGAAATTATTCTTCAGCGTATGCTTCAAGCACTTTGTGACTTTCCTGGCCTGCAGCCTCCCTTGTTAATTTGTCAGAACATCTGCCTGGGCTCCCTGTCATCACTTCTTTTGGCACCTGACAATCTCAGTGCAACGAAGCTGGGGGTAGGTCTGGTTTGATGGCTGTGAAGCAAATGTTCCCAGTCGTCATCAAATTGCATTTCCTAAACAAGAGTTTAGTTAATCATAGAGATACTTTCTGGCTCTTTGAAGTGAAAGCTACAGCAGATTTGGCAGATTAAGTGCACTGCGGCATAGTTGCGGCATCATAGCAAGGCCAGCCTCTCTTCATACCCAAAGGACATTGGATATAACAACATATTTATACTTTCAATGGAGATTTGGGGGTCCTTTACCTTTCCTAGATTGGGAAAAGGGTAGAGCATGGTGAACTTTGAGTTTAAAGAGACCAGTCTTCTGGCTGTATGATCTTGAGTAACTGTTCATTTCTCAGAACTCGTCCCTGCATTTGTGAAGGGGGGTAATGCTTTTCTTACGGGGCTGTTGTGAGAATGCAGAAACATAAAACACTTTGCAGGTGCTCAGACATCAGTGCCTTTCCCTTACTGACTAGGAGTAGCCTCACGTTGTGAAAGGGGTTGTCAGTACATGACTAGGATTCAGAAGGTGAATTATTTAATGAATAGCCTGATCCTTGGATAATAACGGGTCAAGGGCTTGCGTAATTGTTTTATTGCCTTGAACTTCCTTTGGCATAGGGCCCCACCCAGCCCATATGAAAGTGAATACTACTGAGCCAAGTGTTCCTCAGCGTTAAGCACTCTCAACACAAATTTGTAAAAAGGAATTTAATGGCCAGAAAGCAAATAACTGCAATTGAATATCGCATCTGAGGACCAAGATTCCCAGTAAAGCCAAGGACTCTTGTATGTCACGTGCTTAGCATACCTCTCTCCCCTTTTCTCTTTACAGTCAATGATGATAGGAGACAAGGAGGTAGATAGTGAATGTTCCTGTTTTGGGCTCCACTGAAAGCCTCTGATGCAGTTTCCTGCCAGGCCTCCACTTTCTCTTTACAGTAACACCATAATTAGAACTTCTGAAAATTGCAAACTAGGTAGAAGCTGGCTGGGCTTTAGATCCCATCTATGTAGAGGGAGATGGAACAGCTCAGCTTAGACTTGTGATACGCTGCTTGCCTATCATCCATATCCAGTTATTAAAACAGAATCTCTAATCTTTATGGGCAAGACATGGTCAGTTCATAGATTGCTGTGTTTGTCCCAAAGAACAAATTCTTCTAAATTAAAAAAACAAAATTCACTCCTTTGATTAATTCACACTGAGGCTCCACACAACCTTCCATTCCTTTCTAGTTCAAATTCAACGGGTGTAATTATTTGAATGTATGTTACTTGAAGAATACTGAATAGAGATATGAAAATCAGGACTTGCATAAAAGATAGTGTGATTTAGAGGCTGGTTACTAGCTTTATGAAAAAGAGTTCCTTCTCTAGTAGAAACTTATTTGAAACTAATTTGGTTCGTGATAAGGGCATAGAAAACATCGCAGCTGGGGATGTTTGGGACAGCTCTGGTCTAGATTCTAGAGCCATTACTGACTAGTTTTATCTTGTTATTTGTATCAGATAATTCTTTAGCTCTCAGTTTCTTAATATTAGAGGGTTGAGCAAGGTAATCTCCGTGGTTTCGCTTGTAAATTCAAGTTACAGGAACTCAAATATTGTGTAAACCAAGGCTTAAATTTCTGTCTTGGACATTGAGTCTCCTAGAGGATTGTTAGTGGAGTCAGGAATTTTTCAAAGTGTATTTCCTATAATTCCTGAGTTCTACCATTAAGTGCCACTGAGTTTTGAGTATCGTGTTACAATGACAGCAATTTGGCATTAAATTTAAGGGCAAATGGAGAGAAAACAGTTCATGTTAAAACCATGCTAATATAGGAAGTTCCCTTCGTGGCTCAGCAGTTAATGATCCTGACTAGGATCCATGAGGATGTGGATTCAGTTCCTGGCCTCGCTCAATGGGTTAAGGATCTGGCGTTGCCATGAGCTGTGGTGTAGGTTGCAGGCACGGCTAGGATCTGGCATTGCTGTGGCTGTGGCATAGGCCAGCGGCTGTGGCTCTGATTCAGCCCCTGGCCGGGGAACTTCCATATGCTGCTTGTTTGGCCCTAAAAAAGCAAAAAAAAAAAGCTAAAATGTTTCATATGATAATGAACTTATTCAATAAGCTTGAAAAGTTTCCAGCTAACGCTATGTCATGTTTTACAACTTATATCTATATCTATTACTTTCTATCTAATGCACTGTTGTTTTACAACTTGTATCTATGAAGTCTACTGTGCAGTGCCTTTCCTGTTTGATTCAAATGTGTGCAAGTTGACATTAGTGAGTGTACTTTCCGTTAAATCATGCCTATTATAATACATGATTGAGTCCTAAATTTATTTATTTATTTTTTATTTATTTATTTATTTTTTTGCGTTATAGCTGGTTTACAGATTTCTGTCAAATTTTCCAACTGCACTGTGTGGTGACCCGGTTACATGTAATATATGGATTTGTCACATGTGATTAGACATAGTGCCCTGGACTATACAGCTGGATCTCCTTGCTTTTCCTTCACCGAAGCTCTAGTTAACCCCATTCCCGGAGTCCTAAATTTAAATTCACATATGTTTTTTTTGTGGTTCAGTGCCTCAGTGTTTATTCATTATCAAATTATGACAAGAGATAAGTATGAAGTAGAACGTGTGGTAGATAGTAAGCACATTTAACCCATTTCTTATGAGATAAAAATCTTCCCTTGGAAATTTGATAGTATAGCAACAAAACAAGATATTTACTTTAAAATAGTCTCTCTTTAGTTAATGGTTCGTTTCCTATTTTCCAACTAAATTTTAAAGTCAGTACTTTTTTTTGCCTTTTTGTCATTTTAGGGCTGCACCCACGGCATGTGGAGGTTCCCAGGCTAGGGGTCTAATCGGAGCTGTTAGCCGCTGGCCTTCGCCACAGCCACAGCAACGCGGGATCCGAGCTGCATCTGCGACCTACACCATGTAAGTTCGTATCGCATTACAATTCTCTTTTTCTAATACGTTTATAAACGTTGATGGTTTACTCAACCAGTTTTTGTTTTTTTTTTTGTTTTTTTATTTTTTATTTTTTTATTTTTGCATTATAGCTGGTTTACAGATTTCTGTCAGGTTTTCCCACTGCACCATGTGGTGACCCGATTACATGTACATATATGGATTTGTCACATGTAATTAGATATAGTTCCCCGTGCATTACAGTTGGAGCTCCTTGCTATTCCATCATTAAAGCAGTAGTTATCCCCACTCCCTCCCACCCCTCCCCC
>PVHT020000173.1:1212349-1253086 GCA_004024745.2 Catagonus wagneri | reverse complement strand
GTCCATTGCCCATTTTTCAATGGGGTTGTTGGTTTTTTTGCAGTTGAGCTGTATCAGTTGTTTGTATATTTTAGAGATTAAGCCCTTGTCAGTTGTGTCATTTGAAAAAATTTTCTCCCATTCTGTAAGTTGTCTTTTGGTTTTCTTTTTGGTTTCCTTTGCTGTGCAAAAGCTTGTCAGCTTGATTAGGTCCCATTGTCAACCAGTTTTTGAACATTTAGGATAACTCATTGTTTAAAACAATTTTGAGAACTGAAACTCCACTAATCATTAGAATGATTTTAAAAGTGACTCACTGAGCTTGGTGGTCAGCTTGTTTTTTAAAAACTAGGTTTGAATGGAAAATTGAAAAAGCAAAGGACTATTAATAATGACAGGAGGTGGGTGTATGAGCAGGTGTAGTAGATTGTGGTGACAGAGATGTGAAATTGCTATAATTCTAAAGAACCACATCCCCATTTTTTTTTGTCACCTTCTCAGCAAATCGTGGTTTTATGATTCGGAAAAATATGTACTGTGTGTTGAGACTACACCATCAAAATCTTTCTCGTTCAAGAGGTTGAAAACATTTCAATGTAAAATTTTAGGACTCAAAAGTAAAGATAAGGATTACTTGTTTTAAGCTGAGTTTTACATCAGTAAAGGAGAGCAAACATTTTCACAAGCATTTACAATGACTATGACCAGAAAGTCCCAACCATTCCCTCTGTTTCCAGTATCGATTCTCCATTCTGCCAACAATTGGACCTTCTAAAATACAAATGAGATCGTGGCTGTCTTCTGTTAACAAGCTTTTAATGAATTCCCATTGCCTTGGGGATAAAATTCAAACCTTCAACATGCCCTGAAAGATTCTTTATGATCTGCCCTCTGCCCTTCTGTTCAGCCTTATCTGCCAGCCCTCTCTTCCACCCTCCAACTTAACTTCTTGGTCATGCTGAACCAAATTTTAGCCCCCTAAATTCATCTTACTTTCTCACCGTGCTTCTCTGCACATAACTGCTTCTTCTTGCTTAAAATGGCTTTCCTCCCCTTTTACCTGGGAAACTCTTACTCATGCTTTAAGACTCAGGCACCATCTCCTTTGTTCATTTCTCACCACTCTTCTACGCTACACATTCCCACGCACACCCCATTTCATGCCTCATTCTGCTGTGAATTGCACCTCATCACCACACTGCAGTCCAGTTGTCCACTTTCTCTACACTGAAACCTCTTAGAGGGAAAGGACTGTATCTTGTTCATCCCTCTCTCTCAGCGCACTTAACATAATGCCTTGACATAGGATCGGCATTCTGTAAATGTATGTTAAAATAACCAATGCATAAATAACCCAGGAAAGAAAAGTCCAACATGGAGCAGCTTTTATATGGGATTTAGTAGGACAATTATTGGTTCACATTGTTTTTAATACTGTTGAAGCTGCTACAACCTCCAACAGGAAGGCTTAAAATAGTATTAAAAACTCACAGTAAACATTGTTTTTACTTGACTGAAAAGAACCTCATAAAACAACAGCCTTTCCTGATACTCTTTTTTTTAACTTGGAAAGAAAAGGAGCTTTTTGCACTCCATAATTAAAAAAAAAATCGTAATTTCCTTTCTCTCAAACTGCAGTTATCACTGGCATTGTAAACCCGAAAGACCTTATTGATTCCAACTAAAGCAGAAGTTAAATCTTATTGATTCCTGTTGTGGCTCAGCAGGTTAAGAACCCGGCTAGTATCCATGAGGATGCAGGTTCAATCCCTGGCCTTGCTCAGTAGATTCTGCAGCTGTGGCTCAGATTCAGTCCCTGGCCTGGGGATTTCCATATGCCATGGGTGTAGCCATGAAAAAAAAATTTTTTTAAAGAAATGTGAGAAATTATTTTCAAAAAGTAAAGCAGAAGGGGCAACTACTGTTTACACTTCTTCAACAACTCTCTAAACTTATTAGAAATTTATAGTCTCATAATTAAAAACAATGTAATTTTGTGAAAAATGCAAGTCCTCAAACAGTATGCTTTCATTAGGAGAAACAACAGACATAGCAGGGATGAATCTTCATCAACTTGGGCATCCAGGAAATATTACCTTATTTTTCTGTATGCTTGTCATTCTGTGAACTTCATTTCTACATAACCCTTAGTAGGAAGGCTAGAATGAGAGGTGACAGAAATTTAATCTAATTCCATTTGTACTTCTCTTTCCTTTTTGAAGTCTAGGGGCTAATGTAGTTCCTGGGTGTCAGAGGATTGGGGGGAGGTGTGTTTGGCCCTCACTCGAATCATCTAACCAGCTCTATCTCAGGTGTTGTTGTAATACAGACATGGACATGGTATAGCTACAGGCTACACGCAGTTAACAGTGATCGCAAACTGGCTATGGTAGACATCTAAGATACTGAAAGCAAAAGTGACAGCATACAGCTTTCTACCATCATCAAGTGATGGATATTATTATCTAAGATCCAAAGAATGTAATACGCCCTCCAAGGAGCTCAAACTGATTTCAAATAAGTTAAAAGTGTTATAGAAGGTTAATGTAGTGAGTTCTAAATAAATTAAAATATTAGGAATTCCCACTGTGTTTCAGTGGGTTAAGAACCTGACATAGTGCCCGTGAGGATGTGGGTTTGATCCCTGGCCTCATTCAGTGGGTTGAGGATCCGGTGTTGCCACAAGTTATGGCATAAGTCATAGATGTGGCTTGGATCCCACGTTTCTGTGGCTGTGGCCTAGGCTTGTAGCTGCAGCTCTGATTCAGTCCCTAGCTCAGAAACTTCCATATGCTGCAGGTTTGGCTGTAAAAAGAATAAAAATATTATATAAAGTTTGATGTATATAATACTCTATTGAACAGTAAAGTGTTTAATATAGAAAATAAATTATTTTAAAATTGTCAGCACTGTATCTGCCAAAGCAAAGATGTCTGCAGGACAGATGTAGCTTCCAGGCAGAACATTTGGACATCTGCTCAGACCCGTTGATTCATACTTTGATAAATTATTTTACAGTGTTTCTCAACATATTTGACACCAAGGCACATAAAAATATCGTAATATTTGTACAGCACACTGAAAGAAGCTTCTTGTTGCCTAGAGGTATCTGAACTGTGGCCTCCGAATGCGTAGGTCTTAGCCCTCCCTCTTGAATTATTAACGGGGTGAAGAGCTAATTATGTGAGCATCTCTGTAACCCATCTACTTGGCAGCACCCGCTATGGCATGGCCCAGTCTGCCTTAGAAAGCAGTGAATAATGTCTGGAGGAAATGAGATGAAGGTAGCTTTTGGTGGTGGTGGAGTAGGGAAGAAAGGGGAGGGAAGCAGGGCAGAAATCCAAGGATGTGAGGAAGTCTTTGGTGGGAAGCGGGGGTGGGGGCCGGGGGGTAGCTGGTGAAGTGAAGGACCCGAGTCCTGAGCAGCTGGGGTTCATTTCCTTGAAGACAAAGCATGTAAGGGTCTTCGTATCCCTGAGGCCTGGTAGAGAGATTGAAAGTGCCTAAAATATATTTGTCAAATAAGTGAAATGCAATCCGGGGGTGCTGATTCAGAAGGAGAGACCTTATCTCAAGGCACTACCTTCAGGGAGCAGAGGGTAGGAGCAGTCTCTCATCCACCTCACCCAGGGACACTCACCTTTCCTGCTTCCCCCTCCCTACTCGGCCCCCTTCCCTGAAGAATTTTCCTTATCTCCAAGGATCAGACTCTTTTTTTCTACAACTCTCAAAAAATATTCTCAAGTTTATATTTTCTTTCCTACCTCCTTTTTTCCCCCCCATGATAAGATAAGATCAAAGAAAGGAGATGCTCATTGGTTTAAACCAACTAAGGGTACACAAAGACATCTCAAAGGGCAAGAGGACCAAAAGGTAGATTTACTTTAGATGGATGGATGGATGGATGATAGACAGGTAATAGATTCAGCTTCTGGATTTCAGCTCTCTTCATTCTCCTTAAAACTGATCTCTGAGGACACTGTTTCACTGTGTTGACTTCCCCTTTCTCACCTGCCCTTGCGTAATCCCCTCTCCTTCACCTCCCAGGTTAAGAAAAAAAGGCCTCCCTCCCTCTGAGACGTTACAGCACATTGCCCTGAGGTGGAAGAACCTCTGAAGTGCCAGGTAATTCAGAGTATTGGTGTGGACAGTGAGAGCGAGGGATAATTTTAATAATCCTTTTGAAACTCGGGAGATTTTCACTTCTTTACTTTCCACAGAATTAAAGAAGGAATTAGTTGAATGGTCAGTAAGTGACTCATTAAAAAATAATTTTTAATGATCCATTACTTTGTGATTTTAGGTATATAGCTCTTAAGAGACACATCATGGCAGGCTCTTCCTATAATAAAACTCCTTTCAGTCCCATCTTCTCATTTATGTGAGTAAATTATTTCAGAGCTACATTAAAAAAAGAACAAAATATGTGTCTAAATTCTGACAATAAGTAATATTAACCCATAGATACGTAAAGTAATTGAAAAAAGTTTCCTTTGGTGTGTGTGTGTGTGGCAAAACAGATGAGGGAGATTGCCTCCAGTTTGTACTGGAGGTTCAAAACTCCAGTGGTAAAATCAATAAGCCACAGGGGTATAATATACAGAATAAGGTATGTGGTCAGTAATGTAATAACTTTGTATGGAGAGAGATGATTATTAGACTTACCATGATCATTTCATAATGTGTGCAAATGTCAAATCACTATGTAGTATACCTGAAATTAACATAATATTGTACATCAACTATATTTCAATTTAAAAAAGTGAAACCACATCTGCTATAGCAGAGTGTCAATAAATAACGATGAAAACTTTTTTAAAATCAAGAAGTAGCAATACGGAATTCCTGCTGTGGTGCAGCAGAAATGAATCCGACTAGTATCCATAAGGATACGGATTTGATCCCTGGCTTTACTCAGTGAGTCAGGGATGCAGTGTTGCTGTGACACAGCTTGGATCCTACGTTGTTGAGGCTGTGGTGTAGGCTGGCAGCTGTAGCTCCAATTCGACCCCTAGCCCGGGAACCTCCGTATGCCTGGGGTGCAGACCTAAAAAGAAAAAAAAAGAGGAAGTAGGACTATAAGTTAAGAAGATGTGGTACATATATATATAATGGAATAGTACTCAGCCATAAAGAAGAATGAAATAATGCCATTTGCAGCAACATGGATGCGGATGGAGATTATCACACTAAGTGAGGTAAGTCAAAAAAAGAAAAGATAAATACCATATGATATCACTTATATGGGGAATCTAAAATGTGGCACAAATGAACCTATCTATAAAACTGAAACAGACTCACAGACATAGAAAACAGATTTGTGGTTGCCAAGGGGGAGGAGCAGGGAAGGGGATGGACTGGGAGTTTGGAGGTGGTAGATGCAAACTAGTAGCATGGATAAGCAATGAGGTGCTACTGTATAGCACAGGGAACTATATCCAGTCTCCTGGGATAGACCGTAATGGAAAATAATATTTTTTAAAAAAGAATATATATGTGTATATATGTATATATATATATATATATATGAGTCAGTTTGCTGTCCAGTAGAAATTGGCACAACATTGTAAACCAACTATGCTTTAATTTAAAAATTAAAAAAGAAGTAGCAGTATAAGTATGTTTTTGGAGATATGGAAGTAAAAAATAGAAGTGGTTGCCTGTTGGAAATGGGAAATGGGGGGAAGGCATCATCTTCTAGGACAGTTTGATTCCTTAAACCATGAGGATGCATAACTTTAATTTTAGAAAAGCTAACAAAG
This sequence comes from Catagonus wagneri, assembly GCA_004024745.2. NCBI lineage: Eukaryota > Metazoa > Chordata > Mammalia > Artiodactyla > Tayassuidae > Catagonus > Catagonus wagneri. The sequence goes on along the minus strand of PVHT020000173.1, from coordinate 1,247,345 downwards.
TAACATGCTTATAATACAATTATTGAAAATAGGAAATAAATGGGTCTTGAATTCACACACAAGAAACAAAAAAGGCCCATTACGTCATTAAAAGATCTATTTACAATAAAATTTTAACTTTCCATATTTAACATTTATTTAAATGTCATTTATGTTGTTTGATCAATTTTGTCTATTTAATAACTAATGGTAACTACAGAGAAAAAATAACAGCATTGTAAAACCAGAGAATATTTCAGTCTGCATATTTTTATTGCAAAGAATTATGGCAGAGTGATCAGTTAAAGCTTTTCAAGCATCAAAACATGGCGTATTAGGGTAAAATTCTGTGAGGAAAATGGAATGAAAATATGAGTTCAATGAGAAAAAGAAATGATAGGAAATTTCTGCCAGTTAAAAAAGTGTTTGTTCATACATGTTTTTTGAAAAGTATGATGGTGAGAATGAAATCTCTCTCTATTGTACTTACATTCTTTTTTTTTTTTTTCCGGCTGTGGGAAGTTCCCGGGCCAGGGAACGAACCTGCACCACGGCAGTGACAACACTGGATCCTTAACCAGCTGAACCACTAAGGAACTCCATTTCTTTTCTTTTTTTAAATTAAAAAAAATTTTTTTTTTAATTTTTGGGGAACTCCATTTCCCGATTGAATTTGAGTGATGTAATAGTTTAATTTTACACGTCAATAGTTACAAGACACCGCAAATCACATCTTTTGCTATTATTTAGATTTGATGCAAAAATTTAGATGCAAATTTTAAAATGTGTGAAGGAATATAAAGTTTTTCAAAGCTATTTTAGGGAGATTGCAAGTAGAGTCTAAACATTGCTATTTTAGGAGCCAGGTCCCAAATCTTGGGACCAAATAAATTCCTATTTTTTCCAGGGGTAAGATAAACTCCCTCTTTAGCATTGTAATAAATGGTCTTATCTTTCGTTTGGCAGTGGAGCAGATACTAAAGAATGCTTCAAGAAAATCTCAGTAATTAGCTGTCACTCAGTAATAGAGTATTTAGCTTTAAATAACTTCTAAATGCAAATGATTCAGAAACTTATAATTCTAGCCCAGACCTCTTTTCTGAGTTCCAGATTTCCATTCCCAGCTACCTGTGATAGACCCACGTGGTATCTTCCTACAGGCAGTTTGCTAGTATCATGCCCGCTATTCCAATCCTGATACTATGATTCCCCTCCCCCAAAACCCCAACCTGATTTCTCTTCTCAGTAAATATCCTCTTCCTCAGATTTTCAGGCACTGTGGCCCTTTTCTTCTGCCGTGGTGACAGTTCCCACCACTGGTGCTCCTAGATTGCCTGGGGGAAAAAAAGAAGGAAAGAAATGCGGAAAAAAAAGATTAAAAAACTAGGTGATTTCTTCTGTTTTCTCTAAGTGTTAGGGGTCCCATTGCTTGTTTCTTGGGCCAGAACTAGAGCCTTCTTTTGGAGCTCTCTCTATTCAGGCCCCGTTCCCACTTCCGGTTTCCAGCTGCTCTGAGTCCAGGAGATACTGGAGAAAAGAAAATAGAGACTCCCTGCTTCTTCATCAGGACTCCCATTCTCATCATCTCTTCTAATCTGACTGCTGCTATTTCATTTTAGAGCAGTCAATCATGCATTCTGTTCATTTTATATCTCCCTTCAGTGGGAAAGACAGGGTGGTGTCAGGTTACCCAGAACTGGAACCTCTGTATTCTGCATTTTAACTTCTTAATCTAGAAGAAGCATTTTTCGTTTTTGTTAAGTAATTAATAGGTACGTACCATACCCTTGACTGGACATTTAGGTTGCTTTCAATTTCTCCCTGTGATAAACCGTGATGAGCACACGTTTAGGAGAACTCAGGAAATTGTGTGGGGCCTGGGCTTTCTAAAGAGATAGCTATTAAAACAAGACTCCTCCTTTTCACCATCAGTCTCTTGAAGAGCTGGAGCTAGTGGATGTTAAGTTTTAAGATCAAGCAACTCTGTTACAACATAGTAGTCTGCATTTAGAGGCAAATGTTGCATTTGTCCTTAAAACCCGTAACTGTCTTATAGCAGCATAGTTTGAGGGCAGCTGAGTGGTCCAGTCCACTGCTGACAAGACCCTCTGCTGCATCTCGATAGCCCCATAAAATCAGAGCCCTCTGGCTTTCTCTCTCCAGGACTGCCTGGCGCAATAGGATGCAGGTCAGTGTGATGTGTTACACCTTCTGGAACCTAGAGAAAGTACTGCTTTCCTCTCCTGTGGGTCTGAGACAGACCCTGTTATCTTGGGAGACCCATAGGCAGCCAGGTGCTCCCAGTTCTGTCCACTGTCAGTATGCTCTGCCTCTGTTCCTGGAGCGGCAGTAGTTAAAAGCCTTTACTCTCTCTCGGGGTAGGGAACCTCACCCGTCTGCAGAGGGCTGGAGGTGGCATAAAGTTTGCTTTTCATGTCATCATATGTCATGAGTCCGTATTCTCCATGTAAAGCCTTCCTTGATTAGAAGAAAAAGAACCAGATTTTCGTTCCAGTTTGGGTAGTAGGATGTTACTTTGATTTTCTTCTCTCAGGATTAATCTCTCTATATGGCTAGTTTTCTCTCTAGACCAATTCACATTTCCACCAATCCTGTATGAAAAAGCCTGTATCACCACACACTTACCAATAATTCTCATTTAAATATTCATTGATTTGACAGGTGAAAGATGGCAGTTTCTTATTTTAAAAGTATATTGCTTTAATTGCCTATGAAATAGAACATTTTTGCATGTTCACTGCCAGTTGAATTTCCTCTTTTATGAATTTTCTGTTCTTGTTCATTGCTCATCTCTTTTCCCACATGTTTTTAAGTATTTAACACTTTATGTTGATCATTTAGAAAAATCAGAGTGGAAATATAGAAAGGTATAATGAAACTCTAGTCTCCAGTTCTGATCATTTTACTGCATTGTTTATTCTAGGTCTAAATAGGAGAATGTTAGCAAAGTTTTCATTGATAACTGAAAACTGGAAAGACTCCAAAAGCCTCAAGTAAGATAACGATCCAGATTTTCTTTTTCCAGGAAACAAATTACCAGCGCTCTTCTTCCTGCCCTGCCTGCCCTCTGGTGGAGCTGCCAAAGAGCAGGCCGGGAGAGCAAGCCAGCCACTGGGGGGGGGGGGCACCAGGGTACACCAAATGGCAAACCAGTCCCTGAATAATTTAAGAGCCAATGTTTGATTTAACAAACCTCTGATCCTAGGTTTCTCTGACCTCAAATGGGGATGACAGAATTTACCATAAAGCAATTATTCCCAAGCTGGTACTTCTCCATAGGTACTATTGTTCGCCTTTGGTCTTGCACAGAAAAAACATAATTCCTGCACAGGAAAAAACATCCCAACCCTACTCCAATTCTATATCTGGGGGGAAAAAAAAAGCAAAAACCGACTGACATAGTATAAATTGCAGTAGAGGGGTTCCCTGGTGGCCTAGCTCTTAAGGACTCGGCATTGTCATTGCTGTGACTCAGGTTCAGTCCCTAGCCTGAGAACTTCCTCAGGCTGTGGTTGCGGCCAGCTCTGCAACTTCTCTGAATCTGGGTTTTTTCATCTGTTAATTAAGAACAATGATACTAATGGGTCTATTTATGAGGCTCAAAAGAGATGATGGTAGTGAAAGTGCTTTGTAAACAATAACTGCTCTACAGTTTTAGGGTAGTACTAATAATGTTGGCAGCTCTTCTCTCAGAATCAATGTTTAACTTGCCTTAGCTGCCTTTGTGTTTTAAAATAAGAAATAATCAGTTCATCCTTTTAGTCTTTAGCAAGTAAATGGAGCCTTTGGTCTTAGATCCATTGAAGCAGCAAATCACGTGTTTGCTGATGTGATCCAGGTCTGTGTGTGTATTCTCTAGATCTCACTTTCATTTTGCTTTTAATTATAGCATTAAAGAGTGGAAGGTTTAAAATAATACCTTTCAGAATTAGTCATTATTTAGTGACTTTCCGTTTCAAAAATATTGCTCCTGTCTTTAAAATGAATTATTATTTTCTTTTATTGTTACCTAGGTCTAAATATAAATTTATTGTCAGGGTGATGGTAATGGTTTTTAGGTTGTTTTTTTTTTAACATTTTTTGAAGCTGTAATAATTTAGATTTAATCATATTAAATGTTTAAGTTAAATTTAAATGTTTAAATTAAATTGCATTTACATTTTGTTCTGTGTGACTGAAGATAAATGTAACAATAGATAGAATTATGAAACTAGGAGAGTTGAGACTCCTGCCCTTCTTTCTGTGCTATGCACAGTCTCTTCCCCCTCCTGCATCCCTCTGTAGTGCATTATACTAGAAGAAAAAAAAAAAAGGGTTAGCTATCTTGGAGCTCCCTTGTGGCACAGCAGCTTAAAGATCTGGTATGGTCACTGCAGTGGCTTGGGTCACCTCTATGGTGTGGGTTCGATCCTGGGCCCGGGAACTTCTACATACTGTGGGTGCAGCCAGAAATAAATAAATAAAAGGTAGCTACCTGAAACGAGAGAAAACTGTCAAAGATATCGGATCTGGGGCACCGTTATTTTGCCTTGGTATTCACAGGAGTCACCTATCTGGCTTTCCTCCTTCAGTCTGTTCTTAAAATAGCAGCCAGAATGATTCTGTTAGCATCTGAGCCAAATAATGTCATTTATATACTCAGAAACCTTCATTAGCCTTTACTCCTCAGTCTTCTTTCCTTGCACACACCTGCACTCCCTTAGTTGAGCCATGCTGACCTTACTGACCCCCAAGTCCCCTTCAGCCTTGCCCTGGAGTGTATTCCCCTCAGGTAACCATAGGAGTGGCTTCCTCACCTCCTTCAGGTCTGTTCATCTTCTCAATGGCATCTTCTCTGTCACCTTGTTTAAAACTGCAACTCTCACCCCACCTCTGTGTTCCTTCCTTCTGTAACACTTGTTACCATCTAGCATATAATATGTTTACTTATTTCTCTTCTTATCATGTATCTTCCTCTATAAAAGGTGATCCCCAGGAGCGCAAAGTGTTTTATCTTATTTTGTTAAAACCCGTAAGAATGCCTGACTCATAGTAAGTGCTCAATAAATGTTTTCTGAATGAATGGATGAATGAAACAAAGATAAGTCATGGTCTTATTTGACTTGTGGTAATGTAAAAATTACAAAATTATCCTCAAAAACTTTTTAAAAAGCCACAAAAACTTTGTATCTTCTGATGGGGAGGCTTATTCTTGTAACATCTGAAACACCAATGTTCTCTTCCAAATATTTTGAGCATTCTATGTCTCAAGAATTAAGATCTCCTTTAATCCATTACTGGCAAGTTTAACATGAGTATAACTGTATGAACAACTCCTAGTTTGTCATGAAAGGAGGAAAGAATTGAATAATAATGAAGCATCTGTCCTTTGCTTTCTTTCGCACTGTAATCTCCTGAGGATCTTAGTTTTGGCCACCCATTTGCCTTTTCTGTGTCATAGATGATTTGGAAAGTACAGAGACAAAAGATAAAAGTTCAAATCAGCCACACTGGTCAACTCAAAAATAATCATTAACACTTTGATATATATTATTTTAGTCCTTTCTTTCTATTCATGTAAATCTGTGTTCAGGTTATATCTGTATTTTTCACACCCTGAAAGGATCATTTATATCCTTCTGCTTTTGTTGCCCAGTACATAAAATTGCTAAGGATATTGAATCCCCTGACTTACAAAGTAGAATCTGCTTTTTCTATATGATAGAAATGCTCAGCGCTTCTTTTCTCAATCTCTCTTACATCTGGGAACTGGGAACTCGGTACAGTCAAGCAGATGTATCCTCTCTAGGCTTCGATTCAGGACCTGGTGACTCAAAGCAGCAGGGGTGACGCAGAATCCGTTCTGGCCAGGGCACAGCGGTGACGGCAGCTGCATCCGGTTTCCAGTGGCAGCAGAGACAGCTGTCCTGGGGCAGCGTGCAGTGAGTGTCCAGCATCGGAGGACTTGGCAGCGTGAACCATGGGGTCAGCGCTTGGCAGCTACAGTGGTGACTTCACAGGACCAACTCTGCGAAGTGCTTTGGGTGTGGTTCTTGCTCTGTGGTTTGTCGTCCCACCTTTGCTTCTTAAAAGTTGAATTAATTTACTGGCAATAAGTGCTAATGATATTAAATATAACTCTTAGATATTACTAATAAGTAATTTTAGATGGGGCTTACTATATGCCAGGTAAATTTCAAAATGCTCTATGTATATTAATTCGTTTAAGTTTTAAAATAATTCTGTGACATAGGTACTGGTATTATCCCCATTTTACAGATTATGAAACTGAGCTACAAAGAGGTTAGGTTACTGGTTTAAGGTCACATGATCATAAATGGCAGCTCTGAAATTCAAACCAGTCAGTCTGACCTAGTACTTTTTTTTTTTTTTTGGTTTTTAGGGTTGTACTTATGGCATATGGAGGTTCCCAGGCTAGGGTCCAGTTGGAGCTACAGTTGCTGGCCTACACCACAGCTCACAGCAATGCCGTATCCTTAACCCACTGAGTGAGGCCAGGGATCGGACCCATAACCTCATGGTTCCTAGTCTGATTCGTTTCCACTGCGCCACGACGGGAACTCCTACAAGGACTTTTTTATAACCTAACTTTTTCAATAACTAAAATTTTGTGAGCATTTCTGTGTTACTAAATATCTGAATATTTAAAGTAGCTTCGTCATGTTCAATTATAAGGATGATTCATGATTTATTTAACTGGCTTGCTGTTGTTGGACATTAAGTGTATCCTGGTGGCTAAACTTTTTCTTTTTTTTCCTTTTGGTTAATATCCATGACTGTTTCCCTAGGATAAAGTTCGAGAAGTGAAATACTTGGTCAAGGGTATTCTGATTGCCTTCCAGAAACATATTCTAGTTTACACACAGTGGTATACGGGAGCATCCTATTTCATTGAGTCCTTATTAGCATTGAATGTTATCATTAAAATTTTTTGTAGTACTGAAAATGATATATAGTTTTATTTTAAACCCCAAATTCTTTAAACATTTAAAACTGCATTTATGGGAGTTCCCATTGTGGCTCAGCAGGTTACGAATCCAACTAATATCCATGAGGATGCGGGTTCGATCCCTGGCCTTACTCAGTGAGTTGGGGATCCAGCGATGCTGTGAGCTGTGGTGTAGATCCTTCATATTCTGACCCCAACTACTTTTCTTTCTTTCTTTTTTTTTCTTTTCTCTTTCTTTCTTTGCTTTCCTTTTTTTTTTTTTTTTTTTTGCATTTTAGGGCCACACCTGCGGCATATGGAGGTTCCCAGGTTAGGGGTCAAATTGAACCTACAGCTGCCAGCCTACACCAGAGCCCCAGCAATACCAGATCCAAACCACGTCTGCCACCTACACCACAGTTCATGGCAACACCCGATCCTTAACCCACTGAGCGAGGCCAGGGATGGAACCTGCAACCTCACGGTTCCTAGTCGGGTTCATTTCTGCTGCACCACGACGGGAACTTCCCAACTACCCTTCTAACTAATTATCCTAAACTTCACCCAACACACCCATGGGGATTATTCTGTATTCGTTAGAACAATATGACTGTGCTATTTTTCCAGCCCCAAAGTGGTTGACTATTGACAGTTTTTATGGTTAAACCTTATAAATCTTCAAAACCTTTGCTCTCCTACTAAAGTGTTTTCACAAATGTCTTCTGCCTCTCTCTGCTTGGCGAAATCCTTCTTCTTTATGAGGCTGAATTCACAGGTCACATTTCCTACCCCCTAGTCCTTTGTCATCCATCTCCTGTCCCTCCTCTCACTCCAGCTTAATGAAATTACTCCTTTTCATTATTTCCACTCTGCTTCTTTCCTATAATAGCTGTGGAACTGTCCCAAGGTATAGCAGCTGGATAATGTTTGTATCTGCCTGGCAGAGGCCAAGCCCTCTGCTGCTTTTTGCCAGCAGAGACTGTCTTATTTATTTTGGCAGCCACAAAGCTAGCAAAGTTTCAGGCTCATAGCAGATGCACAAGTATCTGTTGACGTGAAGAACCAGTAACTTTATGGCCCAGAAAATACGTTATTATCCACCTATTAATTGCAGTTTCCTTCTATCTTAATTAAGGAAGAGCATGTGTAATACCCTTAATATCTTCTAATTTTGTTGCTTGGTATTTTGTTTGAAACTGGTCTTCCTTATTTAAAAAAAAATTTTATGGTTGATTGACAATGTTCTGTCAATTTCTGCTATACAGAAAAGTGACCCAGTTTATATATATATATTCTTTTTCTCATAATTATATCTTCCATCATATTTCCTCACTTTTGTATAGTAAGTGAATATGTTAATAGAGTTGTATAAAAAAAAAAGGAGGTATGTTCTTTTCATTTAATTTTGTCTCCTAATAGTTCTCTGACTAGCTGGACTTTCCCATGCCTAATTTCACATTTGCCTTGCCCTTTAATTCTACTTGAAGTCTAGCCAATAGCTAATGGAACAGGGTGGAAATTTAACTCACACTACAACTCAGAAACAAAGAGAAAATGTTAAGTTCTTTATTTGGTCTATAATTCATCTGGCTTTTCTCCTGAAGCCCAGATGATGGATAGTAGGGAAAATGAATGGCATGTTCACAATGGAGGCCAGTGTGGTGGAAGGAATGAATGGCTAGTACTGGTCTACCTGCGACTAACGCATACTCTTCTTGCTGCAACTAGATTCCCTTAAGTGACCAGTGTATCAATAATGGGCAGTGTGGTACTCCATATGGATGATTCAGAATTCTTGTCCTGATTCTTAATTCTGTGCTTTACTTTTGCCTCTGTTTTTTATGTGATTCAAGATTTGTTGTGAACTCCGAATGTGCATGCTCCATAACTCAGGATGGCTCTTCTGACTTTTCTGACTTCTGACTCTGGCTCCATTTCAAACACTGGCTCCCAGGCAGTGCCTACCATCTGAGTTAGCTGTATTGCTGTAGCTGGTCACAAAGGTTCATTGTTTCATTCTCCTAGTCATGGCTTCTTATCCCATCTCTGTGATTAGTAGCAGGCTTGTGTGATAAAATGATCGTTTTGTGGTTTCCTGAAGCCCTAAAGCGTAGTAGAGTACATCCATGTATTCACTTCTGTAGTTATATTTAAAAGCACTCTAAAATGTTTTAAATAAAATTTGCCATGTTTTTATAATTTTGTTTTAATGATGCTATGAGTACTTATTTTACTAAGCTCTACATTTTTGTTTGTTTATTTATTTATTTTGACAAGCAGACTGCCTGCCTACTGGTGTTTTGAATAGATGGAGGAACAGAATAGTATTGTATTAGTTGGTCCTGAAGGGAAAAAATACTGTGGTGCCTATTGGTTTTTAAAACTGTTTTATCTTGGCCAAATCAAGTCAGTGATGTGACAGTTCAGAAAAGAATTTGCAGTACTATATTAAGTGAAAAAAATCTGTGTATAAGTGGACCTGAGCAGTTCAAATCCATGTTGTTTAAGGGACAACTGTATATACTGGCTGCTTTAAGCAATTTTTATTCTGAAAGATTGTGGTTTCTATAAACAACCAAAAAATATTTCAAAATTGATACTCATTCAGGACTAAATAGGAACTTAGCATTCCTAGTGTCCTACAGTCCAAGTGCCAATGCTTGGGTGGTCACTTTTTTTTTAAACAAATGATACATTATTTTGGAAAACAAAACTTAAAAATATTAGACATTATATGAATATATATTCAGTTTACAAAGACATAGCTTGATTAAAATATTTCGGCTAATAAATGAGTAGGGATTTGTGAATGTATTTTTTGGAGAATGTGTCTTACAGGATCTTATTCAGTAGAAACTGTCTGTATGTTTATTATGTACATATATATAAATTTAAAATTTAGGGAATATATATGTACATACATATATATGCATACGTAGATAAGTAAATAACAAATATATTATATATTCTTAGGTATGTTGCCCAAAGATTCAGTTGGATGTAATTTTTACATTATCACTTTAGTCAAAATCATACCTGTTAATTCATCAGTTAAACCTGTTAATTCAGTAAGTGAAAAGTTGATAATGACAATTTAAAACAATTGCAGTCTTGGAGCTCCTGCTGTAGCGCAGTGGGCTGAGAGTCCAACTGCAGTGGCTCGGGTTGCTGTGGAAGTGCAGGTTTAATCCCTGCGGTTTCACCCCACTGGTGCAGTGGGCTAAAGAATCATGTTGTGGTGCAGGTTGCAGCTGCGGCTTGCATTTGATCCCTTGCCCAAGAACTTCCATTTGCCATGGGTGTGGCCATAAAAAAAAAAAAGTAAAACAAGTGTACTCTTTTGAGTATTTATTTACTTACGCAGATATTCAGAAGTGTTAAAAGGTATAAAAAATGCCCAAGCCATTTCTAATAACTTTAAAGCAGTTAGAAGAAATACTAATAAAGCATGGGGTGAAGTTACGTAGCTTGCTAGACCTGAATAAATGTACGATAGACAAAGAAAAGCCAAAAAAGAAAAGGAAAATTGGAAATGAGAAGAAGAGTGAGACACTGAAGCGCTGATCTAACCGAAACCCTAGGCAGGTCATTGACAGTTGGTGTGGAAGGATGTAACAGGGAAAAATGTGTTTGCACAGCACAAGCATGGCACCACAGTGACTCTGTGTGTTCCTCTCACACGACTCATACCTCGCATTCCTTCTGTATCGATGGGCAGACTGCTGTATTAAATGGGCCCAGCATGTAATGACTTAAACAAGGCGTCTGAGGTGGCTCGTCAGTGTCTGGGACCCAGGGTCCTTCTGTCTTGTGGCTTTGCCATTCCTAAATATGTTGCCTTTATCATTCACAGTGGAGATAGCTCACCACCATGCTAACTGGGTCTACATTCCAGCCAGTGGGAAAAGGAAAAAGGGATGCAGAAGGCCTTATGAAACCTGGCATAGTTATTAGAAAGGAACATGAAGGAGGAAGAAACCTGCATGTCCAGTAGAGTTTAGGAATAGGTAGATTTGGAATTTAAACAGTTCCTTAGGCAATGCTGTCTTTCTAGGAAAAAATAGTCTATCTCCGAGATACCCACACCCACTCTCTTTCTCTCCTTAAGCAGGTGCCCTGGTGTAAATGGAAGAGGGATGTGGTTTTAGTGTCTCTATTGATGTGGGATGAATTGGGGGAGATTTAGCTGTTCACAGGGTTCAGCAGCTGTCAGTCATAGACATGGTCTCTTTCCAGGGCACTAAGTGAAAATCAAGGACAAACTCTTCTGCTCTTGGTTTTACTTTCACTTATTCAACACATTGGTCCCTGGGCTGGCATCCTCAACATCACCTGGGAACTTGTGAGAAATGCAAATTCTCACAGCTTCCTAGCCCAGACCTACTGAATCAGAAACTCTGGGGGCGGAGCCCAGCAACTGTGTTTTAACAAGTACTCTAGGTGATTTGAGGCACGATAACGTTTCAGAGCCATGCATTTGATGCAATGCACTGAAAGGAGAAATCAGAATATGTGCTTAACCGACTCTCCCTTTCTGTCTCTTCTTTCTCCAGTTCCCTGGGATTGAAAGGAGTAAGCTTTTTGTTTACTTCTTCTGATGTAATATCCTACTACCATAAAGCACCAACTTTCAGAGTAACAACCCATAACAAAGCAAGCAAACAAACAAAACCTGTGAGAATGGGCTCTTGGAGCTGAGTTGGAATAAGGTACTCAGAAAATAGCCTGGGTTACTCCATGATCCTATTTTGAATGCCAGAAGTTTTTGCCTTTGCATTCTTTCTTTAAGATATACCAATTTCAGGCCTTCTCCCCTGATGGATACCATGAATGGACCTTGCCAAGGGCCCTGTTCTCAGAGTAGTAAGAGGAGAGCATATTATTTTTCAAAGGATTGTGTTAACCAGTTACACATATAGTCACTTTTGCCAAAAGACTATACTTAAGTTTGATAAGAATAATGAAGAAGACTAGCTGCCTGCTCCTACCTGCTCTGCAGAAAAAAATATTACTGGACAGCAAAAACAGAGAAATAGCCAAGAGAGAGAATGCCTGATTCTGGCTCTGTTTCTGCCCCAGTATCCTCTGTGAAGTGCACAGTTTCCCCAGATTGTAAAATAGAGATATCATTTTGAATGTGAAATTGCATAAAAAGGCACTCATTTTTACTCCTCCCTCTGCCTGGAAATAGTAATTTGTCTTCCTCCTCGATGTGAGTGAGAATGTATCCTGACTGAGTAGAAAATATTTCCATTTCCATTCATTTAGCAATAGTCTGTTTCCTTAGGAGAGAGTTGCCTAGTAAACGAATGAATGGGATGTTGAACTTTTATAATTATTTAAAGGGACCAGCTCTAAATATGCTACATTAATATGGTTGTAAATTGGAAGTTGTCATTTTGATGAATTTATAGATAAAGAGACATGATTTTTTTTTTCATTTTTAAAAATTTTATTGAAGTATCATTGATTTACAACGTTGTGATAATTTCTGCTGTACAACAAAGTGGGGACATGATTCTTGTCTCCACTCAATCCATTCTCCATGTCTGACCTTTTGAGTAATCATTTTAAAAATGTAAATTGTACATTTCCCTCTCTGGGGGCTTCCCACTGCGTTTAGAGTCCCCTTCAGTTTCTGAAGCCTTACAGGCTCTGCCCTCGTGTTTTTCCCCAGCATCATCTTGAGGCTTCTCCACCCCCACACCCTTGCTTATATTGGCTTTCTTTCCATTTCTTGAAGGACCCCAATTCTTTCTTACTCTAGGCCTTTGGGATATGCCCTTTGCCAGGTATGTCCTTTCCCTGACCCTTCACAAGGTTAATTCTCACTTAGTCTTAATTTCTCAGTGAAATGTCTCTTCCTCAGAACAGCCTATGGTAATTTTAGGAGTCTCTCTGACCCTTTGCCTTCATATCAGTTGTCACACTTTGTAGTTATGTATTATTTGGTGCTTATTTTGTCTAAATTAGATTATAAACACTGTAACAGAGCTCATGTTCATTTTGTTTACCTCCCTATAATCAGCATAAGGCCTGGCACACAAGAGGTGCTCAATATATATTTGATGGTTCGATGACCAAATATCATACAGCAACATGGACACTGTAGTTAAAAAATATCAGTAATAAATTAACCTGAAATTTCAACATTACAGTGTATTGGTCTTGTTCACAAATAGGTTGAATTCCAAAGTTTTCAGACTGGTTATTTGATGCAGGGTGTGTTCCTGTACAGAAGAACCGTCATTGTTGGTTCGGGCCTGGGTCTGCTGAAAATAACAGTTATAGGTCTTCTGTAAGATCAAGACCTTGGTTTCCAATCAGGTTTCCTAGTTTTCAGCCTCGACATAATTTTCAAGGCCTTTGTTTTTGTGAAATTAGGAGAGCAATGATGTATTAAAAAGGTGATTTTGGAGTTCCCTGGTGGCTTAAGGGGTTAAGGATCCAACAGTTACTGCTGTGGCACAGGTTCAGCCCCTGGCCCAGGAACTTCTGTGTGCCATGGGTGTAGCCAAAAAAGAGAGAGAGAGAGAGTGTTTTAGTGTTTTCCTCTTTCAATGTTTCTTTCATGATCTGAGCATTTGCACGAGGAGAAACATTGCTGTCAAGCTGTGCTCAGCATAAGGGATAGCCTCAAGAAGCTGGGCAAAAGGATAGCTTCCAAAAGTAGTTTGGAAGGAGACCTATCAGCACACCGCCGTAGCTCCCTGTGTAGAAATAAGTCTGTGTGTAAGAGGACTGGGGGTGGGGGTGGGGGAGGAAGAGGGCGACTCTTCCAAGGCGGGGGCCTGACCCAGACTGGGTCCCTTGTACGCCGGAGTGTTCCACTGTTTAGTCACAGTGGCAGCTGCACAGCCTTAACTACCTTTGGAATGCTGGCCCTCAAAGACCTCGTCATTGGCACCGAAGTGGCCACCCACAAGTGTGGATGTATCACTTAAAGGGCCCAGTATTACAGCTCTCCTCCCTTGAGGTCAGTTCAGATCAACTCAGTTTGCTTTAAAGTCCCTTCCAGACCTATGAGCACGTGAGGCTCGCGAGCGCCTAAGTGGCTAAAAATTTCCCAGCCAGAACAGGAATTTCCACTACAACACCCCTAACAGGTGTTCCTCCGGCCTTTGTTTAAATACTCACCTTCTTAACAGTCAGTCCACTTCATATCTGGACAGGTCTCATTGTTATGTCTTTCACTTCCTTATGCTATAGTGAAATCTGCCTCCCTGGACTTCCACCCCGCTTGTCTTTGTTCTGCCCTTTGGAGCTATGCAAAATATGTCTAATCCGTCTTCAACATGATCATTCTTTAGACATTTGAAGACAGCTGTCAGCTCCTCTTCCTAAATTCTTTCTTTCCCAGGTAAAATTGGTTCAGATCTTTCAATTATACCTTTTATAAATAGCGAATTAAGGTGGAAAATGTGTGAGCAACAGTCCTAGGCAGACTTGATTTCTGTTAATTTGTTTATTCAATAAATAGGAGAGGAAGTGCTTTCCAGGCAGAAGGAGCATATGTACAAAGGCCCTGTGGAGGGTAGGGCATGTGACAGAGGCATCACTTACCCTCTTGATTTAATTTCTGTATATGTGCAAAGATGAATGATAATACTTGTCCCTTATTAAAAGAATTGTTCCTATGGCATTATTCATAATAAGATAATACATTAAACCAATCAGTCCTGTGCCTTCACTGCTCCATCAACACGCATTTGCACCTTTTTTTTCTTCTTCATTTTTGGTCGTCTCACAGCATATGGAGTTCCCGGGCCAGGGATCAGATCAGAGTTACAGTCACAACCAAAGCCACAGCAGCAGCAATGCTGGATCCTTAACCCACTCTGCCGGGCCAGGGATCTAACCTGCGATCCAGGGCTCCCAGGAAACCCTAATCCCATTGTGCCACAGCAGGAAGTCCCACATTTGCACTTCTGTCCTTATGCTTCTGCTCTTCCCTTTCTAGAAAAGTCTCCCCTTTTCTGTTTTTCCATTGCTTGCACTTTTGACTGCCCGTCTTCATTTCTGATTCCTCTGGGCAGCTTCCCTGGGCACTCAGCCTCAGATCCTTCCTGTGGTGTTAAATGCTTAAATGCAGGACTTTGAGGTCCTGGGTTTGAGTTTAGGTCTCATTACTGACTACGTGGTAGACTTAGGCAAATTACTTATTTCTCTGATATTCAATGCCAATATCTGTACAAAAAGAGGTAATAACAGTAGCTACTTCTGTGGTTGTGAGGATTGAGACTGTCTCTATAACTGTATGTATGTATGTGTGTTGTATCTGTCTGTCTGTCTGTCTCTCTCTCTCTCTGAAAGCCTTTTCTAGTGTTTCTTACTTCCTTGTCCTTTACCTCCTTTATGGCCCACACCGACTGGCTCAGTAAGTTTTTCCAAGGCTGACTCTAAGGTTAGAGGACTAGGCATGAAGCCATCTGCTTTGCTCCCGGGTATTTGAAGTCTCTGGTCCCCTGGTTATCGCTCCTGCACTACCAGCAGAAGTGCTCACTCAGTAAGTCTTGAACACATCTGCTCAGGGCCTTTGCTCTGTCCACTGGCCAGTGCAGTTACTTCACAGCTCCCCAAGCTCAGTGTCAGCCAGCCCAAAAAAACTAGCCCAGGAAATTGTAGAAGGCGCTATATTCATGCTTTACATGCAGGTGAAATCATTTTTTAGAATGTCGTGTCCCAGACATTTCTGGAGTAATGCTTCTTTTGCAGAATCCTATTTCATAAATATAGCTTGACAGTTTTTAATAAATAAATAATAAATAATAAAACCAAATCATTTAATTTATAAACAAACAGGTTTTTAAAGCACTCAATTCACATGAGGTTAACTAGGTGAAGTTTCTGGTATTATCTTTTAAAAGCTACAACCTGTGTGTCAATACTGCAGGCAAGGTTGTAGTGGCAGGATATTGAATTTCCCATCTCAAAAAAGGAATGGAAATGTACTAAATTGATTAAATCCATTGATTTAAGATTTCTTATCTTTACAGACTGCAAGAAATTGTGGTTCAATATTGCAAGTAACTTTCTTCTTTGCAGAATTCAAAGAATCTATCAAACAGAACCTAAATCAGTGTTGCCCTTGCAGTTTAAAATACAACCCCTTACCAGCACCACTCTGTGTATTTCATACTTCAGATACTTCTCATGCCCTGCTAGGTCAGACACTATAAAAGACATTTTAATGCATGTCTAGTTCTGCAATCAATAAAGCTAATTTAAACTATCCTCTAACAGGTGAGGTAAAAGACTAGCATTTAGGTCTGGGATTAACAAATGAAAATAGGTCATTCTGTGACATCCTCAGGGACACAGCACAGTTTGGGGTTTAAGGCTCAAAGAAAATCTATTTCTAAAAAGGCAGGAGTCAAAAACATCCCATTAATGATGATATATTTATCTCCTTGTTCCCAAAGCATCATCTCTCTATTATGATATAACGTCTTTAACCCACCAACCTTAATTTTATCAAGTAAATTTTTCCGCCCTTTCCCTTCGTTTTTGAATTGGAGCCTCCAGTCACATTTACTTTGATTACTGTTTTGACAGATACTAAAACCAAGTTCAATGTGCCTGTTTTTTCTGTTGTAGCCATTTTGACTGTAAGTACTCAAATAGTAATAAAATCTCACTGAAGCACTTAAGAATTTGAATATTTGTGTACAAAAACCATCACTGCCATGATTCTGTATCGTTCAAACTTGGCTGTTTTTCTTCTTTAGAAAATTGGTCAAAATGAAATGTACATTTTGTTTTATTCACTCATTTTCTCTGTTCCCTTTAATTTCCTCTGTTCTTTGTAATTCCCCCATCCCCACACTGGTTTTCTTTCTGTAAATCCCTTAAATGGTGGGTAATGATATCAGTATCCATAGTTTTAATGCCTTTATTAAATCTAATAACTTTTGTAAAACTTCTGGTACACTTAGGGAATCAGGAGTTTATTAGATATTAGCTAACCTCATTTTATGGTCAAATCCCTCTTTTCCTGTTGCTCTAATATTTTATCAGTTGTAACTACCTTCTAATCAAGCATCGTGATAAGAAATAAAATTGAAGTCTCTTTTTTTCTTTCACTACCCAACGTTTTGTTTTGATAAATTTCAAACATACAGAAAGGTTGAAATAATTATATACTGAATATCCATACACCCACTCATACATATTCTACTGTGAACGCCCACTTATACATATTCTACTGTGAACATTTTATTATATGTGCTTTATGACCCGACTGTGCATTTATTCATTTCTTCATCTGTCCATCAATCCATCCAATTTTTTTCTGTCATTTTAGGGCCACATCCGTGGCATGTGGAGGTTCCCAGGCTAGGGGTCTAATCAGGACTGCGTCTGCGACCTACACCACAACCGGATCATTAACCCACTGAGCAAGGCCCGGGATCGAACCCGCAACCTCATGGTTCCTAGTCGGATTCGTTAACCGCTGCGCCACAACGGGAACGCCCCATCTAATTACATATTTGATTATATATTTTTCCTCTATGGATTTGTGCTTTAAGATGACACATTTACCCCTTCCTTGCTGCTGCATTTACTGATATGGTCTCTAATTATATCTAAACTGGAATGTCACTCAGACTAATCCTTTCCTCTTAGGTCTATCTTGAAATCTTCTGTCTCACTGATTTTCCCAATGTACACCTTTCATCAGGCATCTTTGTACTGCACAAACTTCAGTAGTTGCCATTGAATCAGGTCCTAAATTCTCAAGGATCTCCATCCTCTAACCCCATTCTGCCTCTGCATCCTTGTTTTCCACTCTCCCCAACCTGCACCTGCCCATCAGGGTGATCTCTCTATGTCCTGGCTGCATGTGAGCGAGCTCCTGCTATGTTTCCTGTGTTGGTTCCTTGCTTTGATAAATCTCCCGCCCTTCTCCACCCTTGCCATGAAGCATTTTCCAATTTTCCTTAACTGCAGTGATTTCTCACCCCAGAATACACACTACAGTGTCCCACTTAGCAAGTGACACATGTACTGGCTTTATAACAGAGAAGCTTCCAAGTCCCAGTGGCTTAACATCATGGATGTATACTTGCCGTTCAGCGAAGATAGCATAAATGTTCACGTTTTGCTGATGGTGGGGGGGGTGCTGTGCTTGTTGCAGCCATTTAGGGGTTCAGGGTGATGGATGCTCTGCCATCTTTAACACAAAGCTCCCAGAGTTGCCTAGGCATTGGAAGTTTTACAAAGAGTGAGCTGGCACATCTGCTTCTTAGGCACCTCAGTCAAGTGATACATCAACATTTTTGCTGGTGAGAACTAATCACAGGACTCAACCTTTGCTGGGAAATGTCGTCCCTGACTGGGCAACTGCATTCATGGAACTACTCTACTCTTACTCCACCCTTTGGAGGGAAGCCCTAGTCTCTGGGGATAACTATCTAGCTTTGTTACAGTGTTATCCTGTACTGATTTTAATTGCTTGGTGTCTTTGTAGCCCCTGCTGGATTTTACACTGTAACTAAAATTACACAAATGTATATAGCAAAATGAGACTATGGCACTTAAGTGTATGCTCAGTGAATTCTTGTTAAATAACAGAATAATTTATGTAGTCTTTTTATTTTTATTTTTTGTTCTTAATTCCTAAATTATACCAGAAAGAGAAATTTTTAAAAAAATTAACAAATCCCTAGGGGTTCTGTCTTTGTCTTTTGTGAGAGCACATTTGCAAATGTATTCTTTATTTTGCATTGTAGAAATTGAAATTTCTCTGATTATTTTCCCTTTAAGAATGGCAAGATTCTTTTCAGCTTCAAAAACTACTTTCAGTTGATGCATCTGGTTTTCCTTTCTTTTCCTAAACCTTTTCTGTCATAGAAAAATTGATACATATACAAAATAGAATGAATATTACAACTAATCCCATGTACACATCACATGGCTTCAATATGATTATCTCATGACTAATCTTGTTTCATATATATGCCTCACTCCCCTACCATGCTAAATTTTTGAAACTAAACATAAATATCATATTATTTCATGTGTAAATATTTCCACTCATATTACTAATAGATAAGGCGTAAAAACCCCTCTAATACTATATCTCATTTCAGTAGTAACAATAACTCCCTTTTATCACTAAATAATCCTGTTAATAGTCACATTTCCCCCATTTTAAAAAAATTGGTTTGTTCAAATCAAGATACATGCACTACATTTTATTTTTATTTATTTATTTATTTTTTGACCACAGCCATGGTATGTGGAACTTCCCCAGGCCAGGAATCAAACCCATGCCAGAGTTGCAACACGTGCTACAGCTGTGGCAACACAGGATCCTTAACCCACTGCACCACATGGGAACTTCCAGAAACACTACATTTTAGACATACCTCTTAAATATTAAAAAAAAAGTATAGTTCTCACTTTTCCCCACTTTTAAATTGGAATTTACTTATCGAAGAAACCAAGTCACTTGTCCTATAATGGCTCTCACATTCTGGATTTGGCTGAATCCATCCTTATGGTTCCTTTCACAGTTTATTGTACCTCTGTCCCCAGCATTTCCTGCAAACTGGAGTTAGGTCTAGAATCTTGATCAGGTTCTGCTTTGATTCTTCATCGTAGTTGGTGTTATGTATATCCATCAGAAGGCACAAAATGTCTCATTATCTGTCTTTTTGCTGTTAATATTTAACAGTGGGCTTAAGAGTTGTCACCCTGATTCATCCATTATAAAGCTCTCCTTCAGAATTCACCTGTGGTCTTGGCTGCCATTGATGATTATTAACATTATTTCATTATTTACTTTTTGTGTCTTTTTACAATAAGATCCTCCAGAATTTTGAAATTCTTTATTATTCCTTTTATCTTATTAAATACATTTAAGACATTTAAACTCCCCCCCAGTCATAAAAATGACAACTAACATCTGTTTGACACCTAAGTATTTTCACGTACACTGTTTAACAAATACAATCTGACCTTCTCCAAACACCTGAGAGGAAAGCTGACTCTGCAACCTTGGGCAAAGGGCCTCATCTTAGAGATGAAAAAAATAATAATAACCTCCTCTAGGATTGTTATGAAAAGTAAACAAGTTAAATACATGCGGACTGCTGAACGAGTGCTCACCTTATTAGTGTAAGAGTGGGATAAACTTTGCTACTGTTATTTTAATGTTGTTATGTTGCTATTGTCAAAATTTCTTTCAGTTTTAATCTATTATTTTGCACTTTTGACTAATGTTTCTTTAAGTTTTAAAAAACTTTTATGGAGCTTAATCGGAACAATTTTTTTTTTTTTTTTTTTTGTCTTTTAAGGGCCTCACCCGTGGCATGTGGAGGTTCCCAGGCTAGGGGTCAGATTGGAGCTGTAGCCACTGGCCTACACCACAGCCACAGCAATGCCAGATCCGAGCCTTGTCTGCAACCTACACCACAGCTCATGGCAACACCAGATCCTTAACTCACTGAGTGAGGCCAGGGATCCAACCTGCATCCTCATGGATACTAGTCAGATTTGTTTTTGCTGAGCCACAAAATGGGAACTCCGGAACAACTTAATTATCAGTTTCTATATAATTTCATAGTCTCTGACCCCCAGTCATAACCTTGATTAGCTTATATGTACTGTGAACTTAGCTTTTACTGTCTCTTGCTGCTAAATATTAATTAAATACTGTTTTCTTTATTTATAGAAGCCCAATAATCATTTTTACTCCGTCCTTCACCAAAGACTATTAAAAGAAAATAATATTTAACTTGCACTCTTTAGGCTATCTATAGCATATTCTTCTTTATGAGAAGAAAAAAAGCAATATGCTTTCACATATTTTATATAAACTTTTAACATATTTTAGAATAAACTAGAATCAGAAAGAATTAGAGCTTAGAGGACCTTGGAGAGCAGTCTCAGCATTTCGTTTGCTGAGAAGAAGAAAGTGAGGACTAACCAGGTTAAATGACTCATCCAAGTTGTCCAACTTTGCATGACCAACCAGTGGCAAAGCCAGGACTAGCACCTGGATCTTAAGCCCAGGTCTTCATTATACTGCTTGATTCTAAACTGTTCTCAGAGTCCCTCCGTCAGTGCTCACCACACCCCTCTGCAGGCCGCAGCATCGCTGTTTGGAGTTACAAGTGAGAAACAGGAGCTGCAGGGTTGAAGACACACAAATGTTAGTGGAACCTAGCAAAGTGGAACCTAGGAACCCATCTCTGTTTTGTGACACTTGAATGACAACAGATAGTCAATATATGTAAAACTAAATGAACATAATGTGCACGTACACTAACACCTAGACATAAAGAAAAAGGACAGCTCCTTTCCAAGGGCCTGGTACTACTTGTCTGATACTACTTTGCTGCTTGTTTGCCTGTAGTACAGTTACAAGGCAGCTTTAAACATTAAAGTCATATATGAGTGTAGAATGGCAAGGCAGATTTTAGGTAATTGTTGATTTTGTTTGTTTTTACTTTTAATTGTGGAGGATTTTAAATATATGCAAAAGTAGACAGAATAGGGTAACAAATTCTTAGGTTCCCATCACTTAGCCTCAGTCTTCATTAACCTAAGGACAATCCTATTCCATCCCTCCCTTAATCTATTCCTCCTTTTGTATTATTTTTAAAGCATATTTCTCTAGAAGACAGAAGCAGTTTTAAAATCATCACATGAGCAATTATCATGCCTAAAATTTCTTAATATAGTCAAACAGGTAATTGGCATTAAATTTTCCTACTGTTTTAGAAGCTTCACCTTTTCTAGTTTCTTTTATTGAACGAAGATCTAAATGTCAACGGACACTGTGATTATTTCTCCTTAATCTATGTTCCTTCTCCCTTTCTCTCCCTCTCTCCCCTCCTCTCCCTCTTTCCTCTTGCAATTTGCTTGTTGAAGAAAACATTTTTTTGACCTGTAGCTTTCCCCATAGTAATAGTAATGGTCTGGATTTTGCTGCTTGTGTGCCTGTAGCATAGTTACAAGGCAGCTTTAAACATTAAAGAAAATTTTTGTGCATTTTATCGGGTTTCACCAATTTGGTGGTATTATTTTGGGCACCGATGGTAATAGCTAGAGGTCCGGGTGGTGGAAGTGAGCTGGCTGTGAGGTGACAAGCTCTGTGACTAAGTCACGTGTGCTCGTCAGTGTGAGCAACTGCTGTCAGGCTGAGAAAGCCTGTCTAGAGTCCCAGCCGCTTCCTGCTCTCTAATCTAAACTGGGCCTTTTGCTACATGGTTTCAGAGCATCCTTTACTTTTCCTTGTCACAATTTGTAACTGTAGTGGTCTTTGAAGATTTATAATCAGAAAAGCACTTGTCACAATTTGTAACTGTAGTGGTCTTTGAAGATTTATAATCAGAAAAGGCAGGAGTGCATCTGTGTGTAACTGAATTCTTTATAATAAACAAACCATGGGAGTTCCTGTTATGGCTCAGCAGTAACAAATCTGATTACTGTCCATGAGGACACAGGTTCTATCTCTGGCCTTGGTCAGTGGGTTAAGGATCCGGAATTTCCGTGGGCTGTGGTGTAGGTCGCAGATGCTGCTGGATCCCGCATTCCTATGGCTGTGGCAAAGGCCTGCAGCTGTAGCTCCAATTCAGTCCTTAGCTTGGGAACTTTCATAGGCTGCAGGTGCAGCATAAAAACAGCAAAAAACAAACAAAACAAAAACAAAACAAAACATGGATTCCAGCCAGGAGTGGGGAAGCATCAACTTGACAATTCATGATAATCATTTCCATTCTTCTTTCCTCTTCTCTTCCTTCTGGGAGTTACTAAGTTCCTGGGCCAGTGTCATCCTGTACACATGCTGTCCTTTACTTGGTCCTCACTTTTAACTCAGGTTGGAGTTATTTCTTCATCCTGCATTCATCCCAGTTTCATAGGCTTGTTGTAAAAACTGTGGCCAGCCAGTCTCCCAGACGCAAAGGGGAGATTCGGAGGAGAGTGTAGATGCTAACGGGTGCTCAGAAAGATGCTGGCACCCTGTCCCCTCCTGAGCCAAACACTGGTAATAAAAATACCCAGATTTACTTAGCTGAATCTCAAGTTTGGAATAGCACCAGAAAATAGGACACCTAGGAAGCAAGAACTGAGTGAGTCCTGGCACATGGGCTGAGGGCAGCTTTATGGAACTCTGCACACAGCAGGATAGTGTGAAGAAACTGCTGAGAGGTTTTTAAGCCCCTGAAGGATTTCAGGGTGGTGGCAAAATGCCAAGAGGCCCAGGGAACCAGGAGAGGCTGAGTGTGGACATAGAGGCTGGAAGCAATGGCAGGGACCATAGCCACCAGCAATACCACCTGTGGTTTTAAACTCTGCCTCAACTGGTGCATGTATGTGATCCTCCAAGGATCATGTGGATGACACTACAGCTGTCCCCTGATGCTGGCAGGTAGTTAAGGCTTCTTGACGAAAATGGCTCATTATCAAGAAAAATCAAGAAAAAGAGAAATAAAAAGAGGAGGAGGTAAACTTGGAATCAGAATGAACAGTTAATGGTTTTCAACAGAAAAGGACCGAGCTAGAAGTGGCAAGACTGGAATTCCCATTGTGGCATAGTGGAAACGAATCCGACTAGTATCCATGAGAACTCGGGTTCAATTCCTGGCCTCGCTCAGTGAGTTGGGGATCTGGCATTGCCATGAGCTGTGGTGCAGGTCACAGATGAGGCTTGGATCCCCCGTTGCTGTGGCTATGGTGTAGGCTGGCAGTGACAGTTCCAATTCGACCCCTAGCCTGGGAACTTCCATATGCCTTGAATACGGCCCTAAGAAGACCAAAAAAAGGAAAAAAAGTGGTAAGACTGAGTTAATATTCTATCAGCAGAAAGTGGACTTCCATCAGATAAAGACTGACTTCCATCAGATAAAGATAAAGATAAAAGCACACCTGGGTTATGTCTATAAATTTTAAACCCACTGCACAACTCACATTTGTGTATTTATTTTTAAATGTCTATCTTCACTATATTGTAAGTTTCATGAGGGCACAAACCACCCCTTTTTTATTTTTATATCTTAGCATCTAACCCAGTGCTCAGTACTTGACAGATACTGAAGAAGAATTTACTGTCTGAATATCAGACCCACACATTATAGCTCCTTCTGAAGTATTTGATACAGAGCAAGCATGTAAAAATGATATTTTCTTTCCCTAGTAGAATAGATATTTCTTTGGGCACAGTTTGTCTTGACATTGAAGAGCAATTCTGCCATGGGTGGCTCTGAAAGAAAATCTGCTTTGATATCTTTTATGGGAGCTACTTAAGAAACTGAAGACATAGTATTTGTCTTTTTCTGGGTCCAAAGGGTAGGATGGATACAGCAGTAGCCACAGCTGCAGCTGCTAAGAGTCTGTTCTGTGGAAGATGCTGAATACTCAGTAGTAATTGCCCACCACCAACATAGTCCTGGCCCCTAAATTCTAAAACTTTCTCTCCTTTCGCCTCTCAGCCTGGGATTCAGTCTGTTCTCACTCTCCTCTCCTTCTTCTGTGCCACTGTTCTTGTCTGCTCTCCTCATTTCTACCCCCAACCTTTACGCCTTTTCAAGGTAGAACTCCCATTCAGACAAAATGTCCTAGATGGTTCTTATTTCAAGTAGAGTCATCTTATTGGGGAAAAAAACAAAAAAACAAAACATATACACTAGGAACTTTATAAAGAATGTCAATAAGCAATTTAATGTCTAAATTTTAAACCATTAATTTGTATTCTACCTCATTTGTGAAAGTATTTAAGCATATCTTAGTGAAACATGTCATAAATTCACTAACCAGTAAAAAAAAAAAAAAAACCATGAACTCTGATTTAGACTTGGAAAATATGGACCCCGTGGTACAGTACTTCCTGAACTTGCCTGCAAAGAATTACCTGTGCTGCTTGTTAAATACATATTTCCTCAACTCTTCCCCTGGAGATCAGTTGGGTGGGCCTGAAATCTTGTGTTCTCGTTTTTTTTTCTTTAGATAATTCTCCTCATCTGATAAGTTTAAGAAAGCTTACCAGCGTACATAAGCAAGGACTGGGAGGATGAAGACACACGAGGAACTGGGACATAAAGAGGCGGGGGAGGGACAAAGAAATTTCTGAATGAAAAGGAACTTGGAGTTCTCTGGTAGTACAGCGGGTTAAGGATCCGTTATTGTCACTGCTGTGGCTCAGGTTCGATCCTTGGCCCCCCCAACCCCCTTGGGGGGGGGGAATTTGATCCAGCACCTTTTCCCCCTTTTCCCAGTACTAATATATCTCTGTGAATGCTGATTAAAGAAAAGAAAAAAAGCATCTCATGGTATTATGAGAAACTGACGATATTGATAGTGGCAAAAGATATTGAGCTATCAAAGTAAAAAAAAAAGAAACTGAAAATGTTGGTCAAGCTGTGTCAAATAGTACTAATTACAGTCATTTTGACCCTCTCCTTACTCTTGTATATTATTACCATGCAGCACAATTAAGTGTAACAGTAAGTGTGTCCCATTAACTAAGCTGTTTTATTTGATTAGAACAGTAACTTGCCTCTAAATGCCTATTTATGTCTTTATATAGTCAATCTATGGTCAGTCTCCATAGTTTGTTGTATATGAACATGTTACCCTCTCAACTGTGAAATATTAAAAGGGAGTTCTCTTTGTGGCTCAGAGGTAACAAACCCGACTAGTATCCATGAGGATGTGGGTATGATCCCTGGCCTCGCTCAGTGGGTTAAGGACCTGGCATTGTTGTGAGCTCTGGTTTAGGTCTCAGACGTAGCTCGGATCCAGCATTGTTGTGGCTGTAGTGTAGGTTGGCAGCTGTAGCTCTGATTAAACCCCTTGCTTGGCAACTTCCACATGCCATGGACGTGCCCTCCCCCCCACCAAAAATAAAAGAAAGAAAGAAAGAAAGAAAGAAAGGAAAAAATATTAAAAGAAACACTGCATAGATAAAGCCATTCTTTTCTCTCTCTCTTTTTTTTAAATGTAAGACAAACACCTGTAAGAATAGCAGGTGATCCATTTTATGAGAATTTTGTTCCTTACTGTCCCATCCCATCCCATCTTTTTTTTTTTATGTCTTTTTGCCTTTTTCTAGGGCCGCACTGGTGGCATATGGAGGTTCCCAGGCTAGGGGTTTAATCGGAGCTGTAGGCGGCAGTCTACGCTGCAGCCACAGCAACGTGGGATCTGAGTCACGTCTGCGACCTACACCACAGCTCACGGCAATGCCGGATCCTTAACCCACTGAGCGAGGCCAGGGATCGAACCCGCAACCTCATGGTTCCTAGTCGGATTCGTTAACCACTGAGCCATAACGGGAACTCCCCCACCCCATCTTGAAAAGGAGAATTTCACACTTAAAACCTACTCCACTTGGTAAAAAGCAGTACGTACACAAAGAAAAACCCGGGAGCTTTGTACTTTGAGACCTCCACCCTCAGAGGGTATAGATGGTCAGCTTTCATTCCCTGCAGTCTCAGGGTTGCTGGGGAGGAGCGCTTTCAGGGGTCGGCACGTGCCAGGGCTGGATGGGGAGACTGGAGGGCCGGGATGGGTTGGTGCTGCTGGAAGACCTCAGCCCTGCGGTGTGGACAGCCTCGGGGAAGCTGGCAGTCTGAAGCCTCTCAGGCTTTCTGGTTTATGATCCGGTTCTGTGTCCATTGCTTAAAAGGTGTGAGTATTAAAGCTAATAATTCCTAAGGGACACAGGTTTTGTAGCATGAATCTCTTCTTTAAAAACATGGCACAACCTGAAAGAGGATTCACAGTGCAGGCTTTAAGGCTGTTGTATTCTTCTTTCCCCCAGAGTCTGTAGCGCTGCTGTTTTGTGTCAACCATCTGGCTTCTGGCCAGAGACAGCATATTTTCCTAGCCTGTTGCTCTGAAAACTATTGTCATTCAGAAAAATTCCCGGTTGCTTCTCAAATTAGTACTTCCTAAATGTTGGATACTTTTAGAGGTTTGCAGCCTTGCAATCATGTTTATTAGGGCCGCACCCGTAGCATGTGGAAGTTCCCAGCTCGGGGTTCAATTGGAGCTACAGCTGCCAGCCTGTACCACAGCCACAGCAACTTAGGACCCCAGCCATGTCTGTGAACTATACCACATCTCACGGCAACGCCAGATCCATAACCCACTGAGGGAGGCCAGGGATCGAACCCACATTCTCATGGATACTTGTCGGGTTCATTACCACTGAGCCGCAAGGGGAACTCCCATGTCTATTAGTTTTATATTATCCCTTCTCTGAGTGGTTTATGAAAATAAAAGCATGATGCTAGCTGATCAAGTACTGATGGAATTTAGCATTGAAGGACCTCGATCATATTACCCAGGAAAACGAAATTTTGGTTTCCATAGACTCGCATTCCTGCCCATCAGTTCCTCTCTTTAGATGTCCCTGCAGAGTTGGGGACATCACTGAAGAATGAAAAAACAGTGCCTTCACACTTTGTGAAGTGGGAGAGAGAAGTTTCCCACAACACATTTTTGAGAATCAAAGGAAAATGGCATTGATAGGAGAGGCTGATTGTGTTAGAATTATTTGGGTCCTTAGCTGCATTTCCTTCCTGGCTGATTCAGTCCATTCCTTTGTGTCTGCCTGTCCATCTGTGAAGAGGGGATAATCACACCTAGACCTCATAGGGATGTTAAAGAGATTAATTTTAAAAGTCTATCAAGCTTTTTGATAAGTATAATTTCAAGAAGACATATTATTGTCACAGTGGTCCTGGCAAATCTGAATTCCAGATCAATATATTGATGAATATGCATTATTCAGTTTCATTACATGGAATTGGCTCTTCGTGCTGTTTTTCCCTGATGTGTGTGTGTCTAAGAGGAGGGGGTTGGGAGAATGGATAATCAGCTACAAATGTGGGTTTTAAATGATCCGGTTTTCTTTTCACTTCCTGGTATTCAGGCTTTAAGCTAAAGAGGAGGAGTTAAAGAAAGAGCATGAAGGAAGGGGTTATCCTGAGCGCCACAGTGCAGACTCTGTTTTTCTGCCTTATGATCAAAGTGATCACTTGAGTCAGGAAATATTTCTACAGGTCAGAAATGCTTGTTTCTGAAGAAAAAAAAAGTTCCTGTGTAAATCTCGGCAAATCACCTGACCTTTTTAAATGATACATTTCCCTAAAGATGTAATAAAAGAAAATCAAAAGTCAGCGGACAGGAGTTCCTGTCGTGGCTCAGCGGAAACAAATCTGACTAGCATCAATAAGGACGCAGGTTCGATCCCTGGCCTCACTCAGTGCGGTAAGGATTTGGTGTTGCTGTGAGCTGCAGTGTAGGTTACAAATGAGGCTTGGATCTGACGTTGCTGTGGCTGTGCCATAGGCCATCAGCTACAGCTCCAGTTTAACCCTTAGCCTGGGAATCTCCAGATGACTTGGGGGCGGCCCTTAAAAGCAAAAAAAAAAAAAAAAAAGGAGTCAGCGGACATATAAGTGATATTGTATGGTGTTTGTCTTTCACTGTCTCACTTATATGTGGTATCTAAAGAAAAGGATATAAATGAACTTATTTGCGGAACAGAAATAGACTCACAGATTTCGAAAAACCTATGGTTACCAAAGGGTGGTGGGGGAGGGATGGGGATTTGGCATTGGCATATGCACACTGTGGTACATGGAATGATTGGCCAACGGGGACCTGCTCTATAGAACTCTGCCCAGTATTCTATGATAATCCGTGTTGGAAAAGAATCTGAAACAAAATGTGTATATGTATAGTGGAATCATTTTGTTGTACAGCAGAAATTATCACAACCTTGTAAATCAACTATAGTTCAATAAAACTTTAAAAAATGAACAGCAGCAACAACAAAAATCAATGGGCATATCACTGTTATGTTAACTGTCATTTATGTCAGAGGCAAGGCTATCAGAGATGCATGGCAAACACGAGTTTCTTCTAAAACGTCATCTAACCTATTATTAAATTTTCATTGTCTTTCAAGGAGGAAGGCAATAGCTTTTCCCTGAAAGTTGTCAAAATTGCAGTGACAGTGCTCAAATTACATCAGCTATGTGGGAAACTGAGGAAAAGTACAAACGAATCCATATAAACTCAGAAATGATTGCTATCTTCTTCTGTTCTGCAACACTCATCCCTTGCCTCTCATTATGAAAATGTACACCAAGTGTTTGTTGAATGCCTGCTATGTGCTGGACCAGTGGTTCTCAGGTGTGGTTCCCCAGACCAGCCACAGAAGCATCGCATGAGAACTTGTTAGAAATGCAAATCAGAAACTCTGGACGTGGAGCCCAGTGATCCTTATTTTAACGAGCCCCTTAAGAGATTCCCATTCAAGTTAGAGGTGCCTCTTAGAATTGGGACTTCATAGGGTCATAGCGAGGTGGGGGCTTGGGTAGGCATCCTATGGGCAGTGTAGGCGGCAGCTGATCACCAAGCGCTGGGCCCCTCCCGCTGACTCCTGACAGGTGCTCTTCTGGTTGAGCCGGCTCAGGGCTTGTATTTGGGGAGAGGAATCATTCTCCTCTGAAAGTCAGGTCTCATTCCAGGTACGATGCTCAAATGGGAGCTGTTCCCAGTTATGCGTAATACTGGTGGACCATCAACACAGAGCTTTTCTTTATTGCTCCGGTAATAGTCACTTATAGAGGTGGAGGAGGAGCCCAAGACGGAGAAAAAACAAGAAGGCCTGAAAAGGTTCCTTACCATAACCATCTCTTGTCTTTACTACCCCTCCCACAGCTCTTCCCCCACACCCCTTGACTTCCTGGTGTCCAGCGTGCTCTCCAGTGAACACAGGGAGAGGTGGAAAAGCGCAGATGAGAAATGCGCTGGAGGTGGCTGAGAGAGAGGAGGCCCCCAGCCAGTCCCTGGCCTCACCCATTCACCTGCCGGATTCTGATTCCAAGGGGCAAGTTGCACGTTAGCCGACCGTAGCTGTCCAGGATCCAACCCCATTTCCTCCTTCCTCTCCTCAGACGAAAAGCGGTTTCTGGAAATAGAACTTGTCTTTCACTTCAACAGGATGTGACTATGATGTATGTTCCAATTTCAGCTCTTGGTGACCCGGCTCCCAGTAGGAAGCCCGATCTCCACCCCAGGCTTTGGTGGAGAGTGCCTGACAGGGTGGCCAACTTCCTGAGGCCCACAGAGCATGTCAGTGTCCACACAGTCTTGGCAGTCAGATTCGGGGGATCAGTCGTACTGGGAGAGCAATATTCCCTGCAAGACACCTTCCCTTAGGAAGCCTTTGATCTTAGCAACATCAAAGAGAGACTGAGAAAGAGCAGGGTTTAGTTTTCACCTGTGGCTTAAAATTAATATGTAAATAGATGAAAAAGAAAGAGGAAACTGAGTGGACTGAGCTGTCCGAGACATCTGGGTCTTTATTTATTCCGTATGTATTTCAGTGAGATGACTATTCACAGGATACACTGCATGCCCTGAAGGAGACTTCAGACCAAAGGACAGAGGACAGCAGGCTCGGATTCCATATCATCAGTACACAGCGAGTAAGGGTTTCTCCAAATAGCACTGAAAGAAAACTTGATGAAGGCATTTTTTTTTTCTCATGAATTTTTTTTTTGTCTTTTGTTGTTTTAGGGCCGTACCCACAGCATGTGGAGGTCCCCAGGCTAGGGATCTAATCAGAGCTGCAGCTGCCAACCTATGCCATGGCCACAGCCAAGCAGGATCCGAGCCACATCTGCAACCTACACCACAGCTCACAGCAATGCTGGATCCTTAAGCTACTGAGCGAGGCCAGGGATCGACCCTGCAACCTCATGGTTCCTAGTTGGATTCATTTGCACTGAGCCACGACAGGAACTCCAAATTTTTTTCTTTTAAAAAATGATTTGTTATTGGTTACTTTTTAAAAAATTATGGTTGACTTACCATGTTGTGCCAATTTATGCTGTACAGCAAAGGCACCCAGTCATATATGTATATATACACATTCTTTTTCTCAAACGATCTTCCATCATGTTCTTTCCCAAGAGACTGGATATAGTTCCCTGTATTTTACAGCAGGACCTCGTTGCTTAGCCATTCTAAATATAATTGTTTCCATCTGCTAACCCCAAACTCCCAGTCCATCCCACTCCCTCCCCCTCCCTTTTGGCAACCACAAGTCTGTTCTCCATGTTTGTGCGTCTATTTCTGTTTTGTAGATAGGTTCCTTTGTACCAAATGTTGGATGCCACATATAAGTGATATCATATGGTATTTGTCACTCTTTCTGATTTACTTCACTTAGTATGAAAAATCTCTAGTTGCATCCATGTTGCTGCAAATGGCATTATTTTGTTCTTTTTTAGGGCTGAGTTGTATTCCGTGTATACGTGTACCACATCTTCTTCATCTGTTCATCTCTTGATGGACATTTAGGTTGGTTGTTTCCATGTCTTGGCTATTGTAAATAGTGCTGCTATGAACATAGGGGTGCATATATCTTTTTGAATTATAGTTCTGTCTGTATATATGCCCAGGAGTGGGATTGCTGGATCATATGGTAGTTCTATTTTTAGTTTTCTGAGGATCCTCTATACTGTTTTCCATAGTGGTTGTACCAATGTACATCCCACCACAGTGTAGGAGGTTTCCCTTTAATGAAGGCATTTTAAAGTAAAAGTTAGCAACATTGCCTGAATCTTAGAAGGGTTTAACTACCCCCAGAGAACTCTCAGGCATTTATACTGTAGTCTGTGGCTAAACCTACAATTTGCCTTTTGAGGGGGAATTGGAGAGTAGAAATGATCTGCTGTTTTTAAAAATACACCCTAATATTCCTTAAATCCTCAATTCCGTTTTCCTAATTTGCTTGGTAGAATGTATCTTATCTGGCTATACAAGACAGCTTTCACTGTTAAAATTTTCGTGTTTCCTTGATTATTAGTGTTGCAATATTTCTCTCAAACCTCTCTCCACGTATGTACTTGGTGACAGAGGTTGGTGTGTGGGTGTCTTCTTAGATTATCTTATTGCTACTACAGTTAGGAATCACAGAACTGTTTATGAAAAGGAATTTTGGGGATCCTGGTCCAACTTCTTTTATTTTACAAATAAGAGAACTGAGTCCAGGAAGTTTGAGTGACTTGCCTAAGGTCACAGAGCCACCTGATACCACTGACACCAGGGCTGTGGCAAGAATTTGGGCTTCTTAACTCAGTCAGTACTGAGTATACCATCTTTTAGCTTTGCCTTTTTTTGGGGGGGAGGGTGCAGCTTCTGCAGCCGGTGGAAGTTCCAGGGCCAGGGATCAAACCCTTGCCACAGCAGTGACCCAAGCCATTGTAGTAGCAATGCTGGCTCCTTAACCCACCATGCCATAAGGAAACTGCTGCTTTGTTTTTGTTTTTTTAAATACCTGAAATTCTTTACCCTCTTGAGACTCAGCTGAGCATTTGGCCAACCTGGTATAGATATCAGGCTTTTTCTTAAGTAATGAGGTTTTGATACCGTCAAAGAACATGCTTATGGGGAGCTGTACTGTCTGTTTCCAGGGGTGGACATGGATTAAATGGACGTTGGAAAGCTGGCAGCCTGAGGGAAGTGGGGGCACATTACAGGCTTCAGGTGGCCATCGGTACCAAGCATTCTGGCTGGTGGTGCTCTGATTCCACGCAAGAGAGAGATACCTCTTTCCCATAATTTCATATTAGTCTGTGTAGTCAAGACCCTGAAACCAACCTTAGCAATGGTGTTACAATGTTACAGACACAGACCATCTTTTTAAAGAAAAATTCTGCAGTGAGGGAGGTAAGTTCGAAATTTGGAAAAGGTTTGGATTTTTGAGAATGAAGAGGGTTTAAATTAAATATTTCAAAAAAATACAGAGGTCCCGTCATGGTCATCCAACTAGTATCCATGAGGACACAGGTTCAATCCTGGCCTCACTCAGTGAGTTAAGGATCCGGTGTTGCTGTGAGCGGTGGTGAAGGTTGCAGATGTGGCTTGGATCTGACCTTGCTGTGGCTGTGGTGTAGGCCGGCAGCTGCAGCTCAAATTTGACCCCTAGCCTAGGAACTTCCATATGCCATGTGTGCAGCCCTAAAAAGACCAAAAAAAAAAAAATTCAAAAAAAGAACGAAGACAAAGGGGAACGTTCATGGAAACTTTAATAAACATTTAAAGAAATTACCTACAAATATCGCTACTTACACCAATTAAATTATTTTCATCAAATAACAGATTTTTAAGACGACTGATGCAGTCATTTTGGTGATTAACTGCTTGGATCCTCATATGAATGTGTTGGGTTAGTTTCTGTTTCTCTGAAGTAGTCTGTATTAGCATGCATGCAGAGAAAGGTTTAGAGGCTTCCTTATTTTGGCACAGTAAAATCTTTTTCAAAAATGTTTCCTATGGTATGGATTTTTTCCTATAACTCAAGTCAAATCATGTTCCCTTTCTATATTGTGATTCATGGTGAAATAAAAAGTAAACCATCACCAAAATTTCAAAAGAAGCTTCTTAATGAAGAAGATCTTTAAGTAGTTAATGAGTCAGTGTGTATTCATAAAACTTTGATCAATGCTTGCAGGGACTATTTTGCGCTGAGAACAAAGACACAAAGAGATAGGGCCACTGGGAGGAAACTGGAGGGAGGGAAAAGGCTACCACGGAGCCCTGGAATCAGGAAATTCCCAGCCCTAATTACCAAAGCCCAGTGGAGAGGAGAGCAGCTGATAAACAAACAAACAAACAAAAAACCCCAAAACAAACAGAAAACAGAACCACAAACAGGTGAAAAAGAAAGAAAACCCAATATTCCTAGCAAGGAGAAATTTTATTTTTATGTCACCTGCAGCCTATTTTCACTGTAAAAGCTTATCCAAGAAATAGGTTCGTCTGACTCAACAGCTGAAGGACAGCCTGTCATTTCCCTTCCCCCTATGACTGACACTCACTGGAGAGACACCAGAATTCATTGAATTGGAACATTCCATCGTACAGCAAAAATGTTTCTTTTTAATCGAATTTATTTCCCCAGGAACATTCAAAGGAGCACACAAACCCCTTGATTTGGATACAGTAATTTATTTACGTAGTTTTTGTTTATTCAAGACCCCAGATTGACTGAAGCGGTTCCTCCAGGAATTGCCCCTCCAAAGGCCGTGACAATAGTCTTCTGTGGAGGGAGTTGCTGGGACAGCATTCAGCTTCAGTAAAGGCAGCTTTCAGGGAATGCAGGAGCTGAGGGCCTGGCTGCCAAGATTTTAATGAATTGCTTCAGATATTCTCTCTCGTGGTTTCCACTGTGTTTAGAAATCTGAAAGACAAAAAAAAAAAATCTTCATACAGAACACATGGCAGTTGGACATTAAAAATCTGCTACACACAAATATCTGTTACATGTTTCTTTTTAAATGGCTAAGTGCTGTTCATGAAATTCAGTGTGTACATTTTTTAAATGAAAATGGTTCTGTAATATATATTATTTATTCCTTTTATGTATTTATTTATGCCACCAATTTCCCTATAAAATAGTCATATGATTGCTCTGAAAAAAATGTTTAATTTTAGTTATTTTTTTCCTGAGAGCAGTTAATGGAATATTCATATTAAGGAAAAAAGATAGTCATTTAAGAGGTGAAAATATAATTTTCCATCATACTTCTCCTCTTATTTGACTATGGTTTATGTTCAGCCAGTTTTGGAGAATTCACTTCATAGAGTACAAGATTACTAAATTCAGTAATTTTCTTTGCATTTCTGTAAATGCAATCTAATTTAAAGCCTTTACATCTTCTGATAGTTCAGTGTTTTAAATCAAACCCACTCATGTCACTATTTAAAATCTGCTCTTAAGACAATAGGAGATAATAGTTTCTTCTATAGAAAAAAAGCCTTGGGGCTTTTGAAACACCAATCATTCTGATAACATTTATGCTTTTAAAAATATTTGCCATGAGGAGTTCCCATCGCGGCGCAGTGGTTAACGAATCCGACTAGGAACCATGAGGTTGCGGGTTCGATCCCTGCCCTTGCTCAGTGGGTTAACGATCCGGCGTTGCCGTGAGCTGTGGTGTAGGTTGCAGACGCGGCTCGGATCCTGCGTTGCTGTGGCTGCGGCGCAGGCCAGTGGCCACAGCTCCGATTAGACCCCTAGCCTGGGAACCT
>PVHT020000173.1:1184005-1212249 GCA_004024745.2 Catagonus wagneri | reverse complement strand
TGATCTGATATCGCATTATCCCCCAATACTTTACTATGTATTTTCTTTTCCTTTTTTTTTTTTTGCATTTTAAGGCCACACCCGCGACATATGGAGGTTCTCAGGCTAGGGGTCGAATCAGAGCTGTAGCTGCTGGCCTACGCCACAACCACAGCAACCAAGGATCCATGTCTGCAGCCTACACCACAGCTCATGGCAATGTTGGATCCTTAACTCACTGAGCAAGGCAAGAGATCGAACCCAAATCCTTATGGATCCTAGTCGGATTCATTAACCACTGAGTCATGAAAGGAACTCCGTTTACTACGCATTTTCTGTAAACAAAGAACATTCTGCTACATAACCATAGTGCAGACAAAATCAGAAAATTAACCCTGAAACACCACTACCATCAAATCTTCAGATCTGTTCAAGTTTATTCAGTTGAACCAATAATGAATTTTATGGTAAAGTATCCAGGTCATGATCATGTGCAGCATTTCGCTGTCATGTTTCTTCAGTCTCCTTCTGACTGGAACAGTTCCAGTTTAGTCTGCCAGTGATTTTCATGACCTTGAGACTTTCAAAGATAACAGTTCAGTTAAAAAATATGTATGTATTTATTCTTTTTTAATTGAAGTATAATTGATTTATAGTGTTGTATTGGTTTCAGGTGTACAGCCCAGTGATTCAGTTATATAAATAAGAATTTATATTACTGAATTCTTACATAAAAGAAAATGTAGAAATTGAAAAAGTAGAAATTAGCTAGATCTTTGATAAAGGTAGGACCAATATAAGACATGAGCTTATCAATCATTATGACAATTTCATATCTGAGGGGAGGTTTAATTGGCATCCAGTTTAAAACCGTTGCCTGAGAGTCATGTGCTCTAGGAATTTTTAAAACTTCTCAGCCCTGCCTCTCAGTTTGCTGCTTATGGTGACGTGATTCAAACATACATATATAAAGAATATGTTTATTATTTTACAGTTTCTTTTCCCTTATAGGTTATTACAAAATACTGAATATAAATTACTGTGCTATACAGTAGGTCCTTTTTTGTTATCTGTTTTATATGTAGTCATGTGTATGTGTTAATCCTAAACTCTTAATTTGTCCTTTCCCAACCCCTTTCCCCTTTGTTAACCACAAATTTGTTTTCTATGTCTTTAGGTCTATTTCTGTTTTACAAATAAGTTCATTTGTAACCCGCCCTTTTTAAAAAAAGATTTCATATATAAGTGATATGATATGATATTTGTCTTTGTCGGGCTTACTTCATATAGTATGATAATCTCTAGGTACATCATGTTGCTGCAAATAGTATGAACAGTCTCGTTATTTATGCATTTATTTTTTTCTTTTTATGGCTGCACCTGGGGCATATGGAAGTTCCTCAGGCTAGGGGTCTAATTGGAGCCATAGCTATGCCACAGTCACAGCAACACCAGCTGTGAGCCCATCTGTGACCTACACCACAGCTTGCGGGACACTGGATCCTTAACCCACTGAGTGGGGCCAGGGATTGAACCCACATCCTCATGGATACTAGTTCAGTTCTTAACCCGCTAAGCCACAATGGGGAACTCTGAACAGTCCAGTTATTTTGTAGAATGTTTTTCAGTTGAGTTTGTTTGATGTGTCCTCATGATTAGATAAAGGTATCTTTTTTTTTTTTTTTTGGAACTGGTTGTATAATTTCTGTTTGTCCCATTACTGATGTTATTTACTTTGATCCTTTGATTCAGGCGACGTATTTGAAGCTGAATAAGTATTGGTACTTTATCTCCCTTCTAATCATAGGGCTATTATTCTCTAGAACATTTCCCTAAAAGATCTATGTCAGTGTTCTTTTTTTTTTTTCTTTTTAGTTCCTAGAGTTCCTAGGCTAGGGGTCCAGTCAGAGCTGCAGCTACAGGCCTAAGCCACAGCATTGCTAGGCCCCAGCCGTGTCTGTAACATATGCTACAGCTTGCAACAACGCAGGATCCTTAATCCACTGAGTGCGGTCAGGGATCGAATCCACATCCTCATGGATACTAGAGAGGTTCTTAGCCTGCTAAGCCACAATGGGAACTCCTGATGTCAGTTTGCTTTTCAGCAAGCTACAGGGAGAGTGCTTTCATGTTAACATTGTAAATGATAAGCAAGTAGATTTAAACTGTTATTTTATTAATCACTGCTAAACATAGTGTTAGCTCTCTTAGACAAACACATAAAAACAATGTACGACATTCCTAAGCAGACAGCCATATCCACAAATACACAGGACAAAAATTGGCACATATTGTCAGGAAGATGTTCCCTTAAACCTTTATTACCAAAATCAAAGTGACGATAAACATTAAAAAAAAATTTAAGCCTGTTTTTTACAATTAAAAAAATTAATATATACCTAAGGTTTTTTTTTTAACTCCATTTAGTTACATTTCCCTGAGATAAGTATTAACAGTTGATACAGTCTTTAGAATTCCATTTGTAACTGCTAAGAAATAGGACTATATCTTCTGTCTATTTTAAAACATATCTAAATAAGATTCCTTTCTTGGATGAAGAAAGTGTGTTGGATGTCAATGTGCTTCACTTTCATTTTTAGGACAAGTTTTAAATGACTTCAGAAACATCCTATCATAACAGAACTTGGAATTAATGATTTAGGGACATATGAATTACCCACCTTCAACATCTGTATGCTTAAAAAAAATTTTCTAAAAAGACCATATCTTTTTTCATTTCCTATTGTGTAGATCTCTAATATTATTGCTGAAGCCACATTAAGTAGAGCACTGAAAAGCTCAAACATAAGTAAAGACGATCCCTTTGATTGAGGATGCCCCCGTATTTTATTAGGAGCATTGTGTTGTGATGTGCGAAGAGTAAGTGTATTTTGGAAGCTCCTGTACTCTCTCACTCCCTTGTCTCCTGCATCCTGGAGTGGGATCTCTACTCTGTACAAAGTCAGCACAGGCTTGGAACTCAATAACTCAAGTCACAGACAGAAAGAAAGCTGCTATTTAAAGCATGTGGTCGCTAAAACGGTGCTTCTCCAACTTTAACATGCACAAGGTTTGTTCAGGGGTCTTGTTAAAGTGCAGATTCTGATTCACCACCTTGCTTCACCTCTTTTCTTGCCTGTGTTTGCATCTCTTCTATAAAGTGTTAACCCTTTAATCTTTGGCCAGGCTCTGCTTTCTGGAGGTTTCCTTTTCATTTTCCTAAAATCTCCTCCCTTTAGTTTCTGATTTCCTGTGCTCTGCTACCAAAACAGCCTGGTTCTAATTTAATGCAGTCAGTACTCACTCCCATTTTATTTTTTGTTTGTTTTTGTTTGTTTTGCTTTTTAGGACTGCACCCTCGGCATATGGAGGTTCCTAGGCTAGGGTTTGAATCGGTGCTACAGTTGCCGGCTTACAGCACAGCCACGGCAACACCAGATCCAAGCCACCTCTTCAACCTACACCACAGCTCACGGCAACACCGGATCCTTGACCCACTGAGCAAGGCCAGGGATCGAACCTGCAACCTCATGGTTCCTGGTCGGACTCATTTCTGCTGCACCACAGTGGGAATTCCCTCACCCCCATTT
Source organism: Catagonus wagneri (assembly GCA_004024745.2). Classification (NCBI taxonomy): domain Eukaryota; kingdom Metazoa; phylum Chordata; class Mammalia; order Artiodactyla; family Tayassuidae; genus Catagonus; species Catagonus wagneri. Next base: position 1,208,680 of record PVHT020000173.1, on the reverse strand, counting down.
TAGACTTCCCTGTGGACCTAGACCCTCAGTTCTGGGGTATCTCTGCAGCTAGCCCATCCCCACCTGGCTGTCTCAGTGATGAAAGTAAAGTAGCAGTACACAGGTGGAAGGATCTTTGCATTAGGTAGCAGAATTTTGCTGTTCAAAGTGTCAGCTATGGACCACCAGCATCACCTAAGAGCTTGTTATAATGTAGATCCCAGCCTGCTGAATCAGAGTCTGCAGTTTAACAAGATCCTAAGGTGATCTGTATGCTCATTCAAGTCTGAAAATCCCTGACTTGTGATGCTTTTAGCAGAAATAACAGAATCCAATCCAAACCAGCTTACATAGTAAAGGAAATTTAGTGGCCCATGTAATTATATTTATTTTATTTATTTTTATTTTTTATTATAGCTGGTTTACAGTGTTTGGTCAATTTTCTACTGTACAGCAAGGTGACCCAGTTACATATACATGTATAGATTCTTTTTTCTCACATTATCAGGCTCGTGTAATTATAAAGTCTTCTGACAGAACAAGTTTCAAGTGTAATCTGAGCCAGAGGTTCTTAAGTTATCAGGGCTCTGGAACTGTTAGGTTATCTAGGCTTTTCCCACCAAGCCTACTCCCTTTACCTTGCTTCATTTCATATTAATAAGAACAATACAAAAACATAGAAAGTGTTGAAAACCTGTTCTAATTCTAGCACTCTGAAAGTTACTAAAATTTTTGAGATGATAGCCTATTAAAATGGAGAGCCTTGGCCTCAAGTAAAATAAAAGTCTGACTCAGTCTTGTTTAAACAATAGGGAAGTTTGTTATCTCTAATATCAAAAAGACCAGAGGTAGGGCTGGCCTCAAGAGTGAACAGGCCAAGGCCCCCTTTGTCTGCAGTCCTTTGAGCTCTGCCCAGTTCCATCTGTTGATTCCCTCTTCAGATTAGGAGCAGGCCTGGTGAAGCTCCAAGAATCATATCTAGGCCTTGAAACATATCAAGGCCGAAAAGGACCTTCTTTTCCCATGTCTCCTTTTTTAGGAATAGAGAAATCTTTCCCAGAAATACCATAGCAGAGGTTTCCTTCCAATCCATGGAACAGAATTTCTTGCTACCATAGAAATCTCCAGTTGCTTCTGAATATCCTTTCTCCCTACTTTGTTCAGCAGTATAAACCTGATATTTATCTGGGCATATGACTAGTAAGCTAAAAGATTATATTTCCTTGCTTCCCTTGCATCTATATTTGACCGTACAACCAAGTTCTAGTCAATTAAATGTAAGTAAAGATGTTACGCAGATCTTGGGGGAAGTATCCTTAAAAGGGGGGCAGCATCCTCTTTTATCTCTCTTCTTCTGTTCTGATTTCTGGAATGCAGAAAACAATGGTTGAAGCTTTCGCAGTTATCTTGGACCATGAGCACAAGGATATACCCAAAGAGCTGGTGGATCAAAAAGCTGGAAGAAGCCTGGGTACCTGATGATTTCAGAGACCTGCCCTTACAAGCACTGGACTACCTACCTCCAGATAGGTGAGAAAATAAAAGCTGCTGTGTTTGTCACTTTTAATTTGGGTTTTCATTAACTTCTGGTGAATCTAGTCCTGAATGATAATCATGCCTATTCCCATAATCAGTCAGTGGCAAGAGGAACTGTTACCACCTGACTTGGGGCAAATGGATTAGGGTAGAGGTGGAGTGTCATGATGATCACCACATTAAATATTTACATAGAAACATTAAATAGTTCTGCTAAAAATAGATTACTATAGTGAAGCAGCATTCTCAATATCTGCATAAGAAGCCACCTCATTTTAAGTGCTTCATCATCCTAGTGACAAAACTCAAATTATTATTTCCTAGGAAGTTCAGAGGAAACTTACTTATGTACCATTTAGATTCTAATGGATTTTCTGGTACCTCTGTGAATTTCAATGAAAAATATTCTCAGCTGTGCTTTCAAAGCATTAGACTCCAAAATGGAAGGTTTGATGTTTTTGTTGATTCAGTTCTACTTAATTTCAACACACATGACTTTATTAGTAAAAAATGTTCTTTAGCACATTTATTGCTCTGTTGAATGCCAATTTCAAACCTAGTGTCTTTATTCTTTTCCTTAGATTACTTGCAGTTTTAGAATTTTGGATTAGATTTGTTAAACAGGCCATTTTCTAACTCCTTCAAAGTCAAGTTATATAGTTTCCCACTTCCAGGAGCTCCCAAGTGTGTGGTTAACTAGCTTTGCCACATTCTTAAAATTTGAAGTATAATTGATTTACCATATTGTGTTAGTTTCAGATGTATAGCAAAGTGATTCAGATATATATAATATATACTATATAATATATAGTATATAGTATATACACACATGCTTTTTTATATTCTTTACCCTTAAAGGTTATTACAAAAGATTGAGTATAGTTCCCTGAGTTATACGGTAGGTCCTTGTTGGTTTTCTATTTTATATATAGTAGTGTGTATATATGAATCCCAAACTCCTAATATATCCCTCCCCACTTTCCCATTTCATAACCATCAGTTTGTTTTCTATGTCTGTGGGTCTGTTACTGTTTTGTATATAAGTTCATTTGTATCATTTTTTTAGATTCCACATATAAGCTACTTTAGATCAGATACTCATTTCACCTTTTTGAGCCTCAGTGTCCTCATCTGTAAAAGACCTTTTTCAAGTCTCCAAGGCTAAGCTTTAAGTATCCAAGTCTGTGCTCTGCTCTGATTTTAAGGATGATGGTTGATTCTTTTTTTTTTCTTTTGACACCTCATTGCCACAGTTCATTCTTAAAATTTTCAAGAAGCAGAAATATTTCGGAGTTCCTGCCAAGGCGCAGCAGTAACGAACCCGACTAAGAACCATGAGGTTGCGGGTTCGATCCCTGGCCTTGCTCAGTGGGTTAAGGATCTGGCGTTGCCGTGAGCTCTGGTGTAGGTTGCAGATGCAACTCATATACTGTGTTGCTGGAGCTGTGGCATAGGTCAGCAGCTGCAGCTCCAGTTCGACCCCCTAGCCTAGGAACTTCCAAATGCCATAGTGTGGCCCTAAAAAGACCAAAAAAAAAGAATGAGAAATATTTCTACTCTATCCAAAAGCCAGTTCCAGAGCTTAACGATTCTAAGGCAGCTTTCTTCTCTTTTTCCATTTTTTTGAGGTATATATTTAAAGTGATGTATAATGTGATGACTTGATATAAATATACATTTTGAAATGATTACCATAGTCAAGTTAACACATCCATCAATGAAGCAGCTTTTTAACTAAAGAAGACAGGACAGTCTCCAGTTCTGCTTTCTCTAGAGTTGAAGGATAATCCATCAGCATTCTTTTCCTATTAAGCTTTCACAAATTTTAAACAAGTAAGTCACCATTCACTAGTTTTTTTTCCTTAGTGAATTATCTCCAAAGCTTAGCCATTCGTATACTTCCTTCATGCTTTTGGCCACATCTTTTTGGTATCTTATTATTTCTCACCTACTCTATACTCTTTTTTACTTAAATTTACTTGGTAGGGAAATTTTACATAATCACTGCTTGATGAGGACTATAAAATCAGTCTTGCTTGCCAGAAATAGAGGTTAACTGAGAAAAAAACAACAGAAACTTACTGAATTTTTAATTTTATTTATTTATTTATTCTGTCTTTTTGCCTTTTCTAGGGCCGCACTCATGGCATATGGAGGTTCCCAGGCTAGGGGTCAAATCGGAGCTGTAGCCACCAGCCTACGCCACAGCCACAGCAACGCGGGATCCAAGCCGCGCCCGCACTCTACACCACAGCGCACTCAACGCTGGATCCTTAACCCACTGAGCGAGGCCAGGGATCGAACCCGCAACCTCATGGTTCCTAGTTGGATTCATTAACCACTGAGCCACAATGGGAACTCCTTACTGAATTTTTTAAATAGGCAAGTAAGATGTTTCTGTATGACAAAGGCAACAAGCTCCATTTGGTAGGAAACATTCATTGTAGTAACTCCCCAGGACGTCAGTGGCCTCCCTTTTATGCACTAGCAATATTAGCAGCCTCATTAAGCATTTCTATTAAAGCTTCATACACTTTACAGGTGCGGTGATTTTCCTACATATATGATGGTGAGTAGTGGAAAACTGCCTGAAATCATCCACCACCTCAGCTGGAGAAACATATCCCTAGAGCAAAAAATCAAGAGTTTCGTTTACCTTTATTTGGAGAAGTTTTTCTTTTTCTTTCTTTCTCTCTCTCTTTTTTTTTTTTTTTTTTGATCTTTTGTCTTTTTAGGGCTGCACCCGCAATATATGGAGGTTCCCAGGCTAGGAGTCTAATCGGAGCTGTAGCCGCCGGCCTGCACCACGGCCACAGCAACACCAGATCCGAGCCGCGTGTGTGACCTACACTACAGCTCACGGTGTTGCCGGATCCTTAACCCACTGAGGGAGGCCAGGGATTGAACCCTCAACCTCATGGTTCCTAGTTGGATGTTTCCACTGCGCCACGATGGGAACTCCTGGAGAAGTTTTTCAAACCTTAGAGCCTAAGAATCACCAGAGGCTCTGGCTTAAAAGCACATTTCTGTGCCTCGCGCAGATCTAGACCTGAGCCCAGGAGTATGCATTGTAAAACCCCTTCTCACGTGACTGCAGTGCAAGTAGAGAAACTTGTGACAAAGTGTTCCTTAGTCTATTTCTGAATTGACTCATTCTTCAATAATAGTCCCGCCCCTTGTAGGTGCTCTGTTAGCTGCTGCAGGGGTGTGTGCCAAGAGTCCAGATTCAGTTCCTGTCTTGGTACAGTATTTGATTATCAAATGATGTGTACTAGCAGCACCTCTCTAGGAAGGAGTTCCGGGTTAGAGAAGGTTTCTGTGGGCTGAAGCTGTGAGAAGGCTTTGTGAATCCAGATGGGAAAGGTTTGCTGATTTTTTTTCAGAGGGAAGAGGGTGGAGTTAGAGGGGTTCTGGCATCAGGCCAACCTGCAGCTGAAGGTCTAGGTGAAAAGGCGGAAAGGGTCAGGTCAAGTATAGGCACTTTATCCTGTGGTGGTGGTGGTCAGCTTTTGCTCAAGGTCTTCCACGTGGGAACACGAGGACAGCTTTATATCAGGGAGAGTAATAACCTGGTGTTGATGTAGAGCATGGACTGGAACTGCATCAGAGGTGGGCAAGCAATTCTGATGGTGTGCACTTGGGAATGAAAAGAAACCTGAGTGGCAAGATAAAGAAAACAGTGGGCTTATTTGTAGGGATGGGGATGAGAGGGTGCCCAAAATGACAGGTCCACCTGGAAGGAGAGCGCTTTTAAAAGACTAAGCACAGAGGGAATCCCCCCTTTAAAAAAATACAATAAAACGTAAAAGCTTTTTTATTTTTTTAAATTATGGTTGATTTACAATTTCCTTCATTTTCAGCTATACAGCAGTGACCCAGCCACCCATACATACATTCTTTTTTTTTTTTTTCATTTTCCATCATGTTCTAACTCAAGAGACCAGACACAGTTCCCTGTGCTGTACAGCAGGACCCCATCCGCCATCCGTTCTAAATATAACAGTCTGCATCTACCAACTCCCGTCTGTCCCCTTCTCTCCCCCACCCCCTTGGCAAACACAGGTCTGCCCACTGTGAATCTTCAACAGTGCAGCCTCGTTGAAGCCAGTGTAGGGAACCCTGTAAACAGGCAGAGGCCCTGTGTTGAGCTGATTGACCCTTTCCAGTGTCTCCGTATGTCTCTTAGAATCCTGTTGACACACTCCTCGCTGCTACTTACCACCTAAATACCACTAATAAACACCCTCACCCAGAAATTGGGTCGAATAGGGCCAAGCGGCCGCCTGCTTCAATCCCCGGTAGCAATGAACTTTGAACTTTCTCAGGTGAATCAGCTCGTAACACCTCCGTCTAGCCACTTTGCTGCACAGTGGAATCAGTCTGGGATTAAAAAAATCCCAAAACGCTTAGCGCCCACGTGTAACGTGCAGCATAGCTTGGAAACCCGTCGGTCTAGCGACGTCTCCACGTCTCTTAAAAAAACAAATCCTCGGGCCCTCTCGGTCCTCCGCCCTGGGAGGCGCAAGCGAGGGTTCGGGGCCGCGGTGGGGCCTGGTCCCCGCGCCGCAGTCTCCCTCCGCCCAGCTCGGCGAGAGCAGCTCGTGGCTCGGGTGCGCGGCGCGGGCCGAGCCGGGAGGCGGCGGTGCTGGGGCTTCTCCGGCCCGGACGCTACGGAACCGAAAGCGGCGGGCGGGGGAGAGGAAGGAGGGGCGGGCGCGGTGGCGCGCGGAGGGCCGGGAATGCCCGAGGCGCGGGGCGCCAGAGTCGCCCCGAGGCCGCGTCCGGGCGATGGCTCTCCGTCTCGTCGCCGACTTCGATCTCGGAAAGGACGTGCTCCCGTGGCTGCGGGCGGCGTCAGCGGCCGCTGCGGCCGGAGGCAGCGGCCAAGGTGCCGGAGACTCGCGTCTGGGCGGGGATGGGGGTGGTGGCAGAAGGAGGCGGTCAAGGCGGGGGAGTCGGAGTCGTTCGCACTTAGAGGGTTCCGGGCTGGGCCAGGGTGGTGGGCGCCGACCGGACGGCGGCAGCCTGTGCCCCCTACCAAGGTCGGTGCCGAAGGGCTGTGCTTTCCTCTTTGAATCTGGGCTTTGCCGCTGTCACCCCGGCCACCGGGTGAAGGTCGGAGGGCAGCCCCCGGGGATCTCAGCCGAGCTGCGCTGCATCTTCTTGCGAGTCTTCCAGCTACTGGCTGAAGTAATTCATCTTCAGAAGAAAGGCTGGGGACACTAGTAGCACCTTTAGCATCATCTCATCAGGGCAGGGCGTGGAGGACCAGCTGCCCAGACTCCGCTCGTCCAGGCCAGGGCTGCAAGGAGGTGGGGGAGTGTGGTTCTCGCTGCTTCATTCGCATCTAACCTGCCTGAAAAGATTCAGCACCCTGGTAGTGGCTCGTGGAGTTCTCGAGTTAGGAGAAAGAGCCGATGAATCACAGCCACCAAGAAAACCACCATGAGTACTTAATTACTGTACAGTTTGCCCTCACTCTTGTGAGACGTGTTTCTCTGTGAACAGTAATTTAGGGGACATGCCACTTCAGAGGTGTCGTGCCAGCGGGTAGGGGTCTGCTTTCAGTCTGTGAGCAGTGAGAGCCCTCCTTTCCAAAGCGTCAGGCCCTCTACTACCACCAATCCAGAGACCACCTGTGCAGGCCATCAAGGGGTGAGACACAATCGATGCCCAGTTTCCTTAGGGTGAATTGGAATGCATTCTGGGCAGTTGGGCTTTGGTTTTCATCAGTCTCAGAAATCTTTTAATTTTGATGGGGGAGTGAAAAGTGACTTTTGAGCCTTCCCAGCATTGATCAATCAAAACTTTACAAAAGGGGAACTCTGTGATTTCCCAGTTTTTTTTTTTTTTTTTTTTTTTTTTTAAGAAGGGAAGTTTCCTGTAAATAAATGTTTCATCTTCAGGGCTTAAGTTCAGGTTCAGAGCAATGATACTCTGGACCCCAGTGGTGCACGGGAGCTAGCCAGTTCAGTTTGCCTCTTTTCCCACCTCTGGTTTTCCTTTTACACTGTAGACTGCTGGAGGGCATTTTTTGGAGAAGGCTATCAAAATATCCATATCTACAGCTCCTTTCCCCTTAACCCTGTTAAAAGTTTTCTATCCCTTCTGTTGATCTTCACATTATCCTATGGCTTTAGCAGAATATTTGTAGGGTTCCTTGTCTGTTATTGATTCCAAATAAGGAGTCGTGTTTGTCTAGCTCAAGGCTTGAGTTTGACTAGTGAGTTTGACTAATGACTAGTGTGTCATTATTAGTAAAACTTCACTTTGGGGGGAAATTTTTAAGTCTCCTGAGTGACGAATTTTTTAAGGTTTAACTTTTTAAAACACACTAAGGAGCTCTCAGTATGCTTTCTGTCACAAAGTGGTGCTTTCTCTGGACCTCCACCTTATATAGCTAAGTGGCAGTTTTCTAAAAATGAGAAGTTAGATGAAGTGTGAAATGCCAGAGTCATATGTTTCAGTAACGTGTGTTGTTATCAAAAAGCTGTATATGAGCCTGTTAGGTTTTGGCTTCCTTGTGTCTTTCACTCTTCTGTGAAGAAATATAAACTTGTGGGTTGACATTCCACTAAATGGCAGATATCTTTGGGTCTTCAGAAAGTAAACTTACTAGAAATACTAACTTTTTCTGATATTGGTAGTATTTTGCTCTCACAGAGCACCTTGGAAAGATATTAGCCCTGTTATACTAAAAGAAATTGTTGCTTCTGGTAATCACCAATGAGTGGTAGCTAAAAAAAAAAAAAAAAAATTGAAAAACCGCACAAGTTAATTCTTCTTTTGCTATAATTTGTAGCACTGGCAGGGGAATCTGAGATTCTATTTTATTTCTAGCACAGCTGTTACTCGACACATTTGCACAAATTACTTTCTTTTCAAAGTCTCGGCTTTTCAAATGTAAGTTACGTATAATTATACCATTGTAAAATCTTCTCTCTACACACTTACTCTCTAAATTTGAACCCTTAATATTTTTACATAAACGAATACAATTGAATATTTCTTAGTGGTACTAAATAATACTCTTGATGTATGAGATATTTCTGGCAAAATAGCCAGAGAGCTGGGCTAAGTCAGCCAGGACAGAAATTCAGTGCCTATAGGACAGCATTTTGGTTAGCAAGCAGTTAAGAAGTAAGGAGACCAGATTTGCTTATTGCATCTGTTCCTAGTTCTGGGTTGAACTTTGGGAAATTTATTTCTTCTGAAATAAATGAAGAAAATGTTCTTTAATTAAATCAAGAATTATGCAAAGGAATGTTTTTGTGTTTTGTATAAATTAAATTATACAATTTAAAACAATCGTACAAAAGAATATTTTAACACATGTAAGCTATAAAAGAAAAAGCAAAACCATGTGCCCACCTTAAAAATAGGGTAATATCAAGATTTTTGTAGGCTCTTGTGGCTCCCTATTTGATACTATTTATCTCTCATACCTACAACAATTAACATTTTTTAATCTGATTTGTGGTTTTAACCCATATGTATATCACCCTAAGCAAAATAGTTCATTCAGCATATTTGTGAACGTTAAGTAAATGAAAGAGTAGTATAGGCAGTCTTTTGCTTTTTTCCCTCAATGTTGTAAGATTTATCCATATGGACTACTGTGTGAATATACAACAATATGGTGAGCATGGTGATGCAATGCTAAGATCTCCCTTTTAAGGAAGGGCTCATCCCAGGTGCTGTGAGTGTGGGCAGCAGAGTCCTCAGCCATCAGCCCCTTCAGGAATGACCTCACCTGAGGGCTGCATCACCCAACTTCATATTCATTTGAGTATGGCACCTCCGATGAAGGACTGAGGTGACATATAAAGGCCTGGGCATTTTGACTCAATATGGCACAACTCTGACACTTCATTTCAGTTCTGGAGCTTCCCCGGTGGAGGACCCCAAGGTCACCTGAGGCCATTGGCCTTGCATTGCTGCTTGACTTCTTCCCGAGCCTGGTCCTGCTTTCTTCTTCCTGCTCAGTGTTAATCCTATTTCAGTAAGCACTCCCTAGTAAATATCTTGCATATTAAAGTGTCTCAGGGTTTTTCCTAGGGAACCCAACTTACTTATCCTTTTAGCACTGGTGACATTGGGGAGGTTTCTGGGGTTTACTGTTACAATCAGTGCTCTTTCTAACCTGGTACCGGTCTCCTGGCACACACATGCACAAATTTTTCTTTTTTTTTTGTCTTTTTGCCTTTATGTAGAGCCGCGCCCGCGGCATATGGAGGTTCCCAGGCTAGGGGTCTAACAGGAGCTGTAGCCGCCGGCCTTCGCCACAGCCACAGCAACGCCAGATCCGAGCCGCGTCTGCAACCTACACCACAGCTCACGGCAACGCCGGATCCTTAACCCACTGAGCAAGGCCAGGGATCGAACCCGCAACCTCATGGTTCTTAGTCGGATTCATTAACCACTGAGCCACGAAGGGAACTCCATGCACAGATTTTTCTAGTTTGAATGTTTAACAGCAGGGTTTCTGAGGCTATGAACATCTTCCCTTTTCCTGGATACCACCAAATTGTTTTCCAAAGTATTGGTACTTTTTAAGTCTCCCATTTGTGGTATAGAAATGTTTGAGGGACTCTACATGTTCACAGTCCCTTGATTTTTCCAGATCATTAATTTCTTGTCAAACTGGCAGATGTAAATGTTATTTCAGTCTGAGGTTGAACATCAAATGTTGGCCATTTGAGTTTCACCTTCTGTGATATGAGGGTTCATCCTTTTGTCTATTTTCCTACAGTTTTTTTTTTGTTGTTGTTGTCTTTATTTTTTTAGGGCCGCAGCTGTAGCATATGGAGGTTCCCAGGCTAGAGGTCCAGTCGGAGCTACAGCTGCTAGCCTGCGCCACAGCCACAGCCACAGCCACACGGGATCGAAGTCGCATCTGTGACCTACACCACAGCTCATGGCAGTGCTGGATCCTTAACCCCCTGAGCGGGGTCAGGGATCGAACCTGCAACCTCATGGATACTAGTTGAGCTCGTTAACCACTGAGGTACGATGGGAACTCCAACTACTGGGTTTTTTTTATATTGATTTTTAGGCGTTCTTTATGTAGTCTAGCCCTTTGTTCATTATATATGTTGCAAATATCTTCCCTCAAACTGTTTGCTTTTTAAATTTGTGATTACTTTTGATTAATAAGACTTCTTTATTTTAATGCAGTCTAATTTACAAGTCTTTTCCTTTATGGTTTGTGCTTTTTGGATATTTTAAATAAATTTAGAAGTCATGAAGACATTTTTATATTAACTTCTAAAAGCTTTAAAGCTTTTCTCTTTACATTTTGTTTTTGAAACCATCTGGAATTTATTTTTGCATGTAATAAGATGTAAGAATCAGAAAGGGGGACCCAGTAGCCTTCAAAAGTAGTTTTGGAATTTGTGTTTTTTTGTTTTGTTTGTTTGTTTGTTTTTGCTTTTTAGGGCTGCACCTGCCGCTTATGGAAATTCCCAGGCTAGTGGTCAAATCGGAGCTACGGCTGGTGGCCTATGCCACAGCCACAGCAACACGGGATCCAAGCCACAGCAACGCGGGATCCAAGCCTCGATTGCGACCTATACCACAGCTCACGGCAACGCCGCATACCCAACCCCAGACCCAATCTGCCAGATCCCATGAAGGTCGAACCGGCATCCTCATGGATCCTACTCGGGTTTGTTAACCACCGGGCCACGAAGGGAACTCCAGTATTTGCCTTTTTACGCTGAGTCGTGGTTACATGGTGTTTTGTTATTATTTATAGCTTACAGGTGTTAAAATATTCTTTTGAAAATTATATGGTTTTTCTGTATTGATAGCTATTTATTCTAGCGTCACTAACGAAATAACCCTACCTTTTCTCACCTACAGCAAAACCACTTCCTTCACACATCAAGTTTCCTTATGTGTGGGGTGTTTGTTTCTGGGCTTTTAAGTTTTATAAAGTAATTTCCACTTGTTTATTTATGTGCTTCCATAAAAATGTTGAAACATTAATATAAATTGAAACAATCTGGGCTTTTAATTTTGTCTCTTTGGCCAATGTAAGGCGAAGACATCTTAGTAACTATTTTTATGTTGTCTTGATAACTGGCAAGTTTCTTCACCCCAGTCATCTTCAGGATCATCTTGGCTACTCTGTGCTCTTTGCTCTTTCATACATATTTTGGAATCGGTCTGTCAGATTTCACCAAGAAGTTGTTGGATTTTTGATTTGAGTTGCACTGAATCTGTGGATCAGCTTGGGGAGAACTGGCATCTTTACAATATTAAATCTTCCCAGCCATGAACAAAGTATAGCTTCTTATTTATTTATAGCCCCTTTATGGCTCATAATAAGTCTTAGAATTTTTTCCATGAAGGTTCTACACACTTTTTGCTGATTTATTCCTGGATTGTTTTTATATTTTGTTGCTCTGTGCTCTGATAACTGAAACATTTTATAAACATTTTATGTTTTAACTACTACTGGTATGCAACAATAGATTTTTTTTTTTTTTTTTTGCCTTTTCTTTTTAGGGCTGCACCTGTGGCATATGGAGGTTCTCAGGCTAGGGGTCGAATCAGAGCTACAGCTGCCGGCCTACACCACAGCCACAAAAACATCAGATCCGAGCCATGTCTGTGACCTATACCATAGCTCACGGCAACACCAGATCCTTAACGCACTGAGCGAGGGCAGGGATCGAACATGTAATCTCATGGTTCCTACTTGGATTCGTTTCTACTGTGCCACAATGGGAACTCCAGTAATTCTTGTATCCAGTGCTTAATCCCCTCTTAAAATGTATCATATCTTCAAGATCCTGTCATGGCTCAGTGGTAATAAACCTGACTGGTATCCATGAGCATGTGGGTTCGATCCCTGGCCTCGCTCAGTGGGTTAAGGATCCAGCAGCTGTGGTGTAGGTCACAGACACATTGCTGTGGGTGAGGCTTAGGCCAGTGGCTACAACTCGGATTCAACCTCTAGCCTGGGAACTTCGATATGTTGCAGGTGCAGCCTTAAAAACACAAAAAGAAAAAAAAAGGGAAACTAAGAAAGTCTGTGGTATCTAAATTTTCTAAGGCTTAAATGTTACATATATTTAAGACCAGAAAGAATGTGGGCTTTCTTGCCTATATCTTTTTGCCTACTTTGATTAATTTTGGATTAATGATATTCTAGATTGATTAATCTTTCAAATATTGTAATTATCCATCTTTTCCAGGAAAGTGATGTATTTTGCTGGATGATTGACACGAGAGGAATGCTTTTATTTTTACCTCCTAGATACCCCTGGACAGATTTGGGGGCCAAAGAATTGGTTTAGTCCCATTGTTTTTGTTTATTTTTTCGAGCTTCCCTTGCCACTGCCCTTCCTTTTCAGTTTTCCTTCCCCGACCTTCCTAGTCTCCTTTTTTAATTCTCTTCTCTCTTTATTGCTCCTTAGCTAATCACCCGCCCTTAATTTTTCTCAATTTATTTAGAATATGAAATATAAATCACATAAGAATGTTTGCTCCATAAGTTTAGGAATTGTAATATCTGGCCATGTTGAGCAAGAGGATTTATGTGAATTATTTATAGAATAGCAATGTCACAGGTATAATCGTATTTTAGTATTCTTTGATCTATGTATTAGGAACTAATTCAAATTTTTGTATAAGGCTTTGAGACTTCCCCTGCCATAGTTGTTAGGAAGACAAGAAATACTTTTGATTTTTACTCGATAGCAGTTGGAAACCAAGTTTACGTATTTGGCAACCACCTTCTTTTAAATCACTTGTAGTTGGCAAAGAATAGATTGAAGTGGACAAAAATATCTGGCAAACCAACTTTAACTTTATGTGAGCTGTGACTTGCCAACACCTTTAATATCTAGGTACTCTCCGTTGTTTTTTTTTTTTTTTAACTAGGTTTACTTAGGCAAGTATCTTATCAAAATGCCACATTTTTTCTTCATGAACCCTGCTTTCACTGAACTGTAAAATTAAATTACATTTCCTCATTTGAAATTGCTAAACTTCCTCCTCTGGACTTTCCAGTGATCATCTAGTGGGAGAAGAGTCAGAATGAATAAGCAAAGAGGTTACTGAATAATTCTTTTCCTAGGGTGTGTCTAAAACATGAGCAACTAATCCGGGGAGGTAGGGCTGATGGGTTTTTAGTGTGTGGTGAGACACTGGTCCCTGGATTTCCAACATTGCCAAATTTGTCTAATGCAAATGTTGAGATGAGAACTACATACTTAACTGCAGAATTATTTAAGACAGCAGTTATTACTCCCTAGCAGGCCTAGGAAACCATTATTTTTATTTCTTTCAACTCTGTCTGCCATGGCTATATTATAAGCTGGTCCTAGTCATGCTGTGTAATGAATGTTGTTTAATGTACCTTATGAATATGTAGTTCTGTGGTTCTCAGCCCTGGCTGCGCATTAGAATAACGTGGGGAACTTACACACACACATAGATACACACTGGAGAGTAGGCCCCTTAGCAGCTCAATAAAATCAGAATATTTGAGGTGGGGCTTGGCCATTCCCCTGAGGATTCTGGGCACAACCAGCATTGAGAACCACTGATTTAATGAAATAGGCATACATCATTTGTGTAGTCTGCACTTGTTGGAGAAATTTTTTTTCGTAATAAATTTCAGTGATTTGAAAATAGATATGCTTTTGCAAGGAAACTGGATTTTCTTAGCAAGATTCTTCTAAAGGAATTTCTTATCTTAGTTGAAACCTTTTAAGTACACTTTTGAGAAGGTCTCTCCCAGCATCTTTATAATCTTGAAAGAAAAAAACTACTTCTCAAAATATTGACACATTGCATTCCAGAAGTTTTGAGCATGAAAAGAAACTCACTGAAATTCTCTTTAGATGTCTGCAAAATCTACCATAAAAATATTTTTCAGTAATTATCCATTTTCCCATTGTAAGTGTGGTACAGGAAACTTGGTTCATTCTGTTTAACTTCCCCTGAATTTTGAAATTAATCTGTGCCACTTTTTCAATATAATATGGGCCAAGTATCTTAATTTCACTGAAGCTCAGTTATTCCACCAATACAGTGGGCCTGTAATACCTTAAACTGTGTGAATGAGATAGAAATGAGAACTCTGTGAATTATGAAGTGCTCTTTAGCAGTAAGCTAATCAAATCTATCATCCTAAGAGACCAAGTGATTAGGCTTATTTTTTTAATCAGTGAGAAGTGTGTCTGACACCTCAATAAACCTTGAGAAGTGTTTATACCTATATATAAACAACACTTCCCCCCCTCTTTGCTCTGCTCCCGGTAGATCCAGGCAGCTTCTTTCTGTGAAGAGCTGAGAAGAGGGATCTCAGGATGATTCATCAATTCTCAATGAAACCTGCTCGTTGTCTCTCTAAATGTTTCCCAGGGCCAACTCCAGTGCAGGAGTTGAGGTCACCAGTTATCTTGACTTTGGATCTTGTTTTTTCCTTTTTAATCAGGAATACCAGCAGAAATTTGCTCATATTTACAGGATATTCTGCATATGTTTTATCTGAATATTAGAATTTGTCATAATCAACGTAATATTTTACATCTAAAAATGCTATTCTTATGTGGGGAAAATGAGTCAAGTTTGAGCAATTTAATTTTGCAGCGATTGGGGAAATGCACATTTCTCCCCAATTAATGATGATAATTATCAATGCTCTTTCTTCCAGTGTTTGAATCCTTTAACTGTATAATTGGGAGGCATGTCCTAAAATTTTAGAAGAAAGATGATGGTCAGTTAACTTCCAAGTCAGATGTCTTGTGTAAAAAAAAATCTTTATATCCTTCATCAGTATATGGCTTTCATACGGAAAAGTACAGAAATCCTAAGTGCGCAGCTCCGTTAATTTTCGCAAAGGGAAACACGGCCATGGAAGAACCAGCACTCAGAGTGGGAAGGAGGACAATAGAACCCCAAGGTCCCTTTCATGCTGCTTCCCAGCAATCGCTCATCCAGCACCAGAGATTCTTTATGCCTCTTTTCAAAACCTGTGTATAAATGAAATTGTACCATTTGTACTGTTTTTAGGAGGGGGGAGGATCTGGGCTTCTTTTACGCAGTTATTTATGGTGTATGTTATAGCAAGTTAATTCATTTTTGCTGGTGTACAGTATTCCGTTGTCTGGATACACCACAGTTTATTCGTTCTTTGCTTGATGGGTATTTTGGGTTTCCAGTTTTGGCTACTGTGAACCATAGCACTGTAGACATCATATGGGTCATTTGCCAAAATATGAGTGTACATCTCCTGAGACATATGTACAAGGGTAATTTCTAAGCCATGTATATTCAGCTTCAGTAGATCCTGCCAGTTTTTTTCCAATTTATACTTCCATTAGTATATGAAAGATTCAATTCAGGGCTCCCTTGAGACACTTTCTAATCATTACTCCTTTCCTCTTCCCTAAAAGTTATTACTATGGTGATCGCTAATAAAATAGATTAGCTTTGCTTGTTTTTAAACTCTGTATAATAGAATCATCAGTGTTCTTTCGTATTTGATTTTTCATTAATATTGCATTTGTTAGGTATGTTTTTAAACATCTCCTGCTAAGTACTAACTTGCTGTTATTGTCTTATTGTTTCAGATATTTTAGAAAACAATTATGAGAGTTTACGCATACAAAATATTGAAAGAAATGGAAATGTTATTTATACCTATAAGGTATGCCCATACTCTTTTTTAAAATTGTGGTAAAATATATATTACATAAAATTTACTATTTTAACTATTTATATTTTAAGAGTTTTATGCTATATCTTATTGAGAGGCAATGAATAAGACTTTTTGGCATTTATAAGACTTTATTTTGTGAGATTGAATAGGGTAATTAAAATTCAGTCTTATGAAATATCTTATTTTTTTAAATAAACCTCTACACAGTGTCTGACACAGTGCTAAACTAATTTGATTAAATGAACAGTTTCATTTTCTAAGGAAAAATGCCAAATAAGAGATGTTTAAACCTAGTGAATATGTTAAATTTTTATCTTTGAGAAAATATTAAATATGATTACTCTATGTCATCTGTTCAGACTTATGATGTTCAGAGGCATTATTATTTAAGCGTTTTCTTTTCTTATTTTGCTTTTTAAGGCTGCACCCGCAGCATATGGAGGTTCCCAGGCTAGGGATTGAATCTGAGCTGTAGCTGCCGGCCTACACCACAGCCATAGCAATGTGGGCTCCGAGCCAGGTCTTCGACCTACACCACAGCTCATGGCAACGTTGGATTCTTAACCCACTGAGTGAGGCAAGGGATCGAACCCTCAACCTCATGGTTACTAGTCAGATTCGTTTCCTCTGCACCACAAGGGGAACTCCTATTTAACAGTGTTTTCAATGTTAATTGTTCTAAGGAAAGAAAATTTAGCCCTGCTGATAACTTTATTACAGTAGTGAAACATGAAAGAGTAACTTCAGTGGTGAGTTTGCTTTGATAGTTGTATTACTTTTTTTTTATTTTTTTGGCTTAAAAATATTATTTTAAGTTGTATCTATAAGCATGCTGCATTTGAGAATTGTATGATTCAAGGAATTTTGCTTATAGATATCATGGAATATGATGGACTTGTTCTGGCCACTTTCAGTGTTTATCATATATATTCTCTTACAGAATTAAATGGAAGTTTGAAAAGATTTGCTCCTTTACCATGCTCAGTCCTAATAGATAGGGTCCCCCAAACTTACTAGGCTGTACATTCTTATTTTTTTTCACTCTTGTGACCAGTGGAAAGAGGTTCAGTCCCTCTCTGACACATGCAGCAAGCTACCTTTCAAGTGCTTATTGCTAACACTGGTTGAATTATTACAGGTTTCTTTTAAAACTAGTAACATCCTACCTTCCTAAACAACGATATTTAATAAACATCTGGTTAATTTTTTTCTTTTTAGGATGAAAAGGGAAATGTCTTCTTTGGATTGTATGATTACCAAACCAAACAAAATGAGGTAAAAATCACCATAAATTATAGATTACTTATTGGTTACTTTACTGCTTTTAAAGGTTTCTCTTTTTCTTGATATAAGTTCTCATTTCATTTTCTGAAAATTTCGTTTATATTTCTTTGCCTTCCTTCTCTTCTCCCTTTATCATCATCTCAAATAAAAAAAAAAATATATATATATATATACATATATATATATATATTTTTTTTTTTTTTTTTCCTTTTTAGGGCTGCACCCACAGCATGTGGAAGTTCCCAGGCTAGGGGCTGAATTGGAGCTAAGGTTGCCAGCCTACAGCACAGCCACAGCAATATGGGATCTAAGACACATCTGTGATCTACACCACAGCTCACTGCAATGCCGGATCCTTAACCCACTGAATGAGGCCAGGAATCAAACCCGTATTTTCATGTATACTAGGTGGATTCGTTTCCACAGTGCCACCAGGGGAGCTTCTGATCTTGCTTCTTATTACTTCTCAAAGATCCAAGTGAAGAACAGGCCACCTTTTCTTAACCTTCCCCCAGACCACTGACATAAGGCACTGGTTGTTGTGACAGGTTTGTCTAATCCTTGGGGTAAGTGAGAAGGGGTCACTTTGTGCCTGTGTAAAAACAATTTACAAATATTGAGGAACTAAGAAATCTATAGACTGGCACAGAAGTCTCTCCAAAGCACATTATTACATGAGAAAAGCAAGTTGCCAGAATAATTCATTCCATTTATGTTTTTAAAAACGTACAGGAAGACCATGCCATATATGTGCATAAATATATACTAAAAATTCATTTTGAATGATCTAGAAGGCTACATTGCAAATTACATATATGTGTACTTTTGGAAGGGAGTAGGGATTTAGTGACCGGAGTGGAGAACGTAGACTTTTTATTTGGCAGTGTCTGCAAGATTTAAACACTGAGATGATGGTCCTGTGTTATTTTATAATCAAAAGGATAAAGCACTAAAAATTAAGAGTATACATCCATGACCCTTCATACTTATAAATAAGACTCTCTCAGAACAAGAGTCAAAGGAAGCCAAACTTTCTCACATGAATTCAGAGCCTTCTTATTAATTCCAAGGTCACTTTTTCTGACTTCCCAACATTTTTCAACTTCTGGCCCTTGGATTCTAGTTTGTTCTCAGTGCTTTCTTAGTCTTACAGGTGCTAATTACCTTCTTAATACTTGTACCAGTCACTGTTTCTCTTAGTCTCTTCTCTCCTGAAGTCTAAGACTCTATCTTTCCTTATCCTCTGAGTGGATTTTAAGGGATTTTGCCTAATAGAACTGTGCTTGTCTCCAGTTGCTCAGTCTGCGGCATTACATCCTTGTTCTGCATGACTGTTTTCATTTTCTTTAATATACAAGGAAATGGAATCTTGCAACATTCAAACAGCAAGAAAATGAAAAATAAAGATAGACAATTACCTTGCCAGTGCTCTAAATATATCAGTCCTGTGGGAGATGCACTTGTGACAATCTCTTAGACATAGTTAATGATGTCATACTTACATCATTTGTTTAAAACATTTTTTTTTTTTTTTTTGCCTCGGTTAACATAATAGCTAACATTGAGGGCTTGTTATGTACTCACACATGGGTTATCTAACCTGATACTTCTAAAGCTCTCCTGAGATAGGAAATACTATGATTGATTCCTGTTTTAATGATGCGAAGATAGAGAGGTTGAATAGCTCGTCCAAAGTCACAGAGCTAGCAAGCAGCAGAGTCAAGATTTGAACCTGGGCCTAACTTGGCTCCAAGGTCTATGCTCTTAACCACTATGTCATGTTGTCTCGTGGTTAAATTTTAGTGCCAGACATGACCTACAGTAGCAAACTTTTTTCTTAAAAAAATCATCTGAAGCTTCTCAATATGGATAAACCAATTATTGGTGATTCTTTAATAAAATAAATGCTTCGCCACAGTGATACCTACTAGAGAGCTAAATGGGACTTGCATTCATAAAATTGTTATTTAATATGAAACTCTAAATTAAAAAATACTTTTGTTTTAATAGCATCTCTATACATTTGAGAAAGATATGCAAGTTGTCAGTTGCTCTGTCAACAGGGAGAGAACTTTGCTGGGTAAGTTGAACTCTTTTATTGCTACAGGTCAAGAACTAAACTACATGTTTTGTGTTTCAAAGCGTTGGATTTTTGCAATATTTGACTGTTCTATAACAATGATTTTCTGAGAAAAGATGCTCTTGGGAGATTAGATTTGAAATAAAAAATCTGTATGTTGTACCTACAAAAAAGCAATGCTTTGATTTTATCGTAATCATCCATTGACAGATCCTTTGAGCCCTCACTCATTTCGGGTATAAGATGACAAACTTTAATAAGCCACTGCCTGGATCATTTGTTAATGGATTTTTTTTCCCCATCAGCTGCAAGTTTAGTTCAAGCTGCTAAAGAAAGAAGGAGGAATGAGCTTCAACCAGGTAATGAAATGACAATTTTTAGGAGTTACTGAAAGATGAGATTTACTGAACTACTAAGTCAATTTTCAAGCATCTTTGCAAATAGCTTTATCTCAGAATAAAAAGGCAAAGGTCATGTCAAGCATAAAAACGAGATTTTTTTCTAAAAAAATTATTTTTCAAGTAAACAAGAAAATACAGAAAATAATATAATAGTGAATAGCACAGAGAGACCAGACTTGTGGTTGTCAAGGGGGAGGAGGGAGGGAGTGGATGGACTGGGAGTTTGTTGGTAGATGCAGACTGTTACATTTAGAATGGAAAAGCAACGAGGTCCTACTGTACAGCACAGGGAACTATATAACATCTCTTGGGATAGACCATGATGGAAGTTAGTATGAGAAAAAGAATACACACACACACACACACACACACACACACACACACACACACATGACTGGGTCATTATGCTGTACAGCAGAAGTCAGCACAACACTGTAAATCAACTATACTGTAATAAAAATAAAAAATAATGAATAGCAGAAGTATTAAAAAGACAATTAGCACCCACAGGCTAAACACTGAAAACACACTAGAACCCAATGAGCAGATGTAAAAGCTTGGGAAGAGGTTGGTACCCCTAGGAGAATACTGTTTTCTCCTGATAGCTGGTGAGCTGTTGACCAATACATAATGCACTATGAGTAGTCCACCAATTCTAAATAAAATCATTTCTACTCACTTACCAAGACCCACTTCATAAGTGATTGTTTATGGGATACTCTTCCCCACCTCCTTTTGATATTCTTTACCGTCTGTTTGTCTGGAACTCAATAGATACTGCGTGCCCCCTGTGGGTCAGGCACGGTGCAAGCTGCTGGGGATACCACAGTGGCCAGAGAGGAGGGACGATTGCCCTCAGGGTGATCTATGGGGACTGTGGCGGGGCGGGGTGCCCCACGAGGTGTGTGTCCCATCTCCAAAAGCAGGCAGGAAGCCCAGCAGGGTCAGCTTTTCAATTTATCAAGAGAGGTATGGACCTTTATTTAAACTTTTATTTTTAAATGTTGGCCCGGATATTAAAAAAAAAAAAAAAAAAACTCACCTCAGGCAATGCTAGCCCCCTGTGGCTGAACCCAGCCTGTGGACTACCCTGGTTCAGCCTCTGGTCAGGTGGCTCTCATTTCAGTCTCTTTCTATTCCTGTCCTGCAGTGCTTTCCATCTGTTCTGCTTATTTGGCACTTAAGCCCCATCTTTTGTTAGCACAGTTCCCACTCAGATGTATTTTCCTGCAGTTGCATGTGATGGAAAAACGCTTTGTACAAACTTTCCACGTGAGGCTTGTGAGGCAGTTCTGGGCTCCCACAGAACCAGCTTAGGGTGTCCAGGGAAGCAGAAATGAGTCTGGAATGGACTGTCTTGGAGACTTGATCAGAAGTGTTTGTGGGAGATGTTGGCAGGCAGGAAGCTTTCCCTGAAGCCTCATCATTGTTTGACTCGTCCTTGCCTTCCCTTTTGCCGTGTTGCACTGTGAACCTCAGCAGCCCTCTTCCCTCTCCTTCACCGTGTCCTCCTCAGCATCCTCTGCTCCTTTTAGGATCAGGTGAAGAGCTCACTTCTGAAGTGATGGGGGAGTTCCCTTCGTGGCTCAGTGGTTAACGAATCCGACTAGGAACCATGAGGTTGAGGGTTCGATCCCTGGCCTCGCTCAGTGGGTTAAGGATCCGGCATTGCCGTGAGCTGTGGTGTAGGTTGCAGACGCGGCTCGGATCCCGCGTTGCTGTGGCTGTGGCGAAGGCCGGCAGCTACAGCTCCTGTTAGACCCCTAGCCTGGGAACCTCCATATGCCGTGGGTGCGGCTCTACATAAAGGCAAAAAGACTAAAAAATAAATAAATAAATAAAAAATGAAGTGATGGGATGGGACTAGGTGAAGCAACATAGGGTCTAAAACTTGGTTCTGACCCCTAAAACAAGGGAACAGGCAGAGCCAAACTATGACCCTGCTTGCCTGGGTTAATAAACCCCTCTGTCCCAGAAGAGAAATCTCGTCTTCTTCCTCATCACGAGACTAGGCGTCTGTGCGGAACCTTGGATTAGCTCCTGTGCTCCCAGTTCTCTTTTTTTGTTTTTTGAGTTTCATAAAAATTACAGTCTTTTTCCTTAGGTTTTTAAAAACTGAGATATAGTTGGGGTGCAGTATTATATAAGTTACAGGTGTACAGCCCTAGTGAGTCACAGTTTTTAAAGGTTCTACTATTGACTATATTCCCTCTGTTGTACAATATGTCCTTGTAGCTTATTTATTTTACACATAATAGTTGGTTCCTCTTAATCCCCAACCCCTATCTTGCCCCCAGTTCTTCTTGAATCTTATTAATCTAAGCTTTTTAACCTTAGAAGTGCCTTATTATGTTGGGAAACTTAGTAGAAACTGTGGTCTTTACATAATATTTGCCACCTATGCCTGCTTGTCACACAGAACAGTGGTGATTATATATACCATAAAATGTACTTTCAGGCCAACTTTATTGTAAGTTTTATTTGACTACATTAACCCTATTCAGGTTGTCTTACTCAGCATTGAAAATTTGATGCACTTCTAGTGAACTTATCTGACCACATTTTTAAAAAAAGTATTCGAATGAATACTGTTAATTTTTGTATTGGACACCTCATACTTGACTTTCTTAGCCCACTTTTCATACCAGCCACTGCAGTGAGAATGAGCTCTGCCCACATGTAATTTTGACAGACAGCAGGTCACCTCAGCTGCTCTACGTACGTCTTGCTTTTTGGTCCTGAGTCCTTGGGAGAATGTCTACCACC
Organism: Catagonus wagneri; assembly: GCA_004024745.2. Lineage (NCBI taxonomy): Eukaryota > Metazoa > Chordata > Mammalia > Artiodactyla > Tayassuidae > Catagonus > Catagonus wagneri. The sequence goes on along the minus strand of PVHT020000173.1, from coordinate 1,185,954 downwards.
TGCATATGTATCGCCTCAAGAATGGCTAGAAAGGATTCTCAGTAGGGTAAGCCATGACCAATGGGGAGGCGAGGAGCCAAGGGGTAAATACTCCCCCTTTCCATCCCTAAAATGGGTAATTCTGAGGTGCACCCCATGCAGCTCAAAACCCAAGGTGGTCGCTTATTTGACAATACCAGTGTACCCTTCTTCCCTGTTTCACTCTCCCCACACATGGCAGCCCTTCATGGCTAAAGTGATCCTGACAGACTGGGAGTCTGGGATTAGTAGATGCAAACTACTGCATTTGGAGTGGATAAGCAGTGAGATCCTGCTGTATAGCACAGGGAGCTATACTAGTCACTTGTGATAAAACATGATGGAGGATAATGTGAGAAAAAGAATGAAAAAAAATATATGCAACTGGGTCACTTGGCTGTAGGACAGAAATTGACAGAACGTTGTAAATCCACTCTAACAGAAAAAATAAAAATCTTAAAAAAAAATAAAGTGATCTTGTCCGCTAAGATAACTTCTTGTCTTAGTTTGGGTTTCCCCCCTAAGTAGAGTCAGAGGCAGGTTTCTGCGCGCCATTAGTTTTTTTTTGCGGGATGTTCCCAGGAAATAGCAATAGAGGTGTGTTTTAACAGAGATCTAAAAGAAAGGACGGAGCAAGCATGTGCCCCTGGGGAAGCACACTTCCGACAGAAGGAATAGCCAGCACAAGGCCCTGAGGCCAGAGTGTGCTTGGTAGACTTGCTGTCCGGTCGAGGAGGCTGGAGTGGAGTGAACAGGTGGCACGGTGCTGGGAACCACGGGCAGCGGGAAATGAGGGTGAGGTGCAGGCGGATGATGAGACCTGAGAAGGCCTTGTGTTCAGTTAAGATTTCAGAAGTTGTGTAACCTGAAAGTACTATAGGATCTATTATAATGATTTGTCCTTTGAACAAATATTTTGCGAAGGCAGTGCTCACTTCAGCAGCACATAGAGTAAACCTGGAATGATACGGAGATTAGCATGGCCCCTGCGCAAGGATGACACGCATGTTTGTGAAGTGTCCCATGTTTTTATGTATGACTGGGTCACTTTGATGTGCAACAGAAATTGGCACAACTCAGTAAATCAACTATATATTTTTTCATTACTTAATGAACTTTATTACAATTATAGGTGTACAAAAATCATCACAACTCAATTTGATAGCATTTCCATCCCAAACCCTCAGTGCATCCCCCCACCCGCCAGATTGTCTTATTTGGAAACCATAGGTTTTCCAAAGTCTGTGAGTCAATATCTGTTCTGCAAAGAAGTTCATTGTGTCCTTTTTTTAGTTTCCACATGTAAGCAGTAGCATTGGATGTTGCTGTCTAATTGTCTGACTGGTTTCACTTCGCATGATAATTTCTAGGTCCATCCATGTTGCTATAAATGTTGGTAATTCATTCCTTTTAATGGCTGAGTAATATTCCATTGTGTGTATGTACCATATCTTCCCTATCCACTCCTCTGTCGATGGGCATTTAGGTTGTTTCCATGACCCGGCTATTGCATTGAGTGCTGCAATGTACACTGGAGTACATGTGTCTTTTCGAGTCATGTTTTTTTCTGGATAGATGCCCAGGAGTGGGATTGCTGGATCAAATGGTAATTCTTTTTGAGTTTTCTGAGGAATCTCCATACTGTTTTCCACAGTGGCTGCATCAATTTGCATTCCCACCAAGAGTGTAGTAGGGATCCTTTTTCTCCACACCCTCTCCAGCACTTATTGTTTGTAGACTCTTTGATAATGGCCATTCTGGCTGGTGTAAGGTGGTACCTCATAGTGGTTTTGATTTGCATTTCTCTAAGAACGAGTGATGTTGAATAACTTGTCATGTGTTTTTTGGCCATCTGTATGTGTTCTTTGGAGAATTGTCTGTTTAGATCTTCTGCCCATTTTGTGATGGTTTTTTTTTTTTTTTTTTTTTTT
>PVHT020000173.1:953791-1177939 GCA_004024745.2 Catagonus wagneri | reverse complement strand
TCTTTAATTTTGGTCATTTTGATTAATATGTGTCTGGGGGTGTTCCTCCTTGGGTTTATTTTATATGGTACTTGTTGCGCTTCCTGGATTTGAGTGAGTGGTTCCTTTCCCATATTAGGAAAGTTTTCGGCTATAATCTCCTCGAATATTTTTTCTGTCCCCTTCTCTCTCTCTTCTCCCTCTGGCACCCCTATAATACAGATGTTGGTGCGTTTAACATTATCCCAGAGTTCTCTGAGACTCTGCTCAATTCCTTTCAATCTTTTATCTCTTTTCTCGTCTGCATTAGTGATTTCCACTAATCTGTCCTCCACCTCACTGATTCATTCTTCTGCCTCCTGTATTCTACCGTTGCTGCTTCTAATGAATTTTTTATTTCAGTTTTTGTATTTTGCATCTCTTCTTGTTTAATTTTTAAATCTTGTATTTCTTTGCTCAGTGTTTCCTGTAGATTATCAATCTTTGCCTCTAGTTTATTTCTAGTGTTCTTGCATCATCTTCAGTATCAACAGTCTAAAGTCTCTTTCTGGGAGACTGACAGTCTTCTCATCACTGAGCTGTTTTTCTGGGCTTTTTTCTTTCTCTCATATCTGAGGTATAGTTTTCTGTCTTTTCATTTTTATAGGTTTTTAGTGTGGTGACCTTTTTGCAGACAATAGAATTGTAGCCTCTCTTAGTTCCGGTGTTTGCCTCCCCTGTGGCTAAAGTTGATATGGAGGGGGCTTGCTGTAGGCTTCCTGATGGGAGGGACTGGTGCCTGCCCACTGGTAGCTGGGGTTGATTCCTATCCCTCTGATGGGTGGGGCTTTGACTCTGGATGAGATTAGAGGCTGGCTGTGTGCCTGAGGGGTCTTTAGGCAGCCTGTTTACTGATGGGTGGGGCTGTGGTCCCACCTGGATTATTGTTTGGCCTGGGGCTTCTCAGTGCTGATGGGAGGGACCAGATTTTCCCAGAAATGGCCCCCTCCAGAGAAATGCAGGCTGATGAATGTTCCTGAGAGCTTCACCTCCAATGCCCTTCCTCCACAACAAGGCACAGTCACCCCTGTTTTCCCAGGAGATCCTCCAAGAATTGCAGTCAGGTCCATCCGGATTCCTATGGAGACTGCTTTGCCCTGGGATCCAGTGCACGTGAAAGTCTATGTGTGCCTTTCAAGAATGGGGTCTCTGTTTCCCCCAGTCCTGAGGAGCTCCTGCACACAAGCCCCACTGGCCTTCAATGCCAGATGCTCTGGGGGCTCTTTCTCCCTGTGCCAGACCCCCAGGCATGGGGATTTGATGTGGGGCTCAGAACTCTCAGTCCTGTAACTGAGTCTCTGTGAAGCAGTTACTTTCCAGTCTGTGGGACTTCCCACCCAGGAGGTATGGAGTTGCTCCTATCACGTAATCACCCCTCCTACCTCTTGATGTGGTCTCCTCTTTGTCTTCTGAAGTAGAATATCTTTTCTGAAAGTTTACAGTCCATTTGGTTGAAGGTTGCTCAGCATTTGGTTGTAGTTTTGTTGTTTTTGGGAGAGAAGTTGAGCTCCAGTCCTTCTATTCCGCCATCTTAATCCAATCTCCTGCTTGTTTGTTTTTAACTCTCCTATTTGTTCTTAACTGGTTGGAGACCATCTTCCCAGGAAGACGCTGGTGCCCGTCTTGTTACTCTAGAGACTCTCTGTGCCCAGCGCGCAGCTCTCAACTTTACTTTAATAAAAAACATTTTGCAAAGGCATATTTAATCTGTTTTTGAATAATCTGATAAGTCATTTGGTCATAAATTGTAGTTTGCCTCAAGATGTTAGCACTCTTTTACTTACAATGAGATTTTTCCATTGCAGATGAGACAAGCTCTAACATCTCTCATAGGAGCACAGTAGGGTTCCTTGGTCCACATGTTTTGCAACAAAGTTTTTTGGTAACAGTGCTTCCCTTCTTGACTGGGGCCATGGCAGACTTAATGTTTTATTTAGAAAATGGCCTTCCAAAGGAAGCCAGGCCCAGCTGGCCCTTTCCCCTTCTAAGATGGAGTTACATTTGTCACCAGGCACAACAGATCCTGCAGGAGCAGTAGGAGAGACCAGGAGTCTTGGGCTCCACTGCCACTCCAGCCCCCCTCTCCTCACTCCCTCTGGCTGGGCTCCATTATAGACAGTTAAGTGCTGCAGACCCTCCAGGCAAACATGGAACTGTGATTTGGTTCCAGAGCTCTAATAACCAGAGCTTTTCCAGAACTAAGATTTGTTGGTCCCTTCCAACCTCGCCACCATTTCACACATACCTTCACCTGCATCAGACCAGGTTTTTTTTTCCTTTTTTTTTTAAGCGCAGCACCTGTGGCATATGGAAGTTCCCAGGCTAGGGATCAAATCAGAGATGTAACTGCCAGCCTGCACCACAGCCACAGCAATGTGGGATCCAAGCCATGTCCGTGACCTATACCACAGCTCACAGCAATGCTGGATCATTAACCCAGTGAGTGAGGCCAGGGATTGAACACACATCTTCATGGATACTAGCTGGATTCGTTATTGCTGAGCCACAGTGGGTGCCCCAGGCAAGCTTCTTTATTTCACTCTTCACCCTCCCTATGCCATGTCTACCCTTGGGCTTTAAATTTTTTTAATTCAATTTAAAGAAAACAAAACAAGAATGTTCACCCATTCCCCCCCTCCACACACACACACCTCCTGCAACCACCAATCTCTACTCTGTATCTATAAGCTTGGTTTGAGGTTTGGTTTGGTGTGGTTTGGTTTTTAGATTCCACATATAAGAGGGATCATATGATACTTGTTTTTTATGTTATTAAAGTATATTAAAGTAATGTGTTAGTTTCTGGTGTATAGCAAAGTGATTGACTTATGCAAATATGTATTTTTTTCAGATTCTTTTTCATTATAAGTTATTACAAATGGTAGGACCTTGTTTATTTTAAATCTAGTAGTGTGTGTCTATTAATCCCAAACTTCTAGTTTACCTCTCCCCCCACTTTCCCCTTTGGTAACAATAAGTTTATTTTCTTTGTGAGTCTGTTTCTTTGTTGTAAATAAATTCATTTGTGTCATTTTTAAATTAGATTCCACATATAGATGATATGTGATATTTGTCTTTCTCTGACTTCCTTCAGACGTTCTTCTTAGTATGATAATCTCTAAATCCACCCATGTTGCTGCAAATGGCATTGTTTCATTCTTATATGACTGATTTCACTTAGCACAGTGCCCCTGAAGGTCCATCCAGGTGTTCTTTTTGATGCTGCTGCTCTACTTCCTGTGGCACTGTGTCCTGCCTGGACTTGTCTTGCCCATCAGTGATGCCCTCCCACTCTCCCCTGATACCCAGGTTCTCTAAATTCTTAAGACAGCTTTAAACACTTCATGGAATCATGGGATTTTATGGCTGACCATTATTGTAGAAATGATCTGATTCTGTAGCCTTTCATTTTATTTTTTACATGACAAAGCACTGAGGTCTAGGAAAGCTTTGTGATTTCTCTACAAAGTGTATGTTAGGTTAGTGGCAAATCTCAAACTAAAACCGATGTCTCTAGAATGCTGAGTCATAGCGCTTCCTGTTATGAAAGCACATGGTGTGTTATTGAGAGACATTCCTGTTAGCGCTATTACTCTTAACATTTTGCTTCTTAGTCAAGTGCCCGGGCTGCCATAAAGAAGGCAAAATTAGTGTAGGAATGTCCTCCCATTTTAAGGCAAGTGGATTTAGCTGATAGATGTTGATCTTTCTGGGAACGTTGACAAGAAGGCCAAGTATAAGGTGATTCTTTGTTTTTCCATTGAGACGATTCCCCTAAAAGAGTTTTTCCCATTTGGAATATATAAGCTTTTAGTGCAAGAGGTAGAATAGTCAGATATCAGCTTGTGCTTTTTACTCTATTAATTTAGTTATATATACTTAAAATAACACAATAAGGAAAATTGCTTTTTTCCCTCATTCTCACATTTCACAGAACATTTCTATTTTTCTTCACAAGTATCTTTGACATTAATATTTTTCTTAATCCTAGAGCCACTTTTTGAGTCACCAAGCAGATTTCCAAAGCATCTCACTTTTACCCCTATCCCAGTTATTAGAAGTACAGCATTTCTGAACTGGTATATGATCTTGTCACTGGGGTTTTTATTCTAAGCTACGAGTACTCGTTGACCAAACAACATTTGCTTTTGATTTGTTTGGGGTGTGTGTGTGTGTATTTCTTTGTGTGCATGGCCATGCCCACAGCATGCTTGGAAGTTCCCGAGGCCAGAGCTCAAGCCCAAGCCACAGCAGTGACAATGGCGAATCCTTAACTAGGCCACCAGGGAATTCCTATCATTGTATATTTTTGATCCAAAGAATAACCCACACACTGCTTAGCTTTTTCAGTAATCTCTAAAAGATATGTTTACAGAGATATCAAGTCCTTGAAATCTTGAGGCATTCTCCCAGAAACTGTTTTAGATTCTTCTTCCTTTTTTGCTTTTTAGGGCTGTACCCACAGCATATGGAGGTTCCCAGACTAGGGGTGGAATCGGAGCTTTAGCTGCTGGCCTACACCACAGGCACAGCAATGCCAGATCTGAGCTGCATCTCTGACCTACACCACAGCTCATGGCAGTGCTGGATCCTTAACCCACTCCACCTGGATCCTAGTCAGATTTGTTTCCACTGACAGGAACTCCTGTTTTATATTCTTTACCTCCTTCCTCCCCCACTTAACAGGAAACAGTGCTGTTAGGTTACTTTCTAAAATAGTGAAAACTGGCATTGATTCAATTCCAGGCTGCTGCACCAGCTGCTAATTGTACATTATTATTCAAAATAATGTCACTGAGAAAGAACCTGAGAATATTAGAGTTGTTATAAGAATGCAAATAATACAAGGCAGCTCCTTTTCTGAGGAGGGGAACTTTTGGTCTAACTTTGGATATCTGTGGTAAGCCCATTCTAGCTTCTGTCCGAAACTTCCTCCTCATTGCTATCTTTTATGACATTTGCTCAGATGGGACGCTGAGGAAATGAGTGGGTCTTTATCCATGCAGCTTCACCACGCTTCCTAAGGGAAGCAAAGCCCATGTTCCAGTTGCGGTCAACCGTAATACGTTCGTGCATCAAAAATATCTTTGTATTTTCCTCCACAAACAGTATTCATTAATATGCTGCAGAATTGCACCGACACTGAATTGAGTCATTTGTTTAGACTTAGAAGTTGAGAGGGCCCTCGAAGGGCTGGTAAAAACGGCTGAGGCATGGGTAGAAACTTGTTCCTCACTCCTTGGACAGTGACTTCTCCTTTATGATGTTTTCGGTATCTATTTGGGGGTTTCAGAAGTGTCAAAATCAGTTTTAAGAAAACTACTTTTGCTTGTAGAGTGGCCAATACAATAAGTAACACATACTATGTTTTCAAAAATCTGACCTCTTTGGAGAAAATAATTTGTGGTACTCTGGACTTCATTACTAAAAGCGTCCTTTACTTTGTAGGATCAAAATGCCTAACTTTGCTGGTTGAAATCCACCCGGTTAACAATGTGAAGGTTCTAAAAGCAGTGGATAGCTGTATTTGGGTACAGGTAAGTGGACATATCTTATCTCATTAGTCAAAAGGCATGAAACCCAGAGGCAGTGGTGTTACATTCACACACATTATTGTGTTTCATCCTGAAACAATCTAGTAAATGGGTATGGCTGGAATGAGTCAGCTCTTCCTTTGCAAACTTGAAAATCAAAACCCAAACCTAGCTCTCTGTCTCTGTTATAGCGTGGTTTGTCAGGTAGCAGTGTAATGTTTTTCAACATAAAATATTGACTATCAAGACACATTTAAAAGTTTTAAAATGGTTTATCTAATGTATTCATAGAGTTGGTGGATTAGATATCTGATTACATGATGTAATTAATCCCTTATTTAACACCACCATGAATTGATGCAGAAGCAGTGTACATATAATACATGTGGTCTAGATAGGGTCAGTCCTCATTACGTGCACACAAAATTTGCAAATTCTCCTACCTGCTAAAATTTGTGTGTAACCCCCAAATCATGGTGCTTTCATTTGCAGTCACCTGACGCACATATTCCTGGCTGAGGTTGAACAAGGTGACCCTGCCTTCTTGTTTCAGTTCTCAGATTATAAACAAATGTTTTCATAGTCCACTTAATTCCACGTTTTTTGCACTCTTTGGCTTTTGTTGATGATTTCGTTGTTTAAAATGTCCCTTAAGCGTATTGCTGAAGTGCTGTATCGTGTTCCTAAATGCAAGAAGGCTGCATGATGTGTTCTACAGAGGAAATATGAGTGTTAGATAAACTTCATTCAGGTGTGAGTTTATCATGCTTTTTCAAAGTTGAAGTATTGTTGATTTACAATATCATATTAGTTTCAGGTATACAGCACAGCGATTCAGTTATGTATACCTATACGTATTTCTTTTTTTCTTCTTCAGATTCTCTTCCCTTATAGGTTACAAAATGTTAAGTAGAGTTCCCTGTGCTATAGTAGGTCCCTGTAGGTCATCTGTTTTATGTACAGTTGGTATATATGTTAAATCCCAACCTCGCCCTACCCTGTAGTGATATTGACTGTGGGTTCACTGCTAACAAATCAATGATATATATCAGGAAAGATGTCTTTAAACAGAAACATACTAGGCAAAGTTTTGTTTTAATTTGTTGACAAAAGCGTTGTGACTAGAGACTCGCAGGATCCTCTCCTTGCATTTTCCCTGGGACCAAGGGTTCAATATTCCAGGTTCTTAGAGCCTGAGTGTCTGCCTCCCCTCCCCGCACCTCCTCCCAGCCTCTGGCCGTGGGTCTCCCTGTCACAGTGTGTGTTAGGAGAGGGACTCACCCCTCATGGGCCGGGGTCATCCACTGTCAGCCAGTCCTTCCAGCTGTGCGTTTTTGCCACCATGCCTGGCTTCCCTGAGGACCACTGCTTGCTGCCAGCCAGGCCTGGCGTGGAGCTTCGTCCTCTCCCCCAAGAAGCCACTCTGTTGACACTGCCATCAGTGCAGGGTGACTGTGGGATAGAGCACACACTTCCCTTTTCTGGCCCCTTCTTTAGGTTTCCTTAGCATCTCCACCCCTAGCCTGGGAACTTCCAGGGATCTGTAGGCCGTGAGTCATTATTGAAGGATGGGGGCAACTAAAGGTAATTAAGGGTGCCAAAGGGAAAAAAGCTTGTGGGAGTTCCCTTCGTGGCTCAGTGGTTAATGAATCCGACTAAGAACCGTGAGGTTGCGCGTTCGATCCCTGGCCTTGCTCAGTGGGTTAAGGATCCGGCGTTGCCGTGAGCTGTGGTGAAGGTTGCAGACGCGGCTCGGATCCCGCGTTGCTGTGGCTGTGGTGTAGGCCAGCGGTTACAGCTCCTGTTAGACCCCTGGCCTGGGAACCTCCATATGCCGCAGGTGTGGCTCTAGATAAAGGCAAAAAGACAAAAAAAAAAGAAGCTTTTATAACTATATGGTTGTACAACACTGTAAATATATGAAAAACTACTGAATTATATACTTAATAGTGAAAGCGGTGACCGTAGTGTGAATCTTAATTAAAAAAAAATGAAAAGTTCATGATGCGTGATTGCATCTGTAGGTCAAAGGGGATCTCCACCTGGGTGAAGTAAACCCACACTCATCTGTGGGACACATCGCGGGTTCTTGCCCTGCTCCCTGCTCCTCAGGCTTACACCTGTGGAGAGAGAAACTCCTTCAAACCTCTATCCATGGCCAGTCCCCACCTGCCCCCTTTCTCCCTTCCATTCTCACTTTAGAGAAACACCATTTGCGGTCCACTGAGGTTAGTCCTGTCATGGGATCTGTCTCCTTTTCTTACCAAAACATCCAGTATTTTCAGTAGCATCTTTCCCTAAGTCACATGTACAGCCCTGACCCCCTTCACAGAGGAACTTCAGTAAGGCAGTAGTAGGTGGGGTTTGGATCCTAATCTGAGACCCTTTGAGAGTTCCCTACTAGCATGAGTACTTCTTCCAGAGAGTTCCATTGGTTAATTACACACCTGTCTACATGCCTATAGCGCCTACTTTGCAACAACAAATATTAGTAATCAGAGTCTAACTCCATACTTATGAAGATTGAGATTTTCCTAAAATGATATAATTTATATAGAGTCCTACTCACAATGCAAACAAAACACCCCCCCCCAAACTTTACACCCTTTTGTAGAGATGTGTCTGAAGCCCATCTATTTATATTCTCACTTCCAGGCCTTGCTCGAGGGTTGTCTCATGATAGAAAGGAAAACTGCAATCACCTGAACGGAACTTTTAAAATCATGTTGCCATGGATTGCCTCCCAGAGACCAGGCAAAGGTTTAGAAACGTCCGCGCCTTAGTCCAAGTCCCAGTCCTAGGCGGGCAGGCCCTGGCCACCTCCGTAGACCCAGGGAAGGTCAAATCTGTAGTTTCTCCTTATTTTGAGCCACTGGTCATTTACTCTTCCATTGTCTATGTGCTGTCGCTCATCTTTGCTTCTCCTCAACCCTAGTACACAAAGTATCCTTTTTGGTGTGTGTAATTTCACAAATCAGGAGATAATGAAGTCTGTGTTACTCCTGTGGCTAAATTCTGCTTTGCAAACTATTTTACAAATTTGAGATCATCGCTGTGAAGCTTGATAGTTAATGTTTTTCTAAAAGGGGAAACTTGACTACAAGCAATTTAAAAAGTTGACCAGTTCTGTTTCCATTTTGTCGTTATGAAAAGTTAGGACACCAGGTAAAAATTTTGTCAAAATTTTTCCTAGTCTTTAGAGAAGCTGCTGGCTATAAAATAGGACATAAACGGCTCTGTTCTTTAATTATTTTCTGAAGTTTGGAGGGAAAACCCAAAATTTGCCAGTGGATCTTATCTAGTAAGCTCTTCCATGTTGTAAAATGAAACTGCTCATTTGTAATTACGCTTTTCATGACAAAAGAATGAAGTCACTGGAGTTATCCCATGGCCAATTTTTTTCTCATTAGCACAGTGTCAGGCCTTGTGCTTCTGGCTGCCTGCTTTGGTCTGTGGGCTGGCACATATGGGCAGACACAGAGGAGGAGGAGAAAGGTTGGATCAAGGGTTTTCTTCCCAGTGAAAATCCTGCTGTTTTGAGGCTTATAAATTCTTCACCACATGCCACACTGTCACTCACTGTCCTTTCCTGGAAAGCCCCTGGTTCTGTTGTGCTTTGTCTCTTGGATGCAGGACTTTGGAAGTTGTGGTGGAGAGTATGTTTATCTGGCTCTCAAATCAAATACTAGGTTGAGTTGCGTAACACATTGTGTTGTCGCTCTTTTTTGGTGCATGTCAAACAGAACTTTCTGTACAAGTATTGTTTCTTTTTCTTTTCTTTTCTTTCTTTCCTTTTTTTTTTTTAAGGGCCACAGCCATAGCAAATGGAGGTTCCCAGGTTGGGGGTCAAGTCTGAGCTATAGCTGCCAGCCTACACCACTGCTACAGCAATGCCGGATCCTTAATCCACTGAGCAAGGCCAGGGATCGAACCTGCATCCTCAAGGATACTAGTCAGATACGTTTCCACTGAGCTTCAACGGGACCTCCTCCATTGTTTCTGATTGGCCTCAGAATCACACATAACAAATAAGAAGCGCCAGCCCTGGAAATGGCTTACACTTTAGCTTTACTGTTTAAGTGACTTGTGTAGGACCTGGGATGGATTTCCCCTGGAAAGCCGAGCCCCTAAAAGTCTTCCTTTTTCTTCTTTGCTTCTGTAACGTGTGTGTGAATGTGATTCACCTCAAGTCTTCAGTGCTTCGCAGTCCCTTCTATAGCATGTGCCAATAGAGTGATCAAACACAGCTTTTGAAATATTTGTGTGAGCAAGGTGGTTGCTTATGATTTTGATGAATTTCCTCTTTACAGTTCCTCTACCCACAAGTTGAAAGTCACCCTCTACCAGTGAATCATCTGTTACTGATTTCAGAAGAGAAATGTAAGTACATCTCCAGCTGGCATGTGAGGACTTGGTGAATGGCACACCTCCTAGTATAAGGCAGGACCTGATGAAATCTTTTGGGTGTCCACTCGCCAGTATTTAAGGGTCCACTGACCTTTGCTGTCCATCGGAGCCTTAGAACTCCCGTGAAAGGGCTTTCCTTCTGCCTCCTCTTGTTCCCTTACTTGCTCTGCCTCCATATCTGATGGGCTCCTGCATACATGAGTTTCCAGTTTTGTCATATGGTAGAATGTGTGCAGAATGGTTGCACAGGTCGTTAATACCTTCTTTAGTCCATCCTTCTTTAGGATGTTTGTCACAGTGGATAAGCATGGTATAAGGGGAGAGGCTTGGATGGAGAGACGGAAAGTCATAAGAAGCAAAAAGAATACCCCGGCAGAGCTCAGGGACGCATGGTCACTTGGTCATGTTCAGGGAGAGGCAGATAAGACTGGGACATATGATGATTTGTGGAGAAAGGACAGAATTCACTGGTGCATCTTATCTAGTAAGCTGTCTTTCATGTTATAAAGTGAAACTGCTGATTTATAATTGGAAGGACAGGACCGAGGGGTTAGGTTTGTGTTCACTTGCTATGCTCTTGCCCAATTATCTGTCTCCTTTTTCTAACTAGAATGAGCAGAAGATAGACTGGGGGAAACAGAGACCCCATAATGAGTGGCATTTCTAGACTGTTAAGGATGAATTAATGTTATAGAAACAGAGTGTTTTCTTTACTTGGTGTCTTCCAAGTTACAGACTTGCTGGTGTAACTTGTGAAATACTTGATTGCTTCCTGAGAAACAGGGACTAGCTACACATCAATAAAGTGTTTAGAATTCTGTGAATGTGAAATTGACCCCTTTAAAAATACCTCCCCTAATATCAGGTATAATGAGCTTTCTGTCTGATATTTTCATGTAAAGAGGTGTTTGGTATTTGGAAATTGGAGATAAAACCTGCCGAATGAGCCCTGATTCATCTTACATAAGACTAATGGTATAGGAGAGGAAAACACTTATTGAGGGAACCAAGGGGAGCAGAAGAGTTAAATGCTTCATGTATTGTTGATTTCGAGGAGCAGAGTAAATGCTGGACTTGAAACAGGCTGCAAAGGGAGGGTGGAGAAAGGTGGATTTTGTTTTGAGCTTTTCTTGTGAGATTGCCATCTGTGATAATACTGTTTTTCAGCCAGTTGTTTAATCTGCTTTGCTTTAATAAAAGAAAAAAAAAAAACATTCACAACTGTTAGGTGAAAAAAAGTACTCATGTTTTTCATGAAGGTTAAACTCTGTTGTTTCTTTTCTTTTTAAGATATTGAACAATTTCATATCCAGGTTATCCAAGAAGAGGGAAATAGAGTGGTAAGTATTCGAAATCCCTTTTGCTTTAGAGTTTTTCCCATAATGAATGGCATTTCTAGACTGTTAAGGATGAATAAATGTTATAGAAACAGAGTGTTTTCTTTACTTGGTGTCTTTCAAGTTATAGACTTGCTGGTGTAACTTGTGAAATACTATATGTGAAGCAGATGCTTGTGAAGATCCATGGAATCGATGATCTCCTTTATATCAGCCTCACCCCCCGATCTCTGTCCCCTAAGATAACTGTTGACAGCCTTGTACGACTCTTTCCATGCTTTGTACCTTGCTCAAGATACAGAGATATGGTTGCTTTTACCAAAACTGAATCATAATGTATATTAATTTGCTGCTTTTGTTTTTTCTTTTTACTTAATATATTAAGGATCTCCCTATAGTTTCTAAATAGAGACACAGCTTTTTCCTCTAATTTTTATACCTACATACATATAACAAATTAGGATCATAACATACAAGGTTTGTTATACGTTTGATATAGTTCAGTTTTCTTTTCTTTTTGGGCTTATTTTCTTCTACCTTTCCCTTGCCTTTTCACCTCTAACTTTCGTTCACAACCTGGTGTGTACCCTTTCATACTTTTCTCCATATCTATATGTCTCCCATCACCACCCTTGACACAGCCAGGTGTTTGTTTCTTATTAACTCCTTCCTCATTCGACTTTATAGAATTACCTACAGGTCAACCAGAGTAACTCAATTTATTGTCTTTGGAAGTACACACAGTCCCTGGCGTGAATGTGCACTGTTTTGTCACCATTCTCCCATGGATGGACATTCACTCGATAGCCAACTTTTTTTCTCTTTTATTTGTTTGCATCACAAATTATCTTAGGTGTTTTTAGCTTTACATATTTGGTACACGTTACTTTGGTTCAGTACTCTGGAATGGATAATTGGGTTGATGGGCACATGCATTTAATAAATTTCAACAGATTTTGCCTGATCATTTTCCAAAAAACTTGTTACAATTCAGAAATTTGCAAGCAAAATGTAAGATTACCCTTGCCCTCTATCCATACCGGTAATAGTGCCTTTAAAAAAATCCAATTTGATAAGTTTAAGTTGATATCATTATTTTTTGAGTTTGTAGTTCCCTTAATATTGATGAATTTGAGCATCTTCTACACTTAATGACTATGTGAATTTATTTTCCTGAAAACTGCTTGGTGATATCCTTGTCTATTTTTATGCTGGGCTGTCTTTTTCTTGACAGTCTGTGGGAGATCTTAATGTATTATTGATATTAAAAATCATCTCCTTAAATATTTAAATAACCTGCATCAAAGTAGTTTTTCTTTGAAACATTTTAATTTCATTTTTTTAATTTTTAATTTTTTTCTTTCTTTCTTTTTTTTTTTTACGCTTTTGAGAGCCACACTTGTGGCATATGGCATATGGAAGTTCCCAGGCTAGGGGTTGAATGTAGCTACAGCTGCTGACCTACGCCACAGCCACAACAATGAGGAATCCAAGCCGCGTCTTCGACCTACACCTTAGCTCATGGCAATGCTGGATCCCCAACCCACTGAGCTAGGCCAGGGTTCGAACCTGCATCCTCATGGATACTAGTTGGATTCATTTCTGCTGAGCCACAATGGGAACTCCCAAAAGATTTTAATTTTAAATTATGTGAACAAAATCGAAATGGGAAATGGCCTTTATTAATTATGTGTCTATGATTGAAAGCCCCAAATCAAGAGGCCTGACTGGAAAATGGCCATCAGTGGCCACGTGGATGGCAGTGCAGAGGCAGAGTCAGTGGTCAGAAAAGGGTCAAGCCAGAGAGGAAGGACCAAAGTGCAGATACCCAAAGCCAGCCATGAAATTTAGAGGAGAGAGTTAAATAAACAAGTTGAGGTCAGGAACTGGGAAAGGACATAGACAGAGGACTGGCTGGTTAGAAGAGGGGTTGGGAGCCATGAGACATTGCAGAGAGAGGGTGAGCCTGGGGCAACCGGTCCGAAGCCCAGGAAGGATTCTCCCGGCCAAGATGGTACGGCCTTCACATTCCCTTCTCCGTGTGTGCCTTTGTTTGAGGCACTTCTGTCCTCATCCTTCAAGGCTTAGATGACAGCTTCATGAGGTGATATGCTGGTTCACAGTCATCACAACATCCTACCCAGTAAAGCTGGTATTATAGTTACCCCCATGTGTGCAGAGAACACCACAACCTAGACCCCCAGAGGTGAGGTAATCCTAGAGAGGGACACAACTGCCATGTGAACTTGGGTTGCTCTGTTCTGATGATCATGTTCTTACTGTATACACCTTTATCCGAGAGTTTCCAGATCTACCCTAACCTAAGAAATTTCCGAAAAATGGAAACAAGGTGGGTCCCTCAAAGTTAAGACTCATATGAGTACTTTTAGATCTTTTCCCAGCAAATTTGATAGAACCAGGCACACAAGAAATAGAGGTGTGTCATTCTGCACGCCCTGTGCCTCCCTTGAGTTCCAAGTTAGCTTCAGAAGGAAATCCTAATTGAGTTTAAAGAGGGTTGAGGTATGAATATGGACCGTTCTGATATTCTTTTCTTCTGTATTTCTTCTACATCAATTTGTCTTCATTTTTTACTTATATGTCCCAATATAGATTACTTTTTTTTTTTTTTTTTTACGGTTATACACATGGCCTATGGAAGCTCCTGGGCCGGGATCACCTACACTGCACCTGCTACAAGGCTGGACTCTTAACCCACTGTGCCAGGTCAGGGATCAAACCCACACTGCCACAGAGATAATGCCAGGTCTTTTACCCGCTGTTCCACAGTGGGAACTCCTCAATTCTCTTCTTTTAACAAGTATTTTTTTGAGTACAACCACAGACCAGAAATAATCAAGCCATTGAGAACATAAAGTTGTTGTAGAATAGTGATACTGCCTGGGGCAGACTTAGCGCTTTAATTCAAATGTAACTGTAGTAGAAGCATGACAAAGTACATAGGGATACAGAGATGGGGAGCTTTGCCTTCATCTTGGGAAGTGAGGGAAGGCAATGCCCAAGTTGGGGGGGGAAATAGTTAAGTACTGCTGAGAGATGGGCAATATCATCATATGTATTGTAGAAGATGTGAAGGTAAAAAGCATGACCAAAGCTGCGTGAAGAGTTTATGGCAGATCTAAGACCAATGCTCAGTACTCCCTTCTCCCAGGCCTAAAAGTCTCTACCTTTGGTGGTAAAGCGCCCTAGACTGCAGTTAACTGAGTGGATTATGCCCAGAACAGGAAGCTTAGAATCGTCTGTTAGCCCAGCTGCTGATTTGTGGTAGGGGTGACCTTGCCTTCAACAGCCTCGGCCCGTCTGTCAAACTAAGAACAAGAATAAAATAGCTCAAGAGTTCCCTTCGTGGCTCAGCAGTTAACGAATCCGACCAGGATCCATAAGGATGCAGATTCCATCCCTGGCCTTACTCAGTGGGTTAAGGATCTGGCATTGCTGGTGAGCTGTGGTGTAGGTTGTAGACATGGCTCGGTTCCCACATCGCTGTGGCTGTGGAGTAGGCTGGCAGCTGCAGCTCTGATTTGACTCCTAGCCTGGGAACTTCCATGTCACGAGTGCGGCCCTTAAAAAAGCAAAGGAAAAAAAAAAGAAAAGAAAGAAAAAAAATAGCTTATTGCGGAGTGTTTGGCAAAAGCAAGTAACTAAGGGAGGCCTTAAATCTTTTTTGGAAAGACTTTCCACGTGGGTGTGTTGGAGGTAGGGGGCTACTAAAAATAAACTGTGGAAATATTTACATGTACTATAAAGATAGAACAGGCAAAATAATTATGAAACCCAGATATGTTCTCCTTTAAAATAGTTATTTATCTCTAAAATCTCTTTGCCTCCTTAGGTCATTAAAAATACCGGCCATCTCCCAAGAGAGAGAATAGCTGAAGATTTTGTTTGGGCTCAGTGGGATATGTCAGAACAGAGATTGTACTACATTGATTTGAAGGTAAACATTAGTCCGCTGACCCTCTTTTTTGTGGCAGGATTTTTTTTGACATTATTATAATTTATTAATTACTTCATTTTCATTGATGGGGCAGTCAATGAAATTTCATTTAAAATAATGAAAAACTTTTCATTACTGTTTGCTTTTTGGCTGCTTCCTTCTCTTTCTCTTTATTTATTTTTGTTGATTTTTAAAAAATTTTTATGATTTTTATTTTTTCCATTGTAGTTGATTTACAGTGTTCTGTCAATTTCCACTGTACAGTAAAGTGACCCAGTCATACATATATATATACATTCTTTTTCTCACATTATCCTCTATCATGTTCCATCACAAGTGACTGGATATAGTTCTCTGTGCTATACAGCAGGATCTCATTGCTTATCTACTCCAAATGCAATAATTTGCATCTATTAACTCCAGACTCCCAGTCCATCCCACTCCCTACCCCTCCCCTTTGGTAACCACAAGTCTGTTCTCCATGTCCATGAGTTTCTTTTCTGTGTGAAAGTTCATTTGTGCCATATTTTAGATTCCACATATAAGTGATATCATATATTTGTCTTTCTCTTTCTGACTTACTTCACTTAGTATGAGAGTCTCTGGTTCCATCCATGTTGCTGCAAATGGCATTATTTTGCTCTTTTTTATGGATGAGTAGTATTCCTTTGTGTGTATATATACTACACCTTCTTAATCCATTCATCTGTTAATGGACATTTAGGTTGTTTCCATGTCTTGGCTATTGGACATAGTGCTGTAGTGAACATACAGGGGCATATATCTTTTTCAATGAAAGTTTTGTCCAGATATATGCCCAAGAGTGGGATTGTTGGGTCATATGGTAGTTCTATATTTTATTTTCTGAGGTACCTCCATACTGTTTTCTACAAAAAAGCAATCCAAAGATTTACGTGGCACTATAAAAGACCCAGAATTGCCAAAGCAATACTGAGGAACAAAAACCAAGCTGGAGACATAACTCTCCCAGACTTCAGTTAGTATCACACAGCTACAGTAATCAAGACAGTCTGGTACTGGTACCAAAACACACAGACCAATGGAACAGAATAGAGAACCCAGAAATAAACCCAGACACCTATGGTCAATTAATCTTCGACAAAGAAGGAAAGAATATAAAAATGGAAAAAGACAGTCTTTTCAGCATGTGGTGCTTGGAAAACTGGACAGCCCCATGTAAATCATGAAACTGGAAAACACCCTCACACCATGCACCAGAATAAACTCAAAGTAGCTTAAAGACTTAAATGTAAGGCAACACACCATAAAACTCCTAGGAGAGAACATAGGCAAAACATTCTCTGACACCAACCTTACAAAGATTTTCATAGGTCAGTCTCCTAAGGCAACAGAAATAGAAGCAAAAATAAACCAGTGGGACCTAATCAAATCGACAAGCTTTTGCACAGCAAAGGAAACCATAAAAAAAAAAAAAAAAAAAAAAAAAAAAAAAAAAAAAAAAAAAAAAAAAAAAAAAAAAAAAAGACGGACTACAGAATGGGAGAAAATAGTTTTAAATGATGCAACTGACAAGGGCTTAATTTCTAAAATATACAAACAGCTTATATAACTCAACAGCAAAAAAAAAAAAACCGAACAACCCAATTGAAAAATGGGCAAAAGACCTGAATAGACATCTCTCCAAAGAAGACATACAGATGACCAACAAGCACATGAAAAAATGTTCAACTTCACAGATTATTAGAGAAATGCAAATGAAAGCTCCTGTGGGATACCACCTCACACCTCTCAGAATGGCCATCATTAACAGGTCAACATATAATAAATAGTGGAGAGGGTGTGGAGAAAAGGGAACCCTCCTACACTCTTGGTGGGATTGCAAATTGGTACAGCCACTATGGAAAACAGTATGGAGGTACCTCTTTCTCTTTAAACTAGTATTTTTGTTTATTTGTATTTTGTTAATTTGTCACTATGTTTTCTCTTTTAGAAATCAAAAAGTATCTTAAAATGCATCCAGTTTAATGCCAGTGAACACTTTACCTTAATGGTAAGTCCAGAAAATGGGCTATAGGAATTTTATAACACATTGCCCCCCTTTGAAAGAGAGTTGTTGTCATAAATAGCATTCTTGATGTTGTGTTATTCACTTGTATGAGCAAGTAAAATCATTCTTGCCATCTCAAGATTTCACCTCTATAACAAATGCGATTAATATAGCTGATTAGAAGAAACACACACAGGAAATGTCTGCTAACCGAATGTCTCACAGTAAAGAAACACAGGTAAGAGTGAGGGTTACTAGAAAGTAGTAGCATGGTCAGTGGCAGGTAGCTTTAAGTGATTATGTGTAATCTGATCCAAAAGAACGTATGAGGATGGTGGAGTGAGTATAACATGAAAAGTCAATGAGAAGGTGTATTTTACTTAGTAAAAATCTAGAATCATTCCTGGAAAAGCTCTTTGGAGTGCTAGCCTTGTGGTGAGGAGCCACAAATATCTGTCTGTGATGGGCCGGACATTCTTATTCTTCTTGACTAGAATTAATATTGGAGTCTAATATAGATTGGTATCACCCCATTACAAGAATTTCATCTACTTCCCCTGCCGCCTTTTTTTTTTTTGGACTCACTCTTCTCTTTCTAAAGACACTCAGTCCTTCCCTTCTAATGTGATCATCTGTAAGAGCCTGTCCCTTCCACTTGGCTTATTATACAACCTATTTATGATGGTCAAATCTGAAGCCAGCTTTGTCCTTTGAGAATAAATATACATCAAGCTTGTGGTACGAGGACACGCCAGGACATCCCCGGGGGACTCTGAGGGTAGATTTGAGGAATGCCCTCTGAAGATGATGCTGGTGAGAGGCGCTCTTCATCGCTGGGCGAGCACCGTGTTGTCAGCTTTGCTCTGGTTTCCAGAACTGTCATCACCTAACTAATGTCATTCTTTGCCTTGTGTTCTCCTGATTTTTTGACAGTTTGAAGCACCCTTGGACATCTCATTAAGTAACTCAGGATTCAAGTAAGTTATCCATAGATTACTATTAATTTTTATAAACCCTTGTGGCCAGAAAGATTATACCTCATGTATGGTATACAGATAAAAGGATAATTTGATATTCTATGTGTGGGGGTGACTGCGAGTTGTCTTTTCTGTTTCTCTTCTCTATAGGGAATATGAACAATATTATCAAGCATGGACACAGGGTTTTTTGCATGTCAAGTCGATCACATTGATTTTCCTAGCCATTTATTTCTGTAGGGTGTCTCCATTTGTTTTGATCTCTGGAGGGGCTCTTCTCCCTGTGATTCAATAAAAGGGTTCAGTGAGTCAGAGAGAGCTACATTTAGATTCAGACATCAAAACCCTTTCCTTGTTGCCAACAAAGAGGATTTCGCAGGTCAATTCACTTACAGTTGAGCTGAGTCTATTGCTTTACTTTTTTTCTGTTTTCCTTTTTACACAAAAGGCGAGCTCCCCTCACCCAGACCATTTTACATGTAATAAAAACATGAGAACTTTAGGAAAAATACATGCAAGGCAGAAGTACAGAGAAGAAATGAAAGTCTTTTTGAATTAGTGTAATGATAATCCCAAACTCTTACATATTTCCCTAGCTTTATTTTGTCCCTCATGGGCACTCAGTTCTGTTATCTTTAAACACAGTGTCAACATTAGTCTAAAATCAGAAAAATTTATTAAAAATGTAATATATACTTTTGAAAGTAATATATATTTTTTTCCATTGCCAAGGCTATGCCATTTGTGTACCATGTATTTTTTTTTAAATTACTCTTTTATAGAATTTTTTTAAAAGATATAATATCTACTTAATTTTCTCAGGAATATGTCTCTACTTCTGTGGTTAAATTATAGTGGTTACTCGCATGCTTAATGACGGAACTTTTTTTAAAATGCATTTATAATTTCTTATCCTTTATGTTCTTAGACTTGTCAACTTTAGAAATGATTATATTCAAGACCAAGAGAAACTGTCCAAACACCTGACCTTGTGTGTTTTTACCAACCATACAGGTAGGAACGGGTTGTACTTATCAATTTATTTAATTTTACCTGAGTTCCATGCATTTCGCTGTCATTTAGCTGTGTGGATCCTGAAAATAAAATGTAATAGGGCAACATTCTTACATAAGTGGTCATATGGATATTTACATACCAAATTACCATCACTATAATTTTATAATTTGCTGTCGGTATAAAAGAAGCCGTAGTCAGGTTGTTCTATAATTATTTTTTGTATTATTGTTCTCATAGAGGGGATGGACTCACGTTGTATAAAGCTGCATTTTCTCATCTCACTTGCACACTTTTTAAACAAATGGCATACAGTGATGGGAATGCTTTTCATGTCAGATTTTACTGATGTTTGGGTTCTAAACCTATGTGCTTGGCTGCTTTAAGAGGCATGCTATGACCTACTGAGCTAATGACCAAAGCTTGTCATAAAGTTCTTAGTGGACAATACTCCATCTCTTAATATCTGTTTATTGTAGATAGAGAAAATAGAGAGGGAAAAAATAATACCTGAAAATGAGAGGAGTATGATTGCATTCAGTGAATTTGGTGAAAAAAATGCTCATTAACCTTAATAATCATTCAGCTAATCAATGCTAATAACTAAATCTAATAGCCATTTTTTAATGTCCCAACTTGAGTGGACAGTTACCACTTGATCAAGTAGTGCTTAGGCAAAAATTGCCTTCCTTTAAAGCCAAATTATGTGGTAATCACTGAGCCCACAATTATGGGGCACTTACTGTGTGCTGGGTGTCAGAGCTACAATGATAAGCAAAACTGACCTAACTTTTTTTAGTAGAGACTTAATATTCATTGTGGATGTTAGACATCAAATAAGCGCACACATAGTATTTGAACAGAATCATGAAACATTTGATGAATGAGAATTATAGGAAGCCATGAACTCATGGAGGTTTAATGGAAGATACCAGTATTTTTAGAAATCTTCTCGTCCAGCCATTCCACTCGTTTCTCCCTCCCTCCCTCCAAGACCTCCTGCCCCATTCTGTCTTTGTCCTGAAAATTGTTTCCTTTTCCCACCTCACTCCTTCATAATCCATCTGAATATTTTTCTGTCCACCCTGGGTTTGCCCCAGCCCCACAGTTCTCGCCATAAACCAGCGTTGGGGAGTTTAGGGCGGGAAATAGTATTTCCCTGGAGGCTTGAAGGATGTATGTGAACTAAGAACAGTGTGGCTGAAGTGGAATGAACAAGAGGGAGAGTATTGTGAGAGAAAGCTGAAGAGCTAGGCAGAGTCCAGGTCTCGTAGGGCTTTGCAGACCATGGAAGGATTTTAGGTTTTATTCTAAGAGATATAAGGTCATTAAAGTTTTTTTTTCTTATGATATCATTTTATTTTGAGAATGCTCAAACTTACAGAATAGCTCAAGAATATAATGAACACCCATGTGCCTTTTACGGCAGTAGTCATATCACTCACAATATTGGCTTTATCATTCTCCACTCATATAAATAGCATTTTCTTCTTTTTGTCTAAATCATTAAAGTAAGTTGCAGACATTATGACACTTTACCTGTAAGTAATTGAGCGTGTATCTCCTTAGGTTAAGGACACTCATACATAACCTCAGTTCCAGTATCACTGGAAGGAATAAATTATGTTAATCAGTAAACTGCTTCATATTCAAATTTCCACACTTTTTTTCAGAAGGTCCTTTTTGGGTATATGTATTCATGTGTATGCATATAAGTGGATTTGTCTAATTGTTTCTTTGTGGAGGTATTTAATGTCTTGCTCCTTCTTTTCCTTTTTTTTTTTTTTTTTTTTTTGCTTTTTAAGGCCGCACCCGCAGTATATGAGGTTCCCAGGCGAGGGGTCCAATCAGAGCTGTAGCCGCTGGCCTACACCACAGCCACAGCAATGCCAGATCCTAGCCGTGTCTGTGACCTACACCACAGCTCACAGCAATGCCAGATCCTTAACCCACTGAGCAAGGCCAGGGATCGAACCCTCAGCCTCATGGTTTCTAGTTGGATTCATTTCCACTGCGCCACAATGGGAACTCCTTCCTTTCCATTTTAAAGGGAAATTGGAACTTAGGCCTAAAGGCTTGGTTGGGTGTAGGTTAAACATTTTTGGCAAGAAGACTTCAGAGGTGATGTTGGAAACTTTATTTGTACCAGATCAGGAGGCATGTAATGCAAGGATGTCTCATTATGGGTGAAACTAGGTTTGGTCATTTGGTTAAGTGGTAACCGCTCCCTGCTCCCTTGTAAAGGGGCATTTCGACCTCTGCGTTAGTAATCTGTGAGGTGATACTTAGGCATTAAATGACTGTCCTCTTCCCCAGCAACTTTTGTATGGTGGTTTTAGGATCCACTGACATGCCTTCGCCGCAGTGTTTTAAGCCGATAGTGACATGATTAGATAGGTATTTTCAAGAGACCACTTGTGGCTGCTATGTGAAGAATATATTGGAGGAGGAAGAGAAAAAGTGGGGTTTTGAGCAGTTAGGATGGTTTGTATTTGTACATTTGAGATGAGGGTGGCTTGAACTAGGATGGACAGTAGAGGTGGAGAGAACTAGGTGGGTTTGAGATGAATTAGGGGGATGGAACTGGGGAGACGTGCTTATAAACCAGATGGAGAGGAATAGTTCTTAGGTTTCTAGTACAAGTGAATGGAGAAACGCTGGTGCCATTTACTGAGCTACAGTGGTTTTGTGGGGGCTTAGAAAGGGAGATTTTGAATTTTGTTTTGGACATGTTAACTAAGAGACCTGGCGCTTAGTAGTGGAGTCAGGACTGGAGATGGATAAACACAGAAATTCTTGAAAACTGGCACTTGAAGCCTTGGGATGGGTAAAGGTCAAAAGGGAAGAGGCTTAGGAATAAGATACAGGAACAAAAATATACAAAGGTTAGGTAGAACATCCAAAGAAAAAAGAAAATAAAAGTATGGAGAGACAGGAGGAAAATCAAGTGAGATGTTGAAAGGGTTTCTTAAAAGAGGGTGGCTGACTGCTATTAGGTGGTGAGAGGTCGGTCCAGAAGTGTGGAGGTTACTGTGGGTAGTTTGTGTTGGGTGATTGAGGTGCAGTCTTGGTTGTGCTGGGTTAAATGGTGGATGGGGTTGAAAAATTATAGCAGGACGATTAGACATGAGCGAGGCAGTGGCTAGAAGGGGAAGCAGGATTTAGGGAATATGATTTTTAGGGAAGTATGTTTAAATGCTTCCAGGATATTTAGAGGAGAATAAAAGATGACAATACACAGCAGAGAGGAATAGCCAGTAGAGCAAATTTGCTTAAAAGGTGAAATGTAATGGGATCCAGAGCTCATGGAGTGGGACCAGGGCTGGTTTTTCCCTGGTTCTTCACTTAAAATCCATTAGACATAAAACACTCATTTTAGGGTTTCATTCTATGAACTTTTTATTCCTTTTATTTTATTCCCCTAGGAATTTCTCATGAACAGTAGCAACTTATAAATGGGCTATTTACAGTATATCATAACAAATAAAATGCTAGGTTACTCTGGCATGAGATGTGAAAGAGTCTATTTTTTCCTTTCTCGGAAAGGTCTAGGAGAGTAGAACATGAGCCTTGCTTTTCATAGTTAGCTTTGAAATAGAAAAAATAAGCCTCTTTCACAGAGCCACAGACATGGAGAACAGGCTTGTGGTTGCCGAGGGGGTGGGGGGGGTGGGATGGATGAGGAGTTTGCGGTTGGTAGATGCAGATTATTACGTTTAGAATGGGTAAGCAATGAGGTCTGACTGTGCAGCACAGGGAACTACATCCAGTCTCTTGGGATAGAACATGATGGAAGATAATATAAGAAAAAGAAGGTCATTTTACTGTGTAGCGGAAATTGACACAACATTAGATATCCACTATACTTTAATAAAAGTAATTTTTAAAAAACAAGGCTGTTTCAAATGGGATGCTTCCAGATTTAAGATGAGAAGAGCCAAAGAAGGAACCTTTTGGTTTTCAACTAATAAGCTGTCAGTTAATTGGAGTTCCCGTTGTGGCGCAGTGGAACTGAATCTGACTAGTAACCATGAAGTGGCGGGTTTGAGCCCTGGACTTGCTCAGTGAGTTAAGGATCTGGTGTTGTCGTGAGCTGTGGTATAGGTCGGAGACGCGGCTTGGATCCCGCGTTGCTGTGGCTGTGGGGTAGGCTGACAGCTGTAGCTCTGATTAGACCCCTAACCTGGAAACTTCCATGTGCCGCGGGTGGGGCCCTAAAAAGAAAAAAAAAAAAACCCAAAACTGTTGTTTAATGAATTTCCCAAGTTGCTTTTCAGAAGTAATTTTACAAACAAACAAAAATCTACTTCAGCAAAGCAGAAATGGAAAGGAGCAAACAGGCTAATCCCTATCTGGCTCCCTCTCTAATAGGGAGCTTAGTTTTCCACTGGTTCGGGGATCAGAGAACATGGTTCATGAAAGGAATACCAATAGACACAAAGGCTTTGACAAACTCAACTTATTTCGACTATTTATATTAATGATGATGCTGTAATACCATTTGATGTTCAGTTGTCACATATTGGTCATTTTGGGAGCTACTTTGTCCTTTCAGCATGACTTTTTACATTCTTGAGAGCGTCTCTGTCCTGAATTTTTTCTGCCCTAAGAAATGAAATTGGCTACCTTCCAGGGACTTAGAGGTTAACATCTGGATGACGAGGGTTCTCAGGAGAGTTGGTGGTGGGCAAAAGTGCTCTACTAATGTCAGGCCACTTGTGTATTAAGATTACGAGTTCATACAGATTTTTCTAATTCATTTTCTTACAATAAGAGAGTGAATCAGAGACTTCCTAAAGCATTGAAGGAAGGAAATAAATGTACTCATTCCTTCCCTGTCTGACAGTGAACCTTAAAGCTGTGCTTAGTGCACTCCTGTGTGTTCTAAGTCAATGGTGGCTGTAATTCTTTCTTGTGCACCACCTACTGGGAGGCAGTGAGGGTGAAAAGTATAAACTCGCCTTCCTGTACAAATAATTGCAATAAAAAGGAATGAACGCATGACAGCATTGATAAATCAGATATTCCCAGAATTAGACTTGTGTTTTAGCATTTTATAGAGCCTTTTACAATGAGATAATTTCCCTTGGAAAACTTTGTCCATAATAGCTTTCATTGTCCACATGGTTTCCCCCAGGCTAGCCAACTTTTAGATGTTATCTTCATCATTGATGAATATTCATTAAACATCTCTGGAGAGGCCATTAAGAGCATGCTTTGTTTTTTCAAACTCTGACTTCCCCCAGCTTAGAAACAGCAGCACAATTATTCTGGAATTTTAATAATAGTAGCTCAACTTTAGGACCAGATATAACTTCTCTGCCAAAGCTTTATCTGTATTACCTTATTCAACTCTCACATTAGAACCATGTAAAGGAGGTTCTGTGTTTTCTTCATTTACACATAGGGAAACTGAGGCTTAGAGATTTGATTAATTTGCCTCAGGCAAATTTTAAAAATGCTTTTGCTGGAGTCTCACCCCCAGCTGTGATATGGTTGATCTCAGGTAGAGCCCGGGCATCTGTGAGCCCAGGTCATTTTAATGTGCTTTCAGGGTTGAGAACCGGAGCTCCAAAGTTGTGTTATCCAGTATGGTAGCCACTAGCCACCTAGGGCTGTTTAAGTTAATTAAAATTAAATGAAATTAAAAGGAATTACTCAGTTACTCTAGCCACATTTTAAGCGCCAAGTGCCCATGTGTGGCTAGTGGCTACCATATTGGACAGCACAGGTACAGAACATTTCGACTATCAAAGAAAAATTTAGGGATAGAACAGCTGTGCAGAGCCTGTGCACAGCCCATTTCCTTCTGCTCTTTTTTTTTTTCCCCTCCCTTTGGGATTTGGAGGGGTGACTAAGCCACAATCTATTTGGAGATATTTGCTCATGAGATCTGACTTTGTCTCTCAGTGTATGTAATTAGGTATGTTTATTCTATATTTCACTTTAACTTTCTTCAAAACAAGGAAAACATTAACCTTGATTCTCTAAAGGACGGTGTGCAGAGGATTTTGCTAGAATGGAGGTTATGATATTCCTTATATTGTTGATGTTTCATGTTCATGCCTCAGGCTAGATTTCTAAATGAAGAATTACTGGGTCAGCAGGTGTGACTATATTTAATCCTCTGTGAAACTATTTTTCAGGGTAGTAGTTCATTCTTCAACTACTGTTTGAGAATGTTCTTCCTGCAGCTCCACTGACAGAATTGATTATTGTTTTTAAAACTTTGCTAATTTGGAAAGAAATATATGCTGCCTTGTTTTAATTCTTGCTTCTTTATTATAAGAGAGGCTGAAGTTTTAACTCTGTTTGCTAAGAATATTTCTCTTTGTGATCATAGAACATAAAAGAACAGGATAAACAAATAAGGTTTTTGCTGGTAGTATGTTTACTTTATGAAAGTAGTCAAAATGGTACACGGGACTTTTGTAACTCTTATAATTATTATTTTTGTTTTGCCTTTAGCATAGCATTATTTTGTTCTTGGTGAGTCTGCTGTAATTTTAAAGAAAAGGTATTATCACTGTGTACTCATTAACCATAACAGTAATTTCAACTCTAAAAGAATTGTTACTTTTTTATCTGATAAAGTTACTGTTCTGTTATTCTGTGTTTAAGATGTTGCAATAAAATGAATTTCTAACAATATATTGCAGTCTTTAAAGTCATTAAAAGTAGTCACAATGATAATTCTTATAGCAGAATGCTTTAAAATGTCCTTAATTAGCCTTTTTAGGGAAAATGGGCCTTTTTTTCCTACCACAATTCTTTGATAAAGGAGTTCTAGAAGCAGTATGGTAGAGGAAATATTGTCATTTACTGAAGTAGAATAGTGATTGCATTCACACAGCTAGTTAATATTCACCCTGGGATTAGAACCCAGGTTTCCACACTCCTTGTCGAGTTCCTTACACCCTGGAGATCTGCTATTTCAGGGAATCACACAAATGCTGGTATTAGAATAGAGGTAGCAGTTTTAAGCGTAATGCCCTCCCTCATCTGTGGGTCACTGGTGGACTTAGCCAGTCCATCTAGGTAACAACGGCTGCTTGAGATGGTGCACACGCTGAAGCGGCTGGGAGGGTGAGGTGGTTCCAGAGTGGTCAGGGAGGGTGGTCAGGGCTCTATGCTGGAAATTCTCCTTTGCCTTTGGGCCCTGGCCCTCAGTGACCCAAATATGGGTGGGGATGGGCTCACACGCCACCACACTTGCTCTCGTTAGCCCAGTTTGCCTTCCATTCTACGTAAATGAGAAAACTGGAAACTTTCTTTCTTTTCTTTTTTTTTTTGTCTTTTTGCCTTTATGTAGAGCCGCACCCACGGCATATGGAGGTTCCCAGGCTAGGGGTCTAACAGGAGCTGTAGCCGCCGGCCTTCGCCACAGCCACAGCAACGCAGGATCCGAGCCGCATCTGCAACCTACACCACAGCTCACGGCAACGCCAGATCCTTAACCCACTGAGCAAGGCCAGGGATCGAACCTGCAACCTCACGGTTTTTAGTCGGATTCGTTAACCACTGAGCCACGACGGGAACTCCTGGAAACTTTCTTTAAAGAGGAGACACATTTTCAATGAACTAGGATCTGTCGCTATTAGTAATGACTGGAAAGCAAGCTAAAAAAGAGTGCAGGGCCATATATATAGCTCAGGAGCATCTCATGAAGCTTTGTAAACTTCTCCAGACATCCGTGCCTCTGTCCATTTTCCTAGCCAGCCTTCAAGAGCCTACCACCATGCACTGCTTATAGTGTGTACTGAGTAATTGTTGAACTGAAATTTCTTAGCAACCTGTTAATAGTCCATTTCTAGGATTTGGGAATGATCTATGAGTTAAGTTGAGGCGGACCACCTAAAAAAGAGCAGTAAGATAAAGTGGCTTAGGAAACTTTTTATTTGTCTGTGATTCTTTTAAGTTCTACTAAATGCCTTCTTCCTTCTAGGAAGTTTGTGTGTATGTTACTGCCCGAACCTTGACCCTCAGGAACAAATCACGTATTCAGTGTTTTACTTTCATAAAGGTACTTTTCCTTTTTTTCTCAATTTTTTACTTGTACATAATCATTTTTTTCCAAATAGCAGCAAATTTCATAGATTTTAAAGTCTTTTTACCTTGTAACAAATTTGATCAGTACTTTGTATATCTGTATATAATAATGTTTCCTAAAGAAATTCACAAATTCACAAATGATGAAATTCACAATTTTTACACTGTATTTTAAATAATATTTTGTAATATATTTTTTCCCGACATATCTTTTTTACAGGACTGTAGACCAATCCTAACGGATGTATTTGCCCAAAGTGTGTGTTTGCATGTTATTACTAATTAGAAAGTACCAATAAATTTAACTTACAAAGGTATATAGGGTTTTTGTTAAAAGCTTCCATGATCTCTGACCTTGCCAAGTCTTAGACCTAATATACATTTATTTCATTTCACACATCTGTGGCCCAAGAAATTGATATATCGGTGTTCCCGTTGCGGCTCAGGGGTTGAGAACCTGACATAGTGTCCGCGAGGATCCAGGTTCAATCCCTGACCTTGCTCAGTGAGTTACGGATCTGGTGTTGACATGAGCTGTGGCGTAGGTTGAAGATGTGGTTTAGATCCAGTATTACTGTGACTGTGGTGTAGGCCTCAGCTGTAGCTCCAGTATGATCTTTAGCCGGGGAACTTCCATATGCCACAGGTGTGGCCACAAAAAGAAAAAGAAAAAAAAAAAGAGAGAGAGAAATTTCTATGTCAGTAGTCAGCCTGGGGGACAGGAGTCAAGCACCCAGTCAAACGCCCAGTCTTTTCTAGTTCTATAGTTGGTCACACAGTGCCCTTTCATAGTTTCAGCCTGAGTCATGCTAAAGAGTATTTATTTTGCTTGTTCAATCAAAATTAAAATTAGTATTTGTGTAGTGCATACTATCGTTAGAGTTAAATTTTTTTTAAATTAGAATTTTCAAAATAAAAAAAATTTAGGTCAGGCCACAGCAGAATTTCTGTAGGATTGCCTAGTATTACCTTTAGAAGTTAGAGATGGAAGTAAAAAAGTTGAAGAACTTACAAATGAAGAAACTAAAAGTAACTTCAGAAGATTTGCTTTAATAGTTTGATAACTGTGCAAAGTTTTCATACATTTTTCTAGTGATTAAAACTAGTAAATTGAACTTTTCTGAGAGTTTTATTAAGAGCTAATAACCGTGATGAAGAGTTAGAAGAGTGGAGAGTGAAGCTCAGTGCTGCACTGAGATTAGCAGATAGTCCAGCACCCTTTCTAACTCACAGTGGGATTCCTAAGTGACCTGGAGTGGCCTTAAAGGCCTTAGTGGTTGCAAGAATGTGGCAGTGAACCTGAGGCAGGAGAGCCAGTGAGTCACCTGGTTTCTTCTACCTCTTGGGTCCTTAAGTAGATTTCTTCAGATCCTGTCCCAGCACAACTGTTTAAGGTCTAAATTGTTCATAAGCCCAGAACAACCACTGACTGGTGACGGCACCAGGCGATCCATCTTCTGTGCTGACTTTTGGGGAGTGATGGGGAACCAGGAGCTCTAGGACCCCAAAGACACATGCCTTGTTGAATCTCACAGTTACTAAATATTGAGAGCATGGCATAGAGTCACTGCTTTGGGTGGAATTCCACCTCTTTGTTTCTTAATTTCCATTCTACAGCTTCACATTCTCTCTCTCCAGGGCACAGCAAGACCTTCACGGCTGCTCTTGGGAATGTGGACTCAGGTGTGACAAAGGGCATTACTTTTCTCAACCTTGGTGAGTGAGGGGCTTAGACATCTCTCTGCTCTGACCCTTCCTTCCAGTATGTGTTATGTCTCAGCCCTCTCTAGCTCATTTTTCTGCTGTGCACCCCATTTTCTCATGCCTCTTTGGCACTCTGGTTGTAATGACTACCACTGATCTTTTTTTTTTGTTTGTTTTTGTTTTGATTTTTAGGGCTGCACCTGTGGCATATGGAAGTTCCCAGGCTAGGGGTCGAGTCAGAGCTGTAGCTGCCAGCCTGTGCCACAGCCACAGCAGCACAGGATCCTAGCAACGTCGCATCTTTAACCCACTGAGCGAGGCCAGGGATAGAAGCTGCATCCTCATGGATACCAGTCAAGTTGGTTTCCGCTGTGCCACGAAGGGAACCCCTGATCTTTTTGAAGCCTGATATGGGAAGGTTTTTTTCTCTCACTAGCCTTGAAAAGATGCAGCTCCCTTTTTAGAGAACCCAGGCTTAAGCTTTCTTAGGTTTTTAGTAGCAATCCTGAAAAGCCATTTGTTAGTATAAAAATGATGACAGTGAATAAGATGTTTCCTAAAAGCCTATGAGAAATAATTAATCATGTTGTCCCGTGATTCTAGAGGGACAAAGGCCCTTGATAAATTCTCCATTCTTCTTTGCTAATTGCATAAAGCTTCAAAGTCCATAAATGACTTATGGATCAGCTTGAGTGTGTTGTTTTTTATTGAGTAAATATGGTAAAGGGAACTTGAATATTAGGCTTAAACATATTAAGCTAGTCTATAATAAAGAATATAAAGAAGGGGTTTGTCATACTTTCCTACTGAAAGCTGCTTTTCTTTTTCTTTTTTCTTTTTTTGTCTTTTTAGGGCCACACCCGTGGCATATGGAGGTTCTCAGGTTTGCGGTCCAGTTGGAGCTGTAGCCGCCAGGCACAGCAATGCCAGATCCAAGCCACATCTGCAACTTATACCACAGCTCACGGCAATACTGGATCCTTAACCCACTGAACGAGGCCAGGAACTGAACCTGCGTCCTCATAGATGCTAGTCAGATTCTTTTCCACTGAGCCACAGTGGGAACTCTGAAAGCTGCTTTTCTATGTTAGTATGAGGGGCACAAAAATGTTAGCACAAGACTGAACAGGACTGTTGCTTGTCTGCATATAGGACATGGCATAATATATTAAAAAGATACGTGCACCTCTATGTTCATAGCAGCACTATTCACAGTAGCCAAGACATGGAAGCAACCTAAAAGTCCATCTACAGATGAATGGATTAAAAAGATGTGGTACGTATATGTAATGGAATATTATTCAGCCATGAAAAAGACAAACTGATGCCATTTGCATAACATGGATGAAACTAGAGACTTTCATTCTAAGTGAAGTAAGCAAGAAATAAAAAGACAAATACCATATGATATCTCTTATTTGTGGATTCTAAAATATGAAACAGATGATCCTATCCAAAAAAGAGAAAAGAAAAAAAAAACAGATCATGACCAAGGAGAGAGAACTTGGGGTTCCCAAGGGGAAAGGGAAGGGAGTGGGATAGATGGGCATTTTGGGGCTTTTTTGGATGCAAACTATTATATTTGAAATGGGTGGGCAGTGGGACCCTACTGTACAGCACAGGGAAATGTGTGTGATTGGGTCCCATTGCTGTACAACAGAATTTGATGAAACATTATGAATCAACTATAATTTAATAAAGAAAAAAGAAAAAGAAAAGCTTCAGGTTTGGAGCACATGGATCCTTTGATATTTTCTCATATCCCTGTTCCCCAGTCTGTCTACTGTCATGACAAACATTTAGGAAGATGTGAAGGAGCTGTGAAAAGTGAGAACCAAAATAAGTAAGTCCATAAGAAGACTTGATTTTTGGTCTTTTTTTTTTTTTTGGCCCATGGCATGTGGAAGTTCCTGGGCCAAGGATCGAATCCACACCACAGCAGCAGCCTGAGCTGCTGCAGTGACAATGCTAGACCCTTAACCTGCTGCACCACAAGGGAACTCATTTTTGGCCTTTTTTTTTAAAGTTGAGGTATAGTTGATTTACAGTGTTATCTTGATTTCAGGTATATAACATAGTAATTCAGTGTTTTTATATATTATACTCCATTTAAGGTTATTATAAAATAATGGCTACAATTCGTTGTGCTGTACAATATATCCTTGTATCTTATTTTATTCATAATAGTTTGTATCTCTTAATCTCCTACCCGTCTTGTCCCTCCTTCCCTCTTCCCACTGGTAACCACTTGTTTGTTCTCTGTCTGAGTCAGCTTCTGTTTCGTTATATATACTTGTTTTCTTTTTTTAGATTCCACATATAAGTGATAACATAGAGTATTTGTCTTTCTCTGACTTCTTATACTAAGCATAATAGTCTCTAGGCCCATCCCCACTGTTGCAAAGCAAGACTGTTATTTGGAATCATACAACTGATGTGGAGAGAGAACTTAGGTTAAGTGGGCCAGTGTGTGGCAATTTTTAATCTGCGCTCTGAACCTGTGGGAAATTGCTTTAGAAAGGACTGATTCTACTGCTTCCTGTGGTAAGAGAGATAAATAGAAGGTTTCCTGGGTCTGGGACTTGATTCTTATCAAGAATGCTCTATCAGCATCCCATATCGAGAGTGATGTAGGAAAATTTCCACTAAAAAAAAGCTTAGCATTTTGTGAGGTCAAAGGTACCTACCCTTTTTTTTTTTTAACCCCTGGGAATGACTCTTGCAAAGGGCAGGCATGATCTAATCTATGGTCTTATGAGTGTGGAGAGGGCAAAAAAATTAGAGCTTTGTAAAAATAGGCTATCTTACATAAGTCATCTTTCCTTCTTAAATCGATTTTATTATATAGGCACAAAATTGTCCCCAAGATTAAAACTGTTCTAGAGGTGATTTTTAATTGACAACAGCATTGTTTTTTGAGTGAAGTCATTTTTGCTATTTAATGCATACAACTTTCTTGAACTGTCATCCTGTTAAAAGGGGCTTATATTGATGGAATACTAAGGAATAGAATTTTGGGAGCAGTTTTCCATGAGCCCAAACACCTCTATACCAAAAAGATATGGTTATACATTTAAAAAGGATGAAATGATGCCATTTGCAGCAACATGGATGGACCTAGAGATTATCAGACTAAGTGAAGTTAGAAAGAGAAAGGCAAATACCATATGATATTTCTTATATGTGGAATCTAAAATATGACACAAATGAACTTATTTATGAACAGAAACAGACAGACTTGTGGTTGTCCAGGGGGAGGGGGAGGGGGAGAAGGATGAATTGGGAGTTTGGGGTTAACAGATGCAAACTATTATATGTAGAATGGATAAATAAGGTTCTACTGTATAGCACAGGTTTATGGTTTATCTAATATCCTGTGATAAACCATAATGGAAAGAATATGAAAAAAATATATATATCTATATATTTATACCTATATGTATAGATCACTTGGCTAAACAGCGGAAATTAACACAACATTGTAAATCAACTATACTTCAATAATATAAAAAAGAAATAGAATGATATGTTTATACATTAAAAAACTAGCATTTTAAAACTGAATACTATATTGCTAAGTGTTTTTTTTAACATTATGTTGATCCTTACGACAATTTTTCTTGGTGATGTTATCTCCATTTTACAGATAATGAAACTGAGGCTCAAAAAGTCTGTGACTTGTGTCCAGGCTTCTGCTAGTGTCTCCTATGTTAGTTTTGTATTGCTGCAATAGGAAATCACCATAAAGTTAGCTTTTAAGTAAACAACATACTGTCTTACAGTTTTGGAGGTCAGAATTCTGATATGAGTGAATCTTGAGGGGTGGGTGGTGGAAGAAATGGTTCCTTCTGGAGATTCCAGGGAAAAATTCATTCTTCTCCTCCTCCAGGGTCTAGAGTCATTCTTCTTGGCTTGTGACCACTTCGCTCCAATCTCTTTCATCATCATATGGTCTTCTCTTCTGTAGTCAAATCTCCTGCTTCTTCCCTCTTATAAAACCATTTTTGATTACATTGGATCCACTTGGATAATTCAGGGGACTCTCTCCATCTCAAGATCCTTGACCTCATCTGCAGGGCCCCTTTCATCACTTCAAGTGACATATTCACAGGCTCTGGGGATTACCACACAAACATCCATGGGAGCCATCATTCAGCCTACTGCAGGTACTATTGGTGTTTCTGGTGAGAGTGTCATGCACACTGAGGGATTCAGCATCCTTGGAGCCCACTCATCAGATGGCACTAGGAATCTCTTTTTTTATCCCAATGATTGTGACAACTCACAACACCCTCATTTATTTCCAAATGCCACCTCTCGCAGGGGCGTAGTATCTAAATAACTGGTTAATTGGTAGGGCTAGGAGTTAAACTAGGTCATTTGATGCCTTTCCACTCTGCCCTACTACGTCACTATTTGCGTTTTTCTATTTAGACGTTGCCACAATGATAACGTTATTTCACCCACTTGTGCTAAGTAGTTTAACATCACTTAATCCATGCTAACTGAAAGTCTGCTGATTAGGGTTTCACATCCTCTCCTTTCCCTTCCACAGAACACCTTCTATGCAAATGATTAGCATTTATTTCTTTGATCTTAAGTTAAAAAAAAAAAAAAGAGTCTAGCTGGCTCACATAATCTAAGTGTTTTATCTATATGAAATTTACTACTATTATTTGAATTTCTCTGCCTTTCTGAGATCCTAGAGAAATTATTGGCATGGGCTATTTCTACCCTTCCATTAGTCAGAAATCTATTTATTTATTTATTTATTTTTACCTTGTCTCAACTGCATACAAATGTTCTTTGTACAAAAATATCTAGTGCAGGGACTGTGAAGTTTTGAATTCCAGGCAGCTAGCTATGCAAGGAAAGACTTCAGTACTTCACAAAGTGTCCGAATGCTTGCAGAGATTTTTTTGGTGAATATCAGTTTAAAGGTTCTTTAGAGAAAATAATGCTGCTGCTACTGCTGCTGCTGCTGCTGATAATGCTAGTGATGATAGTGAGTGGTAGGCAAACACAGGGAACTACATTTTAGAGCTTTCCCCAAGTGGCAGAAATTATGAAGGAAATTCCCTTTATAAGCTATTTCTAGCCTGTCATATTAAGGAATAATTCATGTTGCTGGGTTTTTTTTTTTTTTCTAATTTGCTCTCCGAGCTGATTTAGGTTGATATAAAGCTGCAATTCACTGAGAAACAAAGCTCCAGATATAAATTAAGATAACCATGGCTTAAATATCTATCTGAAAAAAAAATTAGCCTCAGAGTGAAATAAATGAAATCTTGTTAGTAAGATGAAATATACAGACAGCTTATTATTACATTGGTCAAAACTTTTGTGTTTTAAGATACTGAAAGAAAAATAAGAGCTCCTGTAAATTCTTAGCTTTATCTGTGCCTGTACAGCATCTGCTGCATAGAGAAGACTGAAATCTTTCTCTTCCACAGACTATTATGTGGCTGTTTACTTACCTGGTCATTTCTTTCATCTACTTAACATTCAGCATCCAGACCTGATCTGCCACAGTCTGTTTCTGACAGGTATGGTGAGAGTTTTTACCTCATGAATGCGGTCTACTTGAGTTTATTTTGAACATTAATATTTGTGTTTGGAGGAGAGTGTTGTTGTTTTTGTTTTTTGCTGATCTATTTTTTTTCCCTAGGAAACAACGAAGTGATCGATATGCTACCTCAAAGCCCTTTACAGTCACTCTCAGGGTCCCTGGTTCTGGATTGGTGTTCTGGAAAGCTCTATAGAGCACTCCTCAACCAGTCCTGTTTATTGGAGTTCCTGTGGGATGCCAGGCTGGACTGTGAGAAGATGGCCTTGTTGCACTGTGTGCTCTCGAGTGGCCAAGACTCACGGCAACTGGAAGCCAAGGTGGGAACTGAGCTTCAGTTTAAACATTGGCAAATGGACAACACAAGATGTGGACAGTTAGTGGTGGAAATGAACAGCGGTTATTTTCGTTTGGTAATAATTGAGCTTGACGGCCTCTGTCCTGACTTGAACATATTTTCTCACAAGGATACAAGGATAATAAAAGCACCTTTTTTTTTGCTTTTTTTAGGGCCGCACCGCAGCATATGGAAGTTCCCAGGCTAGGGGTCAGATAGCTACAGCTGCTGCCCTACACCACAGCCACAGCAATGTTAGATCCGAGCCGTGTCTGTGACCTACACCACAGCTCACAGCAACGTCGGATCCTTAACCGCTCAACGGGGCCAGGGATTGAACCCGCAACCTCATGGTTCCTTGTCGGATTCGTTTCCACTGCGCCACAACGGGAACTCCCAAGGCAAAGCACTTTCAAAAAAGAAAAGGAGCATATCCTTGTGCTCCTTTTTTATGGACACAGACCTCAGACTGTGAGAGTGTGTCTGTTCTTTTGACTGTTCTCCTTTCCATATCGTGAGTGAATGTTAGGTCTATTGGGAACGTTCCAAGGAGTTTCTCAAATACTGACTTTTTCTCCTGGTATATTTGGTGTATATCATCAAAAGGTCTGAGATCTGGTGGTAAATAAAATCTACTTATTACATATTAAATAGAGATAACTTACATTTATAATTATATTTCACATTATAGTTCATGGAGCACTTTCATACATCTTATTTAATTTTATACCCATCCTGTGAAGTTGGAGAAATCCCCCATTAGACTTTATTGGGGTGAATGGCAGTTGTTCAATTAAAAAAAAAAAATCTTAAGTATTTTATTTTAACCTGAAACATATAAAGTTACATTTAATCCCCTATCTTTTGTTGTAGATTAAGGCCCTTTCTTTGTATATAAGTTAATTGGAATTCAAAATCATTTTTCTGACATAAAGGCAGTGGTAATGTCTTGGCTTTATCTGTTCCTCTACAGTTCTAGTTACTTTGTTTTTCTTTTCTTTACACTTTATTCTCTAGGAAGGTCTATAGTTTAAAGATGCTTTCAAAGCAATCTGTGTATATTAGCAATTTTTTTCTCAATTTTTTTATAGTTTCTCACATGTAGTTTTTTTAAATACGTGTTTTAGAGACATGCCTTTGAGTCTTTCCCAAGTGTTCAACTTTTACTGACTCACCAGCATTCTTTTTGCATCCAAATGTCATTTGTCTATGGTAATATTTTATTAACTTACTGAATTGTGAAAATAAGTACAACTAGCATGAGTAGGTTTGGAAGGTTTAGAAACAGGAAAAACTTATTGGTAGGAGCAGAAATGTGAGAGTGCTCTATGGCTAGGCAAGCCATCAGTTCCAAAGTTGGGGACAAGAAATTTCATTCCTGCAGCAGGTAAGGGTGCTTATAGAGCTTGAGAGAATTGTTGATATAACAAGGATTGTACTTTCCCTGGAAAGATAGCATAGCCATGCTCACGACAATTTAATAGTTGGACTGAGCTGGAATTCAAACCCAGGTCTGCTGCCTCCATGCTCAGTGGTTTGTTTTGTTTTTCATCTGTTTCTCACAGCTCTTCACACAGCTACTTTGCTATAATGTCCTAGTCTAGCAAAAACAAACATTGGGTTGAAGAAAGTTTATTGGGATCCCAGCCAAAGGCATTTATTAAAATGATGTATGAGAAAGACCTCATTTACAGTACTGTTTTACCCACACAGCCTTGTGTTATGTACCTTGAGGACAGTGTAGAAATGAGTGTATTCTTAGGCAATTCCAAAAGAGATAAAAATTTTTAAGGATCATATACATTTTGTACTTCTTTGGTGGGGGGGCAGGGT
Source organism: Catagonus wagneri (assembly GCA_004024745.2). Taxonomy (NCBI): domain Eukaryota; kingdom Metazoa; phylum Chordata; class Mammalia; order Artiodactyla; family Tayassuidae; genus Catagonus; species Catagonus wagneri. The sequence continues at coordinate 1,141,176 of PVHT020000173.1, read as the reverse complement.
GCAGATCTAAATACCAACAGAGCTGTCTTCTTACTTTTTGAAGATTATTCAATGGATTTCTGAGAACATCTCTGCCTGCCATTCATTTGACCTCATTCAGGAATTTATAATTGGTAGGTGTTGCTGATGGTACATGTGAAGTTGAATCCTTGACACTTTTGCTTGAGGGAAATCAGTAAATTGATAATGCCTCAATCTGTCAAAATGCTGGTTAGGAGCCTCCTTTTTTTCCCCCCCTCTATTGTAGTCAGCAGCTAATTAAGTTTCATTCTCTTGTGGTTTTGTAAGATGCTGAGGCTGTTGAGACCAATGAGATGTAAGATATGATCTTGATATCTTAACCTTATTAGTGTTTTTTTTGTTTGTTTTTTTTTGTTTTTTTCCGGTAACTTTTGTAGCTCAGTGTTGTGTTGGCTGGTTCTGTGTCAAGTGGTGTAATGTCACTAGGATAGATGTAAGTGCCAAATAATTTTTGCGGAGATTAATCACGTTGTAAAAAGTGGATCCTGGACATTTTAATCAGCAGTTAGAGTCATAATGATTTGCCTTTTGAGGATGAACGATAGGGCAATGAAAACTTTTGTTGGTTTGCTTGTTTCAGTGAATTATAGTGTCTACTGCCTTATTTTTCATATTAAACCATTCCACCCACCCCAAATTTACTCAGCTTCTTCATATTGGAGCATCTATCCAGAGACAAGTAACATGGATAAACTTCTGCCATATTCCTCACTGCTCACCTGGGATACAGTAAGTTAACACCTTATACTCCTTATGTAATTAAAATTAATTCACAAAGGTAGGTCGGTTGTGGCACGTCCCTGTTACGGTAACCAAGGTTGTGTTTTCACTTCTATTTTGACTTATAAGGATATGAGTTGAAGTTTTCCGGCAGAAAAATAACACTGAATCCTTGCTATTGGCCAGAGATCTTTACACAAAGCTGTAGAATTGAAGGAGAGGGCACAGCATGTGTGTTATTCTTCCTACGTCCGAACAGAATTAAACCTCTATCATCTTCAAATGGTTTTCGTTTTTAAATTTTTTTAGCAACCAGAGTGTGTGAAAATATTTCTTAGGGTTTTTTTTTTTTTTTAAATGAAGAACGGCTGGGCCACTGCTGTTCTTCTGAGCTGTTCTATTTACTTAGTAGATTAGCACCTTCACGACCTTCCCCCCCAGCTTTAGAAAGAAAATCTGTGATAATTCTAGAGCTTTGAGATCCGTAAAAGTCAATAATCTTAAGCAAATTCACTCCGTCCAACCTTTTCTTCCTGTTGGTCCGGACTCCCTTCCTTTTAATTGGGAAGAGATGTTTCAAGAGAAAACATTGTTCATTTTCCCTTGAATGTGGTAAACCGAGCTGGGTTGGAAAGTGAAAACCGTGAAGAGACTGCCCCTGAAAAAGGTTCTGCCTCTCCTCCTTTCATATTGAGATGTTAGAACTACTGTGTGCTCAGTCTTGAGGCAAAGGTTTGTATCCAAAAAGCATTTAGAAAAAGAAATTAAATTCAGGGAACACAGACGCAGGAAAATAAGTACTTGGATAAATTTTACTTCTCATTTTTTAAATTTTATACATAAAATATTTATTGTATAACTATATACTTATTTGATGACATATATTTATGTTTTTGGCTGCACCCACAGCATGCAGATGTTCCTGGGCCAGTGAGCGAACCTGCACCACCACAGTGACAAGGCCTGATCCTTAACCCACTAGGCCACCGGGGAACTCCCTCATTTTGTTTTTAGGGTATTTAAATACAGTCCTTAAAAAAAATGGCACATCAGATGTGTTCTAATGAATTCCTAAATTTTTGGTATGCGCAATGGAAGTGTTTTGCCAAAGGCCCTTTCTTTTTGTCTCTCGCTCTTAGAGCTATTAAACTGTCATGCCTCACGGTAAAATTACAAGGGAAAGATCTGAGCTTGTTTCTCTTCTAGGCCCTCACTGTTTGAAGAACCCTTGTGAATATACTTGCAAACTCTGCGGTAATGTGGCAGGAAGTTTGCAGGTTAACCCCTACCCCCCCACCCCCTACCCAGAGGCGGGAAATGCGCATTTCAGCTTCCTCCCCTCACCACCCAACCCTGGCTGTCGATGTCCTGTGTTCACTATCTCGGAGGCTGGAAAGGGACCTCTAGTTCCCAGGGTTGTGTTCAAAGATGGAGCAAGTGTTAGTTTGATGTCGTGTGAGAGTATCATCCTGATAGGCAGGTTTTCACACCTGCACTTCTGACTCGCTGGGGCCTACGGGAAGTGCAATATAAAAAAACCCCAAAGTTATAACCACTGTGTATGGGGCTTATTTTAGGGTTTACTGCTCTGCTTTAAACTTCTTGCATTTGGACTAGGTTACCTTAAAGATCCCTCCTAATCCTGAAATTCTCTGGGTCTGTGATTATCTTTAGCAATGATATGAATCATTTACTTTAATCTTCAGATATTCTTAATACTATATCCTTAATAAATACTTGTCACAATAGAAAACATAAATTTCACAGTCTGTATGGAGACATTATTTCTATAAACAATGGAAGTGGATTTAAGACACTAGAAACTTTGGTGCTCTTACACACAGATAATCCTGAATTATGCTTTGCAGACAGTGAGCCTTATTATACCTATTTTAAGATGCTATTTATATCCTAAAGCTGTAGTGAAATTTCTTTTGCTGAGTAGTGATAAGAGAAACACACATTGATTTTTATCACAGGCTTTCTCCTGTCACAGTGGAGAACTCAGTTGCTTGAATGTCCTGGAAATTTATTTCTCCATCCCTGTGATGCCCTTTTTCACAGGAGTATTGCCTGTCAGTAAAATCCAGGACGTTTAACTTCTAAACAAATACCTGATTTTATTTCTACGTAGTACCTTCTAAATTATTTTCTCATATTTATCATCTACCTTTTTTTTTTTAGGAAAGAGGAATTGACTAGTTGAGAGGTTAATACACATTATTAACATGGAAACATACTTTGCAAAAAAACCAAATAAATGGCAATTTTGGAAACTTATGTTTTTATTTAAACTTCTGTTTTTATTTTAATGCTCACTAGTTAGCAGAATGTTATAATTTGGACTTCCGCATATGAATTGTATCTTTCACATTTGCCATGGTGAACACTCAGTGAAAACTCTACTTTACGGGGATATGGGGATCTCTTATTTCCGAAATCATGATGGAGGAGGAGGTGTAGAACAATTTTCTACTAAAGTTAAAAAAGCCATTAGTGAGGCAGGGCCCAGCTGTAATTCATTTAAGTGAAAGAGAAGAGGGAGGAAGGAGTTAACAAAAAAAGGAAAGTCTACACCTTATTATTATCCTCGATGGTGTTGATGGTGCAAATTTAATTTTCTTCCTTTGTTCTTAAATGGAAATGTGTAAATAATACATTATTTACTCTGTATTTCTTCATAATAGTCTTATCCTTTCCTTTAGTGACACTGTTAACTATTACAGTCTTAACTTTCAGAATATTTCCCTTCCCAAGGCAAGAGATAGGCTGGGTTCGCTGTTATTTATAAACCCCAAGGTTTATTTAAAGTAGAGGTTAGCAAACTGGAAGCTGCCCTCAGCTTCTGTCTATGCAGAAAACACTTCCTGAAGGCTCGGGCTGGTGGTGGTTGATACATTTAGCAGTTGTGTCTGTTTTTCCCCCACCCTAGGAAATTCCTGGAATAACCCTTGTGACAGAAGAGATCCCATTGCCTCTTATGAAGGTAAGTTTACAGTGAGGGACAAAAAGCACAGACCTGAGTGGCTTCCTTGCTGGCCTCCGCGGTCACCCGCCCCGAGTGCTATGGTGGTTCCAGAGGCTGTAAACTCTCAGAAGAGGCTGGAGTGAGGGCAGGGCTAGTTGTCTAGGAAATCTTTCCCTGGTGGCTGTCACTAAGGATGATGTCAGGGCCATTCTTAGGAATGCTCTTTGAAGAGGGAGGTTTTTAGAAGCCAGAGAACCATAAGGCTTGACCTGAAGCTTCTAGAAGTCATATCTTCCACTGTGACTCAAACCAGTCCATGCTGGAGGAGTTCTTGTAAATTTTCTTTTAGAGGACCTGGGAGCTATTGTTTTTTGGGTTTTTGTTTTGTTTTGTTTTGTTTTTACTTCACTTGACTTGTTGCCCCCCTCAACACACACACACACACACACACACACACACACACACACACACACACACACACAATCCTAAAACCGTTAAGTAACCTGACCTTGGATTACCTAACTTCCTTCTGGTTCTCAGAACAGCTTTTCTTTCTCAAGAGTGACCTGTCAGGGCCGTCTCCGTGGTGTCGCGCGTACCTCCTTCCTGCCCATGTGACGGCAGGGTTCATTCGTTCGTTCGTTCGTGGCTCTCTGCAGTCTGGTGGTTTCAGAGTTTCTGAGCACAATAGGGAGGGCTGGGTGGAGTGGCTGACTAGAAAAGAATGTGTGTATGTAGTTAAAAACTGGGGAGTATTTTAGCACAGTTTCCTTGAAGCTTCTTTGTTGTTCTTGGCATTGCATCCTGTTAATTATAGCTTGATGTGTGCTGGGAAATCTCAGTTTTTGGCAGCGGGCAGCTCAGGGTGCTGCTGCTGCCTTTTACTATTTACATTTAATTCTTTTGATCCAGGAAGGCCAGGCCAGGCCTGGGCAGCTGAGGGAAAGCCATGGGCGCTTGAGGTCATGGTAATGCCCTGGGAGTTCTGGGTTTTGGTCCTAAGAAGGGTTCTTTAAGGGGAGATGGACAAAAGATGTTTCTAGGCAGCACTGTTAGACAACTGGAAGGTCGGCAAAAGCACGGAAAAGAAGGGAAGAGAAATGTTTGATTAATAGCTTGAAAGATTCTTACTAAGAGCCTCCATCCTTTCATTTCATTGTTTCTGCTTTTACCACTAGTCCAACAAACCCATAATGTGTCTAATGGACACACAATATATCAGTGAAAGAAATTTTAGAAAGAAAGCAATGTCACCCCAAATTCTAAAGTTCCTAACACATTGTCTATTTGCTCCATTTCCTCTTGGTCTTTGTCATAAGTATGCATATTTTACCTAGTAGTAATGGCCATCTAGAGATATTTAATAAAGATTATGAATTACATATTTTCATATTGGTACATAAACTTCATGATTTTCATAATTATGATTGCTTATGACTCCATAGGATTCCACTTTGTTGCTCTGTCTTACATTTTTTTCTGTTTTGAGATATTTATTTTATTTCTAGCCCTCGTTAAGTTTTTTTGCTATTAAAAGTAATGTTGCAATTAATATTTTTTTGTAGTTTGTGTGTGTGTGTGTGTGTGTGTGTGTGATTTATTCCCCTAAGGTTAAATGGCCAGGAATATTATTGGATAAAAAGTTATGACAGTTTTTATGGCCTTTGAATCTTATTGCCAAATTGATATTCAAAAGATGCTATAATAATTTACACTGTTACAAGGGATTTGTGAGTGTATCTGTTTTACTATAACCTTACCAACATTGTGTATCATTATTTTAAAAATTAAGTTTAAAAGAGTGATGGGAACATTCTCAAACTTATCTTTTTTTTTAGGGCTGCACCTGCAGCATCTGAAAGTTCCCAGGCTAGGAGTCGAGGCAGCCACAGCAACACCGGATCTGAGCCACATCTGTGACATACGCCGCAGCTTGCAGCAATGCTCCTGGATCCTTAACCCATTAGCAGGGCCAGGGATCAAACCTGCATCCTCATAGATACTAGTCTGGTTCATTATCACTGAGCCACAGTGGAAACTGCCAGGGTTCTCAGACTTTTTCCCATTGGCTTATTCTAAGAATACAATTTGCCTTTGCTTAGGAACAAAATAGCTTATTTATAATTGCATTCTCTGATTTTTTGTTTTTGTTTTTTCTATTTGTGCGTGTGTGTGTGTCTATGTGTGTGTGTGTGTAAAACGATATATTTTTATGTAGCCCATGTTTTTTTCTTCTTTGATGTTCGCTTTGCTCTCTCCTCACTTTTTTCTCCTCTTCCCTAATCATCTTTATTTAGCATTGGCTCTGCAGAGAGTTTTTTACCATTAACTGTTCCCAAACATGCTTGGGAGCTCTTCGGCAACTCCACATGTACTTACGTGCTGGTGGGAAGAGTTACCTAGGACAAGTTTGAGCTGTAGATCTTTCCTTATCCTCTCCACACAGACAGGATTCATCAGGGAAGGCAGAGGAATGCTGCTGAGATTTGCCTTAGGCTCCAGAGAAGATGGAACTGGGTCTGGTGTAGCCAGCACCCACCATCCCCCATCCCCCATCACTAATCAGCACCTTCAGTTCAGAGGATACCTGGCCTGAAAGCTCTCATTTGTTTCCCCATCTCTGCTTGCATAACACCCCTCACTATAAGCCGCTGCCTTTGACCTACTTCTACCCCGACTGCAGTGAATCTGGTTGCATTGACACATCCCCCCTACTTTTCCTTCCTTCCGGCCCTAGTTATGTGACTGCTCTAGCAGCTTACCAAATAGGAGGTGGTTCTGAGCACCCCTGACCCAAATCACATGTTACCTTTCAAAGGCGTGCTCGCTGCCAGACTTTCAACGAGACCCGTGGGAGCCCCGTCTACTTTGACCACACTGGCTTCCATCCTGCCTGGAAGATGACTGCCCCGATGAGTCCGGAGAGGGGAGGGCAAAATGACACTAGACAAGAACTTTCCTTCTGCTCTGTCTGCAAATAACTTTAGTGTGAACTGGAGCACTTTACAAACGTTTGCTCTATGAACTGGTTTGAACTGGTTTCACCAGCTTATCACCTGAAAGACAAAAAGGTTCCTTACTGTATAGAAGGGTTTCCAAGAGAATTTTAAAAAATGAAACAGAAAGTATATTGAAACCAGGTCCTTGCCTTAAATGGAATGTCATTAAGAAAGGCCTTCCTAATGAGAATGATTTTATTCCCTCCGCAGGAAGCCATGCGGTGACTAAAAAGAAAAATAGAAACGATAGCTTACTTGACTATCAAGATAAAAGTTGAATAAGCATGCCTCAAAGGGAGTATTTTTACTAAAGTACTTTTTAAGTCAGTCATTTTGTAAAGTAAGGAAACTAATTTAATGGTTTGTATGGTAATTATTAAATGTCTGACCCAGAAACTGGGAAGGCAAAAGACTTCAAGTCCTTTCCCGGTTACGGCCACTCCACGTGAAGATGATGCTACGGTGGGCGTTGGGGTCTAGATGCCTCTGAGAAGTTGAGGAAAGGATGGTGGTCGCATGGGCTGTTCTACATTCAGAGACATGTTCACTGAATTATCTTCTCTTAAACAGTAAAAGAGTGTTTTAAAAATGCTGTTTTAATTGGGAATGAGTATAATTAAATGCTTAGTGAAACCCGAAAGACACTTTTTTTTCCTTGACCTTCCCAATACAAATGGCAACCATCACCGAAATAAAAGGGTTTCTTAGAGATCCAGTGTATTAACAGCATCACAATCTTAACAGCTTAGAATTTTTAAAAATTACAACTATTGCTTTGACAGCAGTGTAGCATTACCAGAAATGTCAGTTGATTATGTGGGAAATGTCAGTTGACTTTCCAAAGTTTAGTTTATACACATGTGATATTGTGATGTAGCTAGAAATATATATTTGGTCTTCATCCAGAGTTCCTGGCACAGAGCTCCTAAAGTCCTTGTAATTTCCTAAGTGATAAGAGCTACAGGGACATCTTTTAGTGTTTGTTCCCAGTTCCTGAAATAGCTCCAGAGCACAAAGGTGAAAAGAATGTCTTCTATTATTCCGAACAAGCCCCTTTCAACCACACCTGAGATTATTAATGATGTGATTTTTGGAAAGCACCTAAGGATGGGGGCAGGTTGCCAGGAGAGCCAACCATGTTATTAGAGGGTTGGAACTTTCTGTCCTCTACCGCCACTTTCCAAGGTTAGAGTGGTTGGAGACTGAGTTCGGTCACCGATGGCCAGTTACTTAATCGACGGTGCTTCTGTATTGGATCCTCCTTAAGGAACCCTAACTGAACAGTTTTGGAGACCTTCCGGGGTGGTTGAATATACGGAGGTACCGGAGTAGGGGAGGTGTACCTGAAGAGGGCATGGAAGCTCAGAGCCTATTCCCACATGCCTTGGCCTGAGCATCTCTTCCATCTGGCTGTTATTGAATTGCATCCTTTTATAATCAACTAGTATACAGTATACAAACTGTATTCCCAGATTCTGGAAGCCACTGGAACAAATTAGAGGACCCATAAAAGGGATCCTAGGAACCTCCCATTTATAGTCAGTCTGAATCACAGGTAACAACCTGGACTTGCCATTGGCATCTGAAACAGGGGGCAGTCTTGAGGGACTGAGCCTTCAACCTGTGGGTCTGACACTACCTCCATGTAATTGTAGCCCACTCTGCTGACCGTGGAGAATTGATGGATGTGGAGGAAAAACACCACACATTTGGTGACCGGAAATAAAATATTCTGTGAATAGACTGTTGTAGGGAAAAAAAATAAGAGTGTTTCCTATATAACATTTTTGGGGACAGTGAGTTATAGCAAATGCAATTAATATTGTAAAAATGTAATTTTGTGATGTTACAAAGAAACACTGCTTACTAGAGACAGAAGGACAGGCCGGTAAATGCATTCCTGTCCTATCTGTAGACGTGTGAGTCCCTTCAGTTTACTTCCTCTGATCTCAAGTGGCTGTGGGGTGAGAGCACCAAATCCTAACCGCTAGACCAGCAGACCTGATGTGGGTCCCTGGTCCTTGTCTCTTTGGAGGAAAAATTCAGAAAAGAGACTGAGAGTAGTGAGGCGAGAAAAGGGTTTATTAGGCGAGAAGATATGTGCAGAGAAAGCACATGTGGGCTCAGAAAGACGAACAGACAGGCAGATAGGCAGAGAGAGAGAGTGCCACGTGCTTTGGAGGTGGTTTAAATCACTTACATGGGGCAGTCCTTCTGGGCTTCCCCTGGCCAGTCACCTTGCTTTGTCTGGCCTTGAGTCCACATTTGACCTGACCTGGCGCCCTCGCCTGTGTGTGCACATACCTTTTAGCCAAGATGGATTCTAGCACGAGGGTTTCTGGAAATTCGAAAGGATGTCTGTTGCCCCATCCCTTCTCTGACCCCTGAGGAACCTTTCTGGGCATGTGTAGTTCAGGAGGGCTCCTTGACCTCAAGAATGAGAAATATGTGGTCTCTTTTATCTTTTATCCAAGCAGGACTCAGCTCCTTCTTGCTCCTGCCGTTATGTTTATCTCGAAGTGTCTGTCCACAGGGGACAGATTCCATTTGCTCAGCCTGGGACCCATCTATCTCCTGCCTCATTCCCAGGTGATGAAATTGAGAAACAGACCCAGGATCAAGGATTCTTGTCTTTGCTTCTCTCCTAGCAGCCCCTAGGCTGTGCTGCTCTTACTCATAGTTTGGTTGAAGACATAACATTTAATTTTAAGGTTGCGAGGAGGGAACTATTTTAGCCTGAGCTTTCTCAGGCTACATGCTGATTGTAAGAGGAAAGAGTTTAGAGCCCTGTTTAGGGGGTTACATTAACGTACATCCCATTAAAAATGCCTAATGGGGGAGTTCCCATTTTGTCGCAGCAGTAACGAACCTGACTAGTATCCATGAGGATGTGGCTTCAATCCCTGGCCTTGCTTGGATCCTTTGTTGCTGTGGCCGTGGCATAGGCTGGCAGCTGTAGCTCTGATTCGACCCCTAGCCTGGGACCTTTCATATAATGCAAATGTGACCCTAAAAAGCAAAAAAAAAAAAAAAAATCGGCAAAGAAGACAGTTTTTTTTTAAAATAAAGTTGGCCCTAAAAAGCAAAAAAAAAATAATAATAATAAATAAAAATAATGTTGGGAAGAAGGAGTCATTCCACTTATAAATGGGAGAACTTGCACTTACAGCGGCAGTCCCCTTAGCAGGAAGCCTCAGGAGTTTCAGTCACTGGTCCTCTGTATGGATGGCCTTGTTTAGAGCATCTTGGCTTAGTATGGTACCTTGCTAGTTTTATGGACACATAGATGTTTCTGTTTTATTCTGTCTGTGTTGGAGGTAGTGGGTCACTGTGTTTCTTTGGGTTACAAGTAAAAGCTGGTACTGAGATGGGATCCACTTAAGCGCCAAGTTGGACTGGTGCTAGTTGAGCCTTGGCACAAAAGCTGAAGCTTCTCTCTGTGTTGGCTTCCTCTTCCGTAAAAGAAGATACTAGTCCATCAGCAGATATAGGACCAAAGCCAGAGGCCCTTTTAGAAATAAAAGGCAGATTTATTTTTTCTGGCAGTAATTTGCAGATGAATCAGTAAGTACCACAGGGCTTTTCTTTCTTCCTTTTTAAAGAAAAAAAATCGAAATTATTTCCCACATAAATGGGAAACAGTACCTTAATGTAACAAGTTGGTCCTTTTGTTCAATTAATTGCTGTGATGGGTTCCATTTGGTGATTATTTCATGTTATCCTGAGTCAAAATGAGATTACTTTTCAAGAAGAGACTTGGAATAATTTTCCTTCCTTTAAAAGTCGAAATTTAAAATTCCCCTTTGTGCAGGAAAATGCTTCTGGGTCATTTCTTGAGGATCTGGACTAACAGCAGAATCTCCCAGAAGTCACTAAATTTGTGGGTATTTTTCTTCTAAAGCATTTTTATGTGTTTTAAAGCTTCATAAATTCCTTTCAAGTAGCTGGCAATGCGCTTCCTAGTCTTGTGGCTTTGACTTTGCTGTTGTCCCCGATGAATCTGGTGCTTAGGAAGGGCTAGTTGACCGAAAGGAGTGGTTTCTGTACCCCAGGTTTGGCGGGTAGTGTGCGGTTGTGTAGCTCTCATGCCCTCTTCCCCGCATACTATGTTACAACAGCTGACTTTTTACCTGGGAGCTTCTTTTTTCCCCTGCGTTAATGAGCAGGCTGCTGTTAGTCTGGCATTTGAGATCCTTTGAAGACTGGTCCTCAGCCTCCTCTCTAACCCTGTCTCCTGGTAATTCACAGCACAACTGCAAGTCTGCAGACACCTGGTTCTTCACCAGCCTTTAAACCGAGAGATGTAGATTGACGAGACTCTTTGAGGTTGGGAGGGAGGCTGGGATTACCTGGATGTCGTGCTTAAACTGTGTTCTCAGCCCGGCTTGCCTGGGGGCCATCTACAGCTCCCGGGCTCAGCTCCCAGCCCATACCGCTGAAGATTTTAGAGCATTGGGACCCAGGTGGTCGAGCGTCACACCCTGGAGGCAGAAAGCTTCCCGCAAAGAATGCAGTGCTGCGGGTTATTTTCTCTGCTGTCTCTCAAGCTCTGTCTCTGCTCTAAACCCACAATCCACATTCCAGTCTCTCAGTCTTTGCTCCCTTATTAGGAGCGCCACCAGGAACATCCTCTCTTCACCCTTCAATTACGGTTCCGTTTTCACCCTCTGGGTCTTATCTGTTTCCCGGGCTTCCAAATAGACCTTCCAATTTACAAGGATCTCCTGAATTTTCATAACTTAAAATGTCACACTCACTTATTTAGTAGGTACTAAGTAAAGATACATTCCACTAACTTTTTCTCGGGGCTCTCTTCATATCTACATCATAACATCCAGCCCAATGGCCTCTTTGAAAAACCTACACATTTATATTAAAATATTTCTGCAGCTCTTGACTAACGGTGTTCCTTATTTAAACATAGGTTGTAATTCTAGAACTTAGATTCTTTTTCCTTCTTACTCAGTAGTTTTGAACTATTTTAGCCCATGGATTCCTTTGAAAATCTTAAGTAAATTGTATGCCTCTCCCCAGAAAAGTACTCCATTTTACATACAGCATTGGGCTCAGGAGCCCCTTTGAAGCATGTCCTTGGACTTGTTTTATCTGTTTATTCTCAGCTAAGAAAAGGTTATGAAGAAAGCAGTTTTGCGCGGAGGAGGGGGAAGGCAGTGCTTACAGTGTGCGGAAATTCTGGGGCCAGGGATAGAAAGGGATTTTTTAATGGAGAAGTGAGAGGAAGGTGGTTTGAAGGAGATCTTTTCTTAGAAGCCACAGTGTGAAAATGAGAGTGGGGTCTTCTGATTGGAGGGGGCATTTGGCCTGAGGGGAAGAGAGCTTGCAGAAGGTAGCCGGGCACCTGTGTTCCTCCCCGTCCCGCCTGGTCATGGGCCAGGTTGGGTGGACCACCTGTTGGGATTCCAGTGGCAAAGCAAGGAGAGCTAATAGCAGAACTGACCACTAGATGTCGCCACAACACCGATTAGTTTTCCAGCTTTCGGCACCAGTTGCCTGAACCCAGAGGCAGAATAGCAATAGTAGGGACTTCCTGTCAGGAATCTAATCCTGCCAAACGTCAGCAGGGTTTGCCTTCATTATTGTTTTTTCAATACAAGGAATATTAAAGGATGAATAAAGATATAGTCATTATAAATAAATTAAAAGGGAAAGAAAAAATGAGTGAGGTAGGTCAAGGGGGGAGTGGGACCTGACCCCCCGGGTTCCAATTTCCTCTAGAACTGACGCTTTCTTGGAAATAGCTTTTCCTGTCTCTGTGAGAATGGGTGTTGGCTGAACCGGCCTTTCAGTCTTCTAAAACAGCAGGTTAGTTTTATTATGTAACTCCCTTTACTGATATTGCATCATCCATTTTGAGCCAATTGTGACTGTCCTTTCAGTAAGAATTTGGATGATGTGCTATTACTTCATAAAAAGGTACTTTATTTTTTTTCCTCTTAATGGATTTTATTTCAATTATAGGTGTGCATAAATCATCACAAGTCAATTTTACAGATTTTGTATCCCAAACCCCCAGTGCATCCCCCCACCCCCCCCACAAAAAGGTACTTTAAAAAGTTCTTTTTTCCTTGCAATGCAGCCACATCTGTTCCCACGGTAGGCATTAGCTCACTTTGATTTATGACCACACATTGTACCCTTGACCCCAGTCAAATCATTTATAAATGCATGTATTTTGGCAAGAAAGTGTATATCATAAATCTATCTTCATTATTTACAAAAACATTTTTTTTAGTCAGGATATCCTTCAACATTAAAAAAATGTATCACTCTTGCAATTTATTTAAAAATGAGCATAAAGGATATCTTTTTGCTTCTAGGTAGTACAATTATATCATTATGTCAAAAGCCTAGATGGGATAGATGACAACCAATTCCGTCTTGGAGTATTTGACACCTTGAACGTGACAGCAGTTCACGTTACCTTTCTGATTCCTGGGTTTTGAAAAAGATCCTTTGGAAGTCAGTAAACTTAGCGGAGGAGTAAATCTGTTTTTCTGTGTGCTCCAGATCTGGTGAACATTCACTGACCGTGGCATTGTTCATACAACCTGGGTCTCCGGGGAGGAAATGACTCACTCTGTTCAGTGTAACTTAGCCCTCACCCAGGGGAGTCCTGCTGGTTTGGGGACATGAGCAGCTCACTCTCTGTGTAAAAGGGTCTCGAAGAGGAAGGGAGGAAGGCAAGACTCCTTGAGCCTCTCTATTTTAGAATTCGTCTCAGGACAAGGGTGCCATCCACTGTAGGAACTATTCACTCAGAAATGCTGGGGCCGTGAGGTGAGGCCAGCTTGGCCACAAGGCCTACGTGGCCAAAGTGGGTAGTTTGGGCCACAGGACCTGCTTCTCAAGCTCCTGGTGTTTTTGTCTCCCACAGGTGCACAGATTTAAGGGTTACTGGGAAAAACTGAACGCCAACCTGGAATATGTTAAGTACTCCAAGCCACACTTACACTATAACAACAGCATGGTCAGGAGAGAGTGGCTCAGCCTGACCTCGGAAGAGGTATGTGTGGGTTAACGAGAGCAAAGCGAGAAGCAGAAGCTTAGTGGATAAAAGTCAGGTGATGCCCTGAGGTCACGAGGCTGGCTTTCTTCCCGGCATTCTCCCCAGCTGCCAGGCACTGTTGATTGGCGCTGCTAACCCCCAGTAAGCAGACCAAGGTGCTTCTCTGATCTCTCCTCTCTTGAGGAGGAAACTCAAGTGCAAAGAGGTTAAGAGACACACGTGGCATGCTCATAGAAGAAGCAGGACTGGCCCGTGTTCTTACATTACTCAATCACAAATTGATTTAAAAAAGTCTAAGTGTTCCCAAATTAGTGGCTGCTAGGCATTCGAGAAGGTTGAAAAGGAGAGGCGTGAATGTGACACCTGTAAAGGGATAGCTGAGGGGAGACATTCGGGGTGATGGAGCCGTTCTCTGTCTTGACTGGGCGGTACCTTGTGGTATGTGAATTTATGCATGTGATCAAATGGCAGAAGTACACAGTCATTGTACCAGTGCCATGTTCCTGATTTTGGTGTAGCACTATAGTTATTTATATGAGATGTGGAGGAGAGGCTGTGGGGAGGGTACGTGAATTCTCTTAGCAGCATTGTTGATATAGTTGTAGTGTTATTGTACATAATATATAGTTGACTTACAACTCCTTGGAAGTATGTAATAGTTTCAGAATAAAACTTTTTCTTTTTCTTTTTTTTTTGTCCTTTTGTCTTTTTAGGGCCATACCCATGGCATATGTAGGTTCCCAGGTCCAGTCGGAGCCGTAGCTGACAGCCTGTGCTACAGCCTCAGCAACGCAGGATCCGAGCCGCATCTGTGACCTACACCATGGCTCACGGCAATGCAGAATCCTTAACACTGAGTGAGGCCAGGGATGGAACCTGCATCCTCATGGATGCTAGTCGGATTTGCTAACCACTGAGCCATGATGAGAACTCCAAAAGCTGATTTTATTTTATTTTTTTGACCAGTGTTTTTAAAGAATCTAGGTGTTCTGATTACCTGGAAAGTATCTCTTTTTCTGACATGTTAACTCTTACTGCATTATGACCCCGTGTGTAAAATGTCACCCACAAAACTTCACCTTCTACACTTCTGATGTGTTCTCACTCGTAGAAATCAAGAAAAAGAAGGCCGATGGTGTATGTGAGAAATATTCTTGATAATGCAATGAAGTAAGTAAAATAAGGGATTATTTTAGCTGTAAGATGGTTATCTTTTACAGTCAACTCAGTTGGCAGTTCCCTTTCAGGGAAATAACTTACTTTTGTCATGTGTCCTTAGCAAGATGATGCAGTCGTAGGAATGCAGCCACCTGAGCCCTAGTTTGGAGTTTGGAGCTGGAGTTTCTAGTGGGAAAAGTTTATATGTTAAAACTTTTAGATTTGCATTCTGGGGGTGGATAACTTAAAAGGAAAAATTGGTAAAGAGAGCGCTTATTAACTGAGCACGGTAGGGGTGGGTAGAAACAGTGGTTTGATTTTTAAAAAGTGTTAGTGGGCTGGTGAGCCTGCTCTTGTTTTGCAAGTGTATTTTCTGGGTAAATGAGTCATCTCGGAGTGCTTACAAGCATAGGCTCCGTTCCAACCCCTGTTCTATTTTCTGTTCCCATTATTTCCAATAACTGAGCACTGCAATTGTTCTAAGTTATTGTCATTGTTCGCACTAAAGACTTGTGAGATTTTATAATTGCCTAATGTGGCTTTTGCCAAGTTGATTAAAGTTTTTGAGGTTTGCAGTAGCCTGAAAACACCTTCTGCAGTGGTTTTATGGGCTTTTAAAG
Organism: Catagonus wagneri; assembly: GCA_004024745.2. NCBI lineage: Eukaryota > Metazoa > Chordata > Mammalia > Artiodactyla > Tayassuidae > Catagonus > Catagonus wagneri. The sequence continues at coordinate 1,125,663 of PVHT020000173.1, read as the reverse complement.
GAGGGTATCTTTCTATGGTATTGTGGCTATTTTTTTTTTTTTTTTTAATAATACTTCCTGTGTGAATAACATTGGCTAATTTCTTTGTAGGGTGATTTCTAACCTAGAAGCAAGAAGTGTGGGTAAGAAAAGACCTGTAATGAAGCCTTCTGGGTTTCAGTCTGTGTTTTGTTTGTCACATGGTTCTCCCTCCCACGGTGGGTTGGCAGGGAAATCACTTCCAACAGGGAAGTGAAGGCAGCACCCTTTCCTAACTTCCCATCAGAGTGGCCACCCAGCTCCTTTCATGCTTCTTTTGGCACCAGGTCCTTGGGGACAGCCGCTGAACGTGCCTTTGCTGGAGGAGTACCTGACTGTTAGTTTTCTTTTCTTTTTAAAAAATTTTAAAGTATAGTTGGTTTATGCTATTTGTTCAGTTTCTGCTGTACAGCAAAGTGACCTAGTCGTTATATATACGTGTGTTTTTTCGTGCTATCTTCCATCATGTTTTAACCCAAGAGATTGGACATAGTTTCCTGTGCTGTACAGTGGGACCTCATTGCTTTTCCATTCTAAATGTAATATTTTGCATCTGCTAACCCCAGACTCCTGAGCCATCCCTCTCCCTACCCCCCCCACCCGCACTTCCTTGGCAAATACAAGTCTGCTATTGGTTTTCATCACATTTCCTCATAGAGCTGATCTAACTAGCTTGCCCTCTGCTGTACCCGAATGGTATACCTCCCTTGGCTTAAGGCTGTTTTCTCTCCAGCTGTGTGATCAGAGAAGGGTCTTTGACTCGCATGGTCCTTTGATTTCGGTTATTAACTCATGGAGCTAGGTGGCTAGGTCGCAGGGTACCAAAGACGAGGGGCCTCTAGACAAGCGGTGTGGTTATGGGGGAGGATCATGGCTTCGAAGCAGACAGAACTGGGCTCCAGCTCGGCCACATGCTGACTGCATGCTCCCAGGCAAGCCATTTATCCGTTTTGTGTGTTGTCATCCTCAGGGCAAGGGTAGGAAGAAAATGAGAGGAAAAGGAGTCATGTTTGTAGGGCCCAGTCCCTGGCCTGGTGCATTAGATAACCGAGGGGGCTGCTTTATCTTTAGTGTGTGAGGCAGCAATGCTAACACACCGCTTCTAAACCAGAGGCCTGGCGTTATGCAGCTGCAGGCTGCAAGGGGTGAGGGGCTTGTGGGGAGTAGGGACAGTGGTTGGCAAAGGCTTCCCAGAGGGGGTGATGTCCAAGCCAAGTCTTGACAAATAAGGGGGACTTAGCCGAGGTAAACTGGGGGAAGAGGGTGTTCAGCGTACTCACGTCCAGGCTTTTTCTGTGGTTTTGTCAGTGGAACTTTTTCACACCTCCTAAAGGTCAGCTTGTGCTAAAAAAAAGAGCTGTTGTTCTTGTACCTCATTTCTGTGTTATAGTCTTGGCCACCGAGGTATATGTTGGGTGACCCCGGAGGAAATGATTTTGTACAGCACGTTGCCTCATATCCTGCAGTTCTGCGCACGGCCCTGGGAGCTGTGATGTCACCGAGCAGCCCCAGGAGACCAAGCCATCAGACCTGAAGCCCCGGCTCTGGCACCAGCACCAGGCAGGAGCAGTAGGCCAGGCACACGTGAACGTGCGCAATTCAGGCTCCCCGCCTCGCACTGATGGGGAACTTGCAGCGTGGGAAGCGCTGCTGGTCTGGCCAGGGCTTCTGTGTGCCCTTTGTTCCCGTGTCCTGTCAGAGCTCGTGCTGCTCCTGAACTTCAGGCCCGTTTGCATCCTGTCACTAGTCATTCTCTCTTGGGGCACTTCAGGGAACCTGGCCCTTCCTCTCGCGTGCTTTGCTTGTGCTACTTCCCTAGGAAGAACGTCATCACTGCCAGAACACGGAACGTTCTCTGTGGGATTCGGGGCTGCTGGGCTCTAGTTTTGAATTGCTTCATCTTAATCAGCCAGGCTGTGTAAGATCCAGATAGGATTTATCCCAAGGGGTGCAGAGGCAGTTCTGCTGTCTTGACCCGTGCTGGGGCTTCGGTTCTGGGAGAGGAAGATGGGGCACGAAGGTGCTGTGAGAGAGGTTAGGGCAGATCCTCTAAGACGTAGCATCTCTCTGCCCCTCTGGTCTTGCCTGTGCATTACAAATCATGGTGCAGAAAACGCCATCTGATGTAACCTTCCATGTCACTTTTCCATCTCGATCTAGCTAGTTTTTCAGTTAACTTGTGCCAGTTATCATTTGCCACAGTAACTGACTGGTCCCCTCACTTCGGTAAACTCAATCGACTATGAGTTGGGGTCAGAAAGAAGGGACTCAAGCAGCCCTTCCACCAAGTCCCCATCCCTGTGTCCTTCAGTTCTGGACACAGAACTGAGGGCCCGAGTCCTTCAGTTCTGGTGACACAACAGTGCTTAGCAGTGAGTTTTCACACTGAAGAGTAGTCAAAGCCAGGGAGTCTTGGAGTTGGGAATGCGTTCCTTGTTCTCTTTTCTTCCCAGCCCCCACCTCTCTGGTTTGTAGCACTCTCTGCATATCATCTGAGTGGCAAGTTCCAGCCTGTAGGACTAGTTCACATTGAATTAAAGTTTTCCATCCCATCAAGGAAGTTCTGTGTTTTCCCAGTGACTTAGAGAAGGGAACTCAGGCCAGTGCCTCATCCTTCCAGCCCATTTCCTGAAAACCACCCTGCCTGGCTATTGCTCTACTTCATTTCAGAGCCAAGGTTAACACCCCTCTTCCAAGAGGAAGACAACCACCAGCGGCTGCTTATGGGGCTGGTAAGTGGTCTGCAGGATGCTGAACAGTGGGCTCCAAGAAAAGGGAAAAGGACTAGATGGTACCTGTCATTCTGATTTTATTTTTGATTCATTGCATCAACGCATAGTTGTTGCCAGCCACTCCCTATAGGCCCTGTGTTCAGTGGTAAGGAACACGTATACGATTCTGCCCTCTTGGTATAGGTAGTTTTGTGAGAGGGACACGAATTAATCAGTCACCCCAATAAATGTATAATTATAAAACATCATAGGGAAATGTATAGCATTGAGAGTGTTTAAAATAGGAAAGGGCCGTGTCTCTGTGGCATTTGAACTTGGGTTGAAAATACCATGGAATAAAGTTATCTTTCTCATGAGGTCCTACTCCTAGAAAGGCCAAAGAGATGTAAATCAAAATAAATTCATTAAAGAGCAGAACTGGCAAATCCAAATCTTAATGCAACTAAAGAAATAACATGAAAAGTCTAATAAAATATTTTTATTACTCTGCAGACTTAGGAATGGAATAACCTATTACTTTAGATATGGCTAGTGTAAAATATGAGAAAAATATATATAAATCCATATTCATACACTTAAAAGTTCTAGTTAAACAAAATTTCCTTGTCAAATAGAAATGACTGGTTAGGAAAGATAATGAAAAACAGTATTTTATTTCCAAATGCTTAGTGTCTAAGCTTAATAAAATTACACCCCAGAAGCCAATGAGATTTCTCTGAGAACTGACCAAGTGACTCACTTTATAAAATTAAGAGGAGCCAGGCCGGCATTACCAGATAGAAATCTAAATGTGTTGTTGATCTACAGTAATAGAACAATGTGGTGCCTATACAAAGATAGACAGGAGACTCTAATTTCAATTTCAATATTTGGTGTGTAACAAATGAGGCATTTAAAAACCAATGCGGAAAGAAATATTTTTAAAACTAATCAATCCATGGTTGACTATTTGGAAAAGACAGTCAGTTAGATTCTTCCCACCCCAAATGCCACCACTTTATACCATAAACCAACAGAAATATCAGATAGATTGAGTCTAATATAAAAAATTTTAACTGTGTGAATTTGAATAGAATAAATCATTAAATAGAATACTTAGAAAGCTTTTAAGTATATTATTGAATATAAACATGGGAAAAGATTGAAAACTTAAATGGGAAACCAAACAACACAATGACAAACAATACATTTAGAAAAAAATATTTACCACATATGTGATAAATGACTAACATGTGGCATATAAACAAAGTTCTCAAATTAATAAGAGAACAATACATCAGAAGGGAAATGGACAAAGTCTGCAACCAATGAATTTGCAGAAGTTAATTTTGGCCAAAAAATCTCGAGTTGGGGCAGAGGAAGGAAGAATGCTTAACATTGCTATAATCAAATGACAAAGAGAACAAGTGTTTTTCTTCCTTTCTTCTTTTTTTTTTTTTTTGTTTACCAAATTGACGAAAGTTTTAGAATCATACTAGGAAAGCTCAGAGTATGAGGAACTGGACAGCCTCAAACACTGCAGCTGGAAATTAGTATAACCACAGTAGAAGGCATTTCAGCAGTGTCTCAATGACTTTAAGTACATGACCCAACAAATTCCACTTCTAGGAATTTAGTCTGATGAAATAATTGGAGATATGACAAACAATTTTGTATAAGGATTTTTTTTTTTGGTCTTTTTAGGCTGCACCCATGGCACATGGAGGTTCCCAGACTAGGGATCAAATCAGAGCTGTAGCTGCCAGCCTACACCACAGCCACAGCAACGTGGGATCTGAGCCGCAGCTCACGGCAATACTGGATCCTAACCCACCTAGCAAGGCCAGGGACCAAACCTGTGTCCTCATGAATACTAGTTGGGTTCTTTAACCACTGAGCCATGAAGGGAACTCCTGATAAGGATTTTTTATGTGTTGTATTATATGAACAATAGTAAAAAAAAATCCCATATATATAAGAAGGGAATAAATAATTCAATTATAGTACTGCTGTAAAATTGAATACCGTGCAGCCACTACTAGCGTGATAAAAAATATTTAATGAAAAAATAGTGTTTAATGACAAACTATTACATGAAAAAATAGTAGACTGTAGAATACTGTAATGATTATGCACACTGGAAATAAGGAAAATAAAAAACTCAAAACATTGGTATAGGAGTTCCCATCATGGTTCAGAGGAGACGAATCCGACTAGGAACCTTGAGGTTGTGGGTTAGATCCCTGGCCTCGCTCAGTGGGTTAAGGATCCGGCGTTGCCGTGAGCTGTGGTGTGGGTCGCAGACGTGGCTCAGATCCTGTGTTGCTGTGGCTGTGGTGTTGCTGGCGGCTACATCTCCAATTTGACCCTTAGCCTGGGATCCTCCATATGCTGTGGGTGCGGCCCTAAAAAACAAAAAAGGAAAAAAACCCCAAAACATTGGTGTAAATGTTTAGATTATGAGCGATTTAAATTTTAATTTTTATAGTTATTATAGAAAGATTGAAATGCACAGAAAATATGCATTATATCTTACACAGAAAAACATATTTTTTCAAAAGCCTAATCAATGAGCACATGCAGCAGACTGAATTAAAATAATATATCACTCTGTCTTGGCCCAGGATACTATGGACAAAGTTTTAGCCAGGATGTAGTATATGTAAATCTGATAAAATAGAAGCTGCATACACGTGATGTCAGTTGTATAATTCTCATGGTGTTTACTGGTGCAAAGATTTCTCTAGCAAAGAGGGTTGGGCCTGTAGCCAAGCAAGACCTCTAGGCAAAAGGGAAAAAAAAAGGAGGAAGGGAGAGAAAAGCAAAGGGGGTGGGTAGGGCTGGGAATGCTACACTGGGAAGCCCCAGGGATGCTCAGAACAGTGCGGGCATAGAAACAAGCCCATCTGGAGGCATTAGAATAAATATTTTCGTACCTTTGCATGTCAGGGGCTGTGGAACGTGTGCAGCCACTGCACAGAAGGTAGTGCCTAATGTGTTCCCTTTTTATCCAGCCCCTGTCCCGCCAGACGGCCCACACCATGTCCCTTCCCTGATCCCCATCAGCACAGTCATCCCAGGTTTAAAGTTCTTCCTGTTAGTTCTCCAGAGCCAGAAGCAGTAGACTTCAGTTCTTTGGTAGATCCCAAAGCCTGTGGCTGCCAAGCTGGTGACTTGCATTGGCTTCTTTGGAGAGTTGTTAACAGGGCTGGGAGCCTGACTTTCAGCTACTCGTTGGGATTTGGGTGAATCATAAGTCATCCGTCTTGAGGAAAATGGTGGTGCCCCCTGACTTATGCCCATCAAAGGAACATTGTGTGTTATGCCTTTCTGCTAGTGGGGTCTTCTTGTCCAGTATTTTTCACACTGATAGGAATGTTAATCAATGAATGGAATTCAAACCGGTTGCAGGTGTGAGTGGGTAGGTTGTGACGTATCTAATTCACATCCTGTTTTCAGATGGTGTCTGAGCTAAAAGACCATCTTTTGAGATACCTACAAGGTGTAGAAAAGAAGAAAATTGAACAGATGGTTCTGGACTACGTTTCAAAACTGGTTGGTTTGCTTTATCTTCTCTATACCCTGCCCCCAACCCTCACCCCCTGGTGTATAGATTCCAGTATGTGGTTCGGTATGTTTGTCAAATTAGGTTTTAATCCTCAAACCAGTATATATGGTGCTGTAGACTGAAGAAAGGGGAAAAGAACCAGAAAACAGAACGTGGCTTTAGAAGTGTTGATTATACTCCTTTCCAGCAGTGATTATATCCTCATGGAAGCGTGGAACAGTGATGAATTCGGCATGGTTGCTAAGTGTTCACATGTCATCTTGGCATCTTCCAACTCCTTATTAAACCATAGGTAGTGATTTCTGTACATGGAGGTTTATGCAAACATGAGAGAACTTGAACTTCAATTCTTAATTAGCTCCAAAAGCCCAATTAGGCCAGATTCCAGCTCATTTGTATAAATACTACCACATTAGAATCTACTGATGAGATTGGCAGCTCATCTACCTAGTAACCACTCATTGAAATTGTGTGATCCACACTTATAACACCAGTCCATGTGTAAGCAGAAGTGATGTAGCTGGATGGAAATTTGAGTCTGTCTTGAGTCTTTCAAAGTGCTTTTGGATTTGAGGCCTGATGTTACTTGAAACCTAGAAATAATATGCTGAATAAATTTCTTTAAAAGTATTTAAATATACAGGAAGAGAAAGAACACTCGATGTCTCCAAGCTTGGGTAGGACTAGCATGTAAATGTGAACACATATTTTTGCACCGGACTCTGAAAGATTAAATTTATTAGATACGGCCCTGATTTAATTTCACGTTTAATTTTAAAGGTTTTTTTTTTTTTTTTCCTGTATTGCAGTCATTAGTATCTGTTTTCAAATGATATATTTGAATTTCTACAATAAGGTTTGACTTTCAGAGCTTTAATATATTAGGAGAGGTTGGTGCTTGCATATCCTGATGTTTATAAGCAGGGCACTGAAACTTTCTTAAGTCACAGTTCTTTGCGATAGAACCATACCAGGGAGCTCACTTGCTGAATTTGTTATTGATCTTCCTCCTGTTGATACAAACTTGATTTCTTTGTCCTTTCATAACACATGATCATTTAACACATCACCTACCATCTTTCCTTGACTTTTAAATTTCACCTTCCAGAGGATTAAGGGTTTTTCTTTACGCACCATTCTTTGCTGGAGTTAATCACATAAAAATTTTCTCATAACGCTAGTCTGTGCTCACAGCTCCTAGCGCCAGTAAGACCAGAAATGGTAGAGGCGTAGTCTCAGAAAACTCACTGCTCCCGCAGCAGTCACTGATGGATGTCAAGCCTGCCTGCCCTGCCTAGCAGCACACAGCTGTCTCCCAGAGTCCTCGCAGGAGGATGGCTGGACAGCTTTCACAAAATAAATCTGAGGAAGTTGCTGCAAAACTCGACTCTATTGCTTATGTGCTACCTTACCTGATTTCAGCCAATGAGGAGCTGAGACTCTGTATCACTGAGAGTAAATCATACCTGTCTGTGCTCCTGTGAGCCTTTCTGATTTTGCCCCCTGTCCTTACCTACGCGTGCAGTGCAGGGACTCGTGGTCCTGCAAACAGCTCCTTGGAGATTGCCCAGTTGCTGACAAACTAGTAAAATATAGGTCCGGACCTTGGAACTTGTTTAATAACGCCACAGTTCATGCTGAGGACCTTCATTCTCTTTAGAATTGCCTTTCTTCTGTCAGCTGGGCTCTGTCACCCTTGCCACGTAACAGTCTTAGGGCAAACCCTGTTGCACTTGACCTTCCCAGATGGACAATGGCCTGCGATTGAGGGCCTGTGCTTGTGAGTGGTGGGGCCAGTTAGCGGTGGGGCAGCTCGGCTGGGGCACTGCCCGCAGTGACAGAGGGTGCTCTGTTAGACTCGGGTTCCCGTTTTCAGTCTTTCCATTTTGGATTCCAGTGCTTCAGAATTGACCTCAGAAAGGCTGGCTCTGTGTCCAGACACGGCCCGAATGCCAGCTGCCCTGTCAGAGCTATGGGAGGAGTTGTGGAGACGCATGTGCAGATGTTAACAGACTGTCTTTACCCTCCAGCTGGATCTCATTTGCCAAATACTGGAAGCCAGTTGGAGGAAACATAATCTTCATCCTTGGGTTCTCCACTTGTACGTATTTCTTGCTCTGTTTTATCATGATGGACAAAGAGCCAAAGCAACTTTGCTCGCTGCCTGTTTTAGCTAAGCCTTTTTGAAACTTACCAGATGGAAGTAACTGTCACCAGCCCTTACCATCCATCTTAGTTCTCTACTCAACGTTTAAAGTTATACCCCTGTTAATTCACCAGTCCTTTCCCTGGCATATGGTTGATGACGAGGGAGGGCCACATGAGCTTAGTCCTTCCAAGCAGGGGAGTTTAAGTTAGGGCAGTTTATCATTTATCTGCCTACGGTCTGGTTAGATTCTAGGCATTAGAGGGGTGGCCACCATCTTATCAATGAAGCTTTCTGTAGGGCAGAGCCTTTCATGATGAGCATAAGTTGCATCTGGATGTGGTAGTCAGAGCCACTGCTCACACAGATGGGGTTCTGGAGATGAGCTGCTTGCTGACACGCTGCTTTGTCCTTTGATCCAGCGATAGGCGGGCTAGCGGTGCTGAGTATGCGGTCTTTCACATCATGACCAGGATTTTAGAAGCTACGAACAGTTTGTTTTTACCTCTGCCTCCGGGTAAGTCTTGACTTTTTTGTTTTTTGTTATAGTAAATTTGTTCTTTCATCTTTACCTGGTACCTGGACTTTGGCACATGATGAGACCACAAAGTCTAGTGTCACGTGAGAGATGGCCTGAGGTTGGTCTCTGCTGACCAGATCTCCTCTGACTATGGCTTGTCACCCACTTTAGAGAACCTGGGTTGTTCCCCATGCAGCTTTCTAGGATAATTTGAGCTGGTGAAGCTGATTCAGAGAGATTTTTCTCTGATGTCTGCAGGCCTAGCTTTTCTGATCAAGAAAGTTAACGCTCAGGAGAAAGTGGGTCTGGCTGGGTGTCAACAGTTGAATTGATTCTTAGTGTTCTTTGGAAGCTAAAAATTTCCCTTAGGAAACAGAACCAAAATCAGGCCTTGACACACCCCTGGTGCGTGTGTCTACAGTCTTTCATATAGTTGGTCTTTTTTTTTTTCAATCAACAAACATGTGTCGTGTAATTACATGCCAGGTACTCGGTTAGAATTCAGAGTTTAAAAGATTAACAAAAGTCTAGTTGAGAAAGATGTTCATATAAATCAGTATTCGTTATAAGCGACAGATAAGCGCCTGTTTGCTGTAAACTATCTGGCTTATGTTTATTACGTATATAGGTTTGATGCTTGTTAAACTTTATGATCGCTATCATTACATAATGTATTAGCCAGTTTTGTTTTTCATTCATATACATATATACATATATCCATCATTAATTTGTTCCTTTGTTCATTCATTTTAAGCCGACATGTATATGATACCCATTTTGTGCCAGATATTATTCTAAGTACTTTCCAGAAATTAGCACATTTAATTTTCATAACAATGCTAAGTGATAAGAGCTTAAACTGAACCACATTAAATTGTCACTATCCAACCAGTTTTTGACCAACAAAGATGGCATTTTCATTTGGTTTCACTTAATATTATTTCTAATTGATGACTGGTGAAATTGAGGCACAGAAATTATAACTAACTTGTCTTAAGTCACGTATCTATTAAGCACCAAGCCAATACTCAAATCCAGGGAATCTGTCTCCAAAATCTGTGCTTCTAACTGCTGTTTTGTGCTGCCTCTTGAATTTTATATTCTAGTTGAATTAGTTGATATGGAAACATTGGCTATTTACGGGCCCAGAAAATTCCCACAGCGTGTCCCAGCTTCTCTGCATTTGTGATATGTCTGATATAGTCTGGAATCCATCATGCTTTCTCTAGCCATGCACCTTATCTCGTAAGATCTGCTTGTAGTGGAGGAGTTTCTTGTGACTTTGTAGGGATCTGAAATTGACCATCCATGAGGAGAATGGATGGCTTTAAACAGAACATGAATTGCGAGGTGCCATCTGGAAAGAGTGAAGGGGTGGCATGAAAAAATTATGTATGGCTTTCTGGCATAAAGTCTTCTTCTTCTTCTTTTTTTTTTTTTTTTTGGTCTTTTTAGGGACCTGGTGTGCTGTGAGCAATGGTGCAGATCACAGATGTAGCTCAGATCCCAGATTGCTGTGGCTGTGGTAAGGCTAACAGCTCTGATTTGACCCCTAGCCTGGGAACTTCTACATGTCAAATCGGAGCTGCTGGCCTGTACCACAGCCACAGCAATTCGGGATCCGAGCTGCGTCTGCGACCTGCAGCACAGCTCACAGCAACGCCAGATCCCCTACCCACTGAGCAAGGCCAGGGATGGAACCCACGTCTTCGTGGATAGTAGTCGGGTTTGTTACTGCTGAGCCATGACGGGAACTCCCGGGAACAATTAATTAAAATCTTAATTATTTGTCATGAACACAAAAGACCTGGTAGAGGAATGGATTGACACAGATTAGCTCACCATGGATATCCAAGCTCTGTTTTTTTAAATAAATGAAACTGACTCGCTAGGATCAGTATTATACTTGAAGATCATAAAAATCCACTCTCTACAGAACACTGCATTCCTTCACTGGGATGGATAAAGAGGGAAAACATAGAAGAATGTTATCCATAATGATTGAGAATTATTATGAGTAAGACTTGATGGCTTGCATCCATGGATCAAGTAAGGAAGAACAGTTTCTCCTTATCTTCTTTTCTTAAATGTTTGTTTCCCTAATATGAGTGACACTGATTCTGTGTGTGTGTGTGTGTGTGTAAATACAGGTACTTTTGTGTTCATGTATATAAATGTGCCGTTTTTCCAGGCCTCCTGGACTAAAGATGATTGTTTGAGTTCCCCATGTTAGAAACTTGTAACAGCAACTAGTTAAAGAAAAAAGGGAAGGAGGACGACCGAGAGGAAGTCATAGTTTAGAGCTGGAGCAGTTACAGTTTAAATGGGACCCGTGTTCCCCTGCTGGCTGGAGAAGGCCACGAGCCCTGGGGGATGAGGACTAGGGCTGTCTAGAAAGCTCTCTGTTTCAGAACTGATGCCTACTTGTAGCTAATTTGCTCTGTTGCTTAGCGCTGACATGCAGGGAGGAAGCCAAGGCTAGGCTGTTGAATTTGGGACTGTGCCCTCTGGATAGAGGACGAAGCATCGCCAGGGTGCTGTAGGATCTGGACACAGGGCTAGAGAGGAATTTTGAATCCAGAAAATCTATAACATCAGTAAACTTTTATAGGCTCTTCTTCAGAAATAATTTCATAACTTTTTTTTTAATCTTGGGTAGACCATCCACATCCATTTGAAAAATCTCATGTTGTTAATTAGCTAGGAAAATCACTGTTTATTTTGGAACCAGGGCAGTTAACAGAATCATCCTGTTGTCAGCCCATTAACATCTGCTTGTGGGCAGAGGCTGAACTTCTTGTGACCCTGGATGTTGCCAGGACATGGGACTCAAGTCCCCCACTGCTCATGATTCTTGTGCTCAGAGAAAGCTCCATGACCTCTCCGAATCCAAGTCCCTGCTCTTTGGCCATCGTGTCCTTGTCATGTAGGCGATGAGTCTTTGTTATTCCCCGCGCACATCCAGTCAGTTTCCATGTTGCCATGATCCTCTTATCCCTCCTTCTCTTCTGCTGTCAGTGCCCAGTTCCCTCTCACATGGGTCCCTGCAGTGGCCTCCCAGCAGGGAGCAGACTGTCCCTCCAGTCCCTTCTTTGCCTGTTGCCACTCTAATATTCCAAAAGTCAGGGGGTTCCCATCGTGGCGCAGTGGTTAACGAATCTGACTAGGAACCATGAGGTTGCGGGTTCGATCCTTGGCCTTGCTCAGTGGGTTAAGGATCCGGCGTTGCCGTGAGCTGTGGTGTAGGTCGCAGACACGGCTCGGATCCCGCGTTGCTGTGGCTGTGGCGAAGGCCGGCAGCTACAGCTCCTGTTGGACCCCTATCCTGGGAACCTCCATATGCCGCGGGTGTGGCCCTTAAAAAAAAAAAAATTCCAAAAGTCCAACACAAATTCTCTTTCCATTCTCCCCAAAATCTTTCAATGCCTCCCCAGACTGACTCCCTTGTAAATCCCTGTCGTTCAACATTCAACCCCTGACATGTGCACTCAGAGCACCTGTACTTCTTCACAGAACTAGTCATATTTTTAAAATGTGTATTTATTTTGTGGTTATTTGTCAGTCTCCGCATCAGACCAGGAGGTGCAGGGAGCAGCGGTCGCGCGTGTCTCTCTCGTGTGCAGAGAGTCTGTTGAGTCAGCTTTTCCCACCGCACCTCCTGCGGTAGCTCTTGCACGTCTCTTCCAGCTCACCCGGATCATTCAGTCTTTTCTGGATGTGCCCCATGCTTTCTCCCCTTTGGGCTTCTGTTCATATTGCTTCATTAACAGCGGTTATTGAGGCAGAATAATTGTTACGGTTAAAAGCCTGGGCTAATATCCCACAGCCTGCATTCAAATTTCATCTTTGCCAGTCACTGTTTATAGAATCCTAGGCGGGTTTCTTAGCTCCTGCGAATCTCTTTTTCCTCATTTCTAAAATGGGAACCAGGAGTTGCCGTTGTGGCTCAGCAGTTGAAAAACCTGACATAGTCTCTGTGAGAATGCGGGTCGGATCCCTGGCCTCGTCCAGTGCGTTAAGGGTCCATCATTACTATGAGCTGTGGTGTAGGTTGCAGATTCGGCTTGGATCCTGTATTAATGTGGCTGTGGTGTAGGCCAGCAGCTGCAGCTCTGATTCAACCCCTAGCCTGGTAACTATCAAATACCACAGGTATAGCCCTAAAAAAGACCAAAAAGGGGTGGGGGGGGGAATCAAGTAGCTGCCATCTCATGGCTTTTTATGAGGATCAAGTGAGCCTGTGCATAGATCAACGGCCTCAGTACACGCCTGGTGTTAATCCCCATTGTTCTACTGCGTGTCAGGCTCTTTGCAGACTAGCTCTGGCTCTCAGGGCAGCCCTGCCAGAAAGGTACTGGTGATTCTCTTTTAGGGTTGAAGAAACAGGAGGTAGAAGGACTTACAGCTCAGAAGCAGCACAGCAGGATTCCAATCTCTTGTCTACTTAGGCCGAACCTGGCTTTTGTTTCTATCTACAGCCTGTATGTTCTCTCTTGTCATTTCCACACGTTACAGGGATGGCACTGACCCTTCAAAGCTCCTTTCCCATGCCATCTTTTCCAAGAGGGCTTTACTGATTCTCTCTGGTCTGATATCTTCTCGGGCCTTTCTACCGAGTTCCTATGGCTTTGCTCTCTGACCATGTCATTTTGGTTCTTCTTTTCTATGATTTAGTCCAAGGAAACTCCAAAAGACTTCCTCTAGGGAGTACCCAGAGATTCCTTAGATAAACTGTCCCCTCTGGTCCAAATCTTTCCTCCTTCGGCAAGATGGTTCCCATCCATCAGCCTTCAGCCTGGACCTATGGAGTTTGAAACTCTTCTGGCGATTGTTCTATTTTGCCACCTTACCATAGAATTACGAACCTATTAAACCTTGAAACCATTTTTCATAGAGCAGACCTTGTGCTTTTTTTCTCTTTCTGCCTAGGAAGGCATACGAGGCAGAGGGAATACATGCTCATTGGGAACCTACCATACACCCAGCACAATAGCTAAGTTATGATAGTACAAAGAAGGGACCTTGGACCTTGTCTTTAAGGAGCCTGTATTCGACTCTCCACGCCAAGCGCTGAGCTGAGTGCTTTATTGCCATCAGCAGATCCGTTGCGTCTGGAAGGCTGGAGTGGCCGGCTGCCCGTGTTTACCGTCCTGGGTCTCTCGTCCTAGGTTTTCACACTCTGCACACGATCCTTGGCGTCCGCTGTCTCCCTTTGCATAACCTGCTGCATTACATTGATAACGGAGTGCTGCTTCTCACAGAAACAGCTGTCACAAGGCTCATGAAAGGTAAGGGGCTCCGAGTTGGCCAGAGTGCTTGTCCTGCTCCAAACACCACCAGGGCCATCTTGGTGGGTGTGCAGGGTGTGTGGCCGCATTGTACCCTGCTGCACTCAGAAGGGCCCCATGCACATCTAAGGCTCTGCATTCAATCCTAAAGTTCTTTTTTTAAAAAGAAAATTTATATTTATTTATTTATTTGGCCACTCCTTCAGCAGGGCCAGGGATCGAACCCATGCCATAGCAGCAACCCAAGCCAGAGCTGTGAGAACGCTGGATCCTTTATCTGCTAGGCCACCAGGGAACTCCTTGCAATTCTTCGTAAAGAGGGGCTCCTCATTTTTATTGGGTAGTGGGCTCCACTTCTATGCAGCTGATCCTGCTGAGTCGCGTTTGTTTTCCGTATCCATCCCTTTGGCCGATGTGTCTTAGCCCTTCAAGATGGCCCCAAAGGGCTTCTCAATCCACATACAGCTTTTAGATTACTTTGCTGTACGTGAGGGCCCTTGAGGATAGGAGACTGAAGCTGTGTTTCTCAAGAAAATGTCATGAAATGGCTTACTTTCAATTGAGTAACTTTGTTATTCCATAGTTAGACTTGAAACACATGGAAAAGTGATGAGAGCTATAGGGCCTGTGGAAATTTGAACTTAAATAAGGTCTGCAGTGGAATGACTCTCAGTTAAATTATTCAGTTGTGATAGTTTATAGGTGAGTTTTGTTAATATTTATCAAAGTATTTGCCATTTCTCAAGTATTTGCCCTCTAAGTTAGTCCACAAAATTGCTTCGTGATTGGCAGCCTTTTATAAAACCACGTTCCATGATATACAGAGGCAGCTTCATTATGAAAGCTTTTCTTAAATCAGCTGTCTTTCAATAAAAATTTGAGAAAAAGACCCCCTCCCCTTTTTTAAAAAAAAAAATTCAGAAAGACTCTGAGACTTTCTTAGTGTCGTTGGACTTAGCTTGAAATACAAGATTGGGCCACGTGTTACCAGGATAAACCCCCGGAGTATTAGCTTGCTCAGGTCTTAAAATGGGCATTTCTGGTTTTTCCTCTTTTTATTTTATTTTGTTTGCCAATTTCTGACTTTCTTGTAGATCTGGACAATACAGAGAAAAATGAAAAACTAAAATTCAGCATCATCGTGCGGCTTCCTCCGGTAATCCTGAAGTATATTTTATTTTCTAAGCCTTGGCCATGTACCCCTGGCAATTTCTTCTTGCAGGAAGAGCATGTACTTGCTTTGGGCTGAAGTGAATCCAATTGTTTCGCTCTTTGGCCCTTCCCAAGAAATCAACCCCCCCCCAACACTGCTGCTGCTCCCCCGCCGCTCCCCGGGCCTACAGAGCTGGCTCTTCTGGCTGTGCGCTGGCTTGGCACAGCCCGCCCAGAACATCGAGCCATTTTCTCCTCTTAGGAAACCACACTAATATTTACAGCTATGAGTCTGAGGGAAGGCAGAGGGGAAACGTGTGCTTTTTGGCATTTAAACTGATAAGAAATTTAAATACAGGTGAGGTCAGAAGGTTCTGGAACTGCATTTCCTCCCACTGTTGTTTCCACCGGGGCAGGAAAACATCCCGGGTTGAAGGAAAAATGAGAAACACGAGGGAAAGGGTTATTCAGGCACTCCTTACTGGTGTGGGGAATATTAGCTCTCTGAGTCAGAAATGCTGTGAGGTTAAGACGTTCCACAGCAAGGTCTCCAGAGACTCTGGCTCTGCGAACCTCCTGGCCCTGAGAACCTCGGTCCGCTCTGTGCTGTTTACGTACCCCGAGCACTTGTATCCCTGGCAGGATCCTCCCCCAAAGGGATGCCTGTTGCCTTCCTGGACCTAACTGCCTGGCTTCGTAGCACCCCCTCTCCTTCACAGGCTTATAAAGGCAGGAATAGAAAATCAAGTGTATTTTCCAAAGCTAGATCTCTTCGGGGAATGTCTCTGAACATTTAGTCGGGTATCTCAGATTGCTTTTGTTTTTGCCTTATACTCTTGGGTAATTAACAGTTTCTGGGCAGGACATGGGCAGAACGCATGCCTGCAACGTTTAGCTTCCTATCAAACTATCACCGAGGGTTGGCAGATCCCCAGTGCTGAAGAGTGACAGATGTACTCCATTTCAGGAAAAGAGTTTGGCAATAGCAATGCATAGACTGCTTTTCCTCAGGGCTGCATTTAAGGGAGTATCTATTCAAAATTCAGAAGCATACCTCATAGGAGATGGCCTGTCTCCAAGGTTAAACCATGAAGGGGCTGTCTTATAGACTAACTAGCTGCCTGGGAATAAATCTTTTAAAAACCATGAATAGATAGACAGTAAAAGAACTTACTGCTGTGTGAGCTATATTCTCCTCTCTGTATTTTCCCATCTTTTTACTTTTATTTTATTTTTCTTTTTGCCTATTTGGGCCGCACCTGTGGCATGTGGAGGTTCCCAGGCTAGGGGTCTAACAGGAGCTGTAGCTGCCAGCCTTCGCCACAGCCACAGCAACGCGGGATCCGAGCCGCGTCTGCGACCTCCACCACAGCTCACGGCAATGCCGGATCCTTAACCCACTGAGCAAGGCCAAGGATCGAACCCTCAACCTCATGGTTCTTAGTCGGATTCGTTAACCACTGAGCCACGAAGGGAACTCCCATCTTTTTACTTTTATTATTGACAATTTTTTTTTTTTTAGCAGGGAAGGCAAAGAAATTTCCCATACACACCCCAGCACCCTCCCTGCCGCCAACATGCACAGCCTTCCCCCGACCAGAGCGGTCCACTTGTTACAGTGGATGAACCTACATTGATGCATCACAGTCACCCCAAGTCCATAGTTAACATTAGGGTTCACTCTTGCTGTGGTTCATTCTGTGAGTTTGGACAGATGTCAAAGGAGATACATCTTTCATTGTATTATCATGCAGAGTATTTTTCACTGCCCTAAAAATTCTCCTGTACGTATTTTTCAATTTGCAAAAATAGCTTATTGGTCAGAAGATCTGTCGGCTTTGGGACCATCCTGTGAGTTCTAACATTATTTCCCGGAACCATGTAAAGCACCTGCTTCAGAACTATGAAAAACGGGTGAGTCTGTGTGGAGCTCAGTCCCAATAAATGGTTTTTGGAGCCCCTTTGCCCGTTTTGACATATCCATATGGACAGCAGTTACAGTTCTCACTTTAAGTTTGTGGTTGTTTTGGAGAATCAACTGAAAGCAGAGTGGTTTTTCCTTTTAGCCTCAGGGCTGTGTGGTGGACAAGTCATCATTCAGTGTAGAATTTCTGCCTCTGAACTTCTTAATTGAAATACTGACAGATATGGAGTCTTCTGATCCAGGTAAGTCACTCAGCTCTCTGGCTTTTCCTGTTTTTCCCTTGACACATCAATCAGTCCCTGTTCACTTCTGTGTATCCTTTTCTTGCCAAAATATCCCTTACTTACAAGTAGGATCTTATTGCAACTGGTTTTAATTAGCAGTGCACAATTTACTACCTAAATTGCCAAAGGAATAACCACCTTTCAGGTTTTAAAAGGATTTAAGAGTCTCAAAACCTATTTAGTTGATGCAAATAGCCTTTCTTGTTGCGGAGGTTTGATGAATTTTAACAGCATTTTCTCAGAATAGTGTGTTTTACCAAAATATAAAATAATTATGATTTCAGTGAGGTGTGGGAACAATGTTATAAATGTTTTGTGGCTTCACAGTAACTCTTCTCTTTTTCTTTTCAGCTCTGTGTGCTTTTGAAGGACACGACAATGTCGATGCAAAATTTGTAGAGGAAGCAGCTCTGAAACACACCACAGTGCTTTTAGGCTTATAAAAGAGAAATGCAATTACATCCGCTTCCAGTATTTCAATCTTGCGCATTTCCACTGAGAATCCTTTTGCAATGTTTTAAACCAGTAACCCTAATCAAAATACATTGTTGAGCCATCTGAATTTCAGTTCAGGGAGTTCCCGTCGTGGTGCAGTGGAAGCGAATCTGACTAGGAACCATGAGTTTGTGGGTTCGATCCCTGGCCTCTCTCGGTGGGTTAAGGATCCAGTGTTGCTGGAGCTGTGGTGTAAGTCACAGACGTGGCTTGGATCTGGCGTTGCTGTGGCTGTGGCTGTGGCTGGCAGCTGTAGCTCCAATTGGACCCCTAGCCTAGAAACCTCCATGTGCTGCTGTGCGGCCCTAAAATAAAGAAAAAAAAAAAAGATACTGAATTTCGGTTTGGTACTTGTTCAGAACTAGACTATGTGCTTCATCTTATTTTGAAAAGCAGGTGGTCAGTCAAATGCAGAGGAATGACGGCCAGTCCAAGGAGGCAGGCACTGGAGTACATGATGCTCTTCCGAGTGGCTTATCCTCCTGGGGCTTTCATAGGCCAAGAGCTAGTTTCTGTTATACTCTGAAATAAAATGTGCCTTAAAGATGTAGAAACAGTGATGAGAAAAACCAAAATGAGATGTGTCATTGAAAATAGCATATAACAAGCAGAAAAATTAAATGTTGCATAAAAACTCTATTTGGAAAGAGGATACTTCAAAAAAAAAAAAAACAGAACTGGGACTAAGTCAAATACGCTAATTCCAGTGTCAAATAATTTGTAACATGTAGCATTTTGTACATACCTAAAATAGGGTTTGTTTTTGTGATGGTTCAGATGGAACTGTATTTAATACTGTAAAGTTACTTTTATATTTATAAAAGTTTGATTTAGTAATATCTTGCCATAAAAAAACTGAAAGTTGTAGCCTGACTTCTTTGTTATTAGAACATAGCCTTTTTATTCTAGCCAAGAATCATGAGTCTATGAACATGTTCCCCCAAAGGCCTCCACGACACCCACTTTTCTCCCCTTTTTCTTTGCTTTTTCCCTTTTTCTTCTACAGTGACTTCATTCTCACCATCAGTACAGTTGCTGCCTGAGGTCAGCCCCTAACCCTTTGCTTTTCTCTCTTCACACTGTTTCCATCGATGAACTTGTGAAATTTTAATAATTATTATTATCATTAGCCAGGATAATAATTCAACTTTTCTAAAATCATTGTTTCTAAAAATTATCCTTTTCTACAGGATTTCCCTTTTTTGGCCAAATATTTAATGGTCACCAAGGCAGTGCTGTTTCCTTTTGATAAGATCATTAGTTTCCATTCCCTTCACTTTTCACACCTGGATTGTTTCTATTACTTTATGACATCAGATTCGTCTGACGCATATTTGAGATAAACACCTGTCACTCCTCTGCTCATAGTCCTTCAATAATTGCCTTGTATTACAGATAAAATCCACACTCCTTGACATTCAGGGTCTCCCAATCTCAGCCTTATGCTATTCCCCAATACAAATGTTCTGTTCCAGCCAGGCTAGCTCACTGGCCTTGAACACAGTTTTGACTTCTTACTTCCAAACCTTGCTCAGGCCATTACCCCCACCAGGAATCCCCTCCTCTTATTAAAATCTGACTGTTTCTTGAGGGCCAGATCAAAAGTTCCATCTCACTGCGATCTCTGCCGTTCCAGCACACGGCAGCACTTTCACCCCCAGACCAAGTAGCACACCTTGAGATATTTAAGCACCCATCCTTGGTGATTTCTTTTTTTCACTTTTTAAAGTTTTATTGTAGGTGATTGACAATGTTTTCTTGGGATTTTTGGGAATTATTTTTCCTTCTTCTTTTGTGAAGCTTCCTCCGTGTATAATTCCTGAATTCCTAATGTCATTACTGATCCCCACAACACAGGAACCGTGTGTAAGTGCCCAGTATTTCTTTGCACTGCCCACACAGGATACATGGCGTTACTGGTCATAGGTGCTCCTGAGGAACGGCTTTCTAGTGACTTCACAAAGAAGCCAGGTTAGATTCAGGACTCAGAAACTGAGAATGAGATTCAGTTTCCCTCCAGTCTTAATCAGGATGGGAGCTTGGAACAGATTTTGTTTGGTCTAGCAAAATAAACGAATGTGATATTTTTCACACCCAGAGTTGCGAAGTAAAATTCATAACTGATAACAATATGAAATAACAGTAGTTTGAGTATATTAATGAATGTAAAATCACAGGTTTCAAAGCTACTTATATCTTTTTGTGTGAGAAAATACACAGAATGAGGAAAATACACTTGGGTGAAATGCAGTGAAATTAGAGTGATGAAATCAGTGGCACTGGCTTAATTTTCAGCTCTTTTACATGCAAGGTTACAAACATTTCGTTGAAATTTTGAAATATCTACTATCAAAACTTAAAGCAATTGTAAGGGTATTTGCAGCATGAGTATTTCTGCACAAAAGGATTCTTATTTGTAAAAAGAATCACCATAATATCACTTTTTAAAAAAGACTGGCTTCCCTACTTATTATTACTTAATCTGGATTTACTGACATCAACTTCTTTTTAAAACTTTTTTTTAAAATAATATTGGAGTATAGTTGGCTTAGGAAGGCATGTTAAGTTTCAGAAGTATAGCAAAGTGAATCAGTTATACACTTATATCCATTCTTTTTCAGATTCTTTTCCATATAAGTTATTACACAGTATTGAGTAGATTACCCTGTGCTATACAGTAAGTCCTTGTTACCCGTCTATCTTATATATAGTAGTGTGTATGTGACATCAACTTCTAATGCAACTATTAACTTAACAAAATGAGTTATATCCTTGCACTACTTGGGATATTTTTCTTATCAATTATTCTTTATCTTTAAAGTGAGTATATCGAACAGGATTTGCTTTTATTTTTTTAAAGTAAACAAAGACCACTCTGCCAATTTCCATACTTCATTAAAAAGGTATTTATTTCTATTGCATTTTTATAGCACCCAGGCTACTCTATATTTCTGAAAGATGGTCAATAGATAGAGTGAAAAAGAAAGAAACTGGTGAATGTCAAAGGAAGCAAGCATATTGTTCTCTGTTGGGTAATTGTGTTGGGTGATTGTAGATACCATGTTTGTCTGTAATTCAGAGCTCTTATGTGGACACTTTCCAGATGAGGATAGAAGAAGCCCAGCTGAAGTGTCTCCCTGAGAAGCCTGGGTTGGTTCACACATTCAGATTTCAATAGGCTTTATAACAGGTTTCCTTATGTGCCTCATATTGGCCCCAGGTTCACTGGGCTTAAAAGGAGCCAGAGCACCGTACGGTTTTGGCAGAGGAAGAGTGGCCTCTGCCTCTGGGATGTAGGCATTTGGACGTGGCTCTGCAGTTGTGTAAACGCCATTGGGCAGCTGGCGATTTTCTGCTTCCAGGAACTCCTGCAAAGAATGATTTATCCTTTTCAGTTTTTGAAAACTCTGGTAAAGTCACTTCATCCTCAGGGCCCATCAGACACAGCTGGATCTGAGCAGCCTTAGGCTGTGCTGGGCCCATTCCCCAAAGGGACAAAAAGGTGTGAGGGTGGGGTCACCAGACGGGCACAGTCCCACGCAAACATTTCATCTCGTGGGAACAACCCATGTCACTCAAGCGTCACTCCCTGCCTGGGGTTTAAGTTTATCATAAACTGGTTGGTGGTGCCTAAATTCAGGACATTCCAAACTCAGTATCTTTCATCCAGCCCTAATTACTTCCATGTTTTTGACAAAGGCAGGGCAATCTATTTCTGTTGGTAGGTCACTGTTGAGCAAGTGGTACAAAAGAAGAGATAAGGAGTAAAGTAGAACCAGAGGGGAGGAGTGGCCATCAGCTTGCTTTGAGCCCCAAGATTCTGCCTGTGCTTCTGGAAAGCAAAGAGATCTCCCGCAGCATGAAAAAGAACTCAAAAACATGGAGACAGGTAAACAACTGCTGGGACACCACAGGTACAGTCTGAATGCCCTCGAAACATAGTCCCAAGAAGCGTGGGAATTACAAATGGGACCCTGTTTTCAGGAATTCTGAGGATGTGCCTGGAAAACACTGTTTTCTTGGGCTGGGGAGTGGTGTTTAGGGAGGGTCTACTCTGTCATCTGTGAATGACTCGTAGGTCCTGGGATGTAGTCTTCTGGGAGATTCCTAATTCCCCTCTAAGGTTATTGAAAGATCAGGGAGTAGGAATAATGGGGCACTTGTAGTTGGGGTCAACGATAGACCTAGGCCAGTGGTGGGAGAAGAAGGCTGGCACTGAAGCCTCCTCAGAGGTTCTGCACTGGGTTCAGGGTCTGCAGAAGCCTGTGGCAACCATAATATGCCGGAGGCCTCATAGTATGCTGTGGGGACAACAGATGGATATGGAAGAGTATGGTATGGTCTGAGCAGGGGTGCAAAGACAGAGATTAGAGACCTGTGGATAAAAAGCATTGCCAGCCCAGCTAGCCATTGCCACACCAGTGGGAGGCTTTGGTGTTCACACAGGAGAGATGCTTATCTGGGGGGATGGATGTTCATACCAGCCCAGGATGTAGGGCTGTGCAGTGGGACTCGGTGCTTGCTAAGTGTTCTCCAGGGAATATTAGGACACTTCAAACTATTGTACTTTGACTTGCTTATATAATATCTTCAAGAAGCAAAACCGATTTCTTTCTTTTTTAAAATGTAGATATAGTTGATTTACAATGTGCAATTTCTGCTGTATAGCATAGTGACCCAGTCATACACACACACACACACACACACACGTATATACACATTCTTTTTCTCATACACTCTTCCATCACGTTCTATCCCAAGAGATTGGATATAGTTGCCTGTGCTGTGCAGCGGGACCTCATTGCTTATTCTTTCAAAATGTCATGGTTTGCATCTACCAACCCCAAACTTTCCAGACTGTGAGTGGAAAATTTTCATGTATTTGGGGAGGACTGACACCCCTGGAAACAGCCCTTCTGGGCACACTTTACAAATGCAATATAGAAGCCATAGCTTACCCGAGACTTTTCGGCGATGGCCAAAGTGTACATTTCTTCATCTCGAAGTACTTTCAGCCATTCTCTCTCAATCTCTTTATTGAGGGGCAGACCCTTTTCCATCCTGGAACTGCAAGTGAGGATGAAGTCTTCCTTCTCTTTGACTTCCTTTTGGAGTTCGATGGCCATAGCTTGTTTCATGGACAGCTCAGCAACAAGAGCCATCATTTTTTCAGTAGCTTCTTTGATCTTTTTCTGGTAGCCGTTCATCTAGAATTAAAAAGCCCAAGGCTCAGCCTACGTATGCGTTCCACGGAGACTTGAAGAAAATGGCAGGCTGCTGGCTGGCTGTAGTGGTGGGGGGCATTCTTCCCTGAAGGAAGGAGAGTTTAATTGGGAATTCATAGAGAATAAGAACTGGAAGAGACCTCAGATATTCAGCCCAAGACCCTGACTGCATAAATAAGGACAAGGAGGAGGGAAAAGAAAGATGTCTATTCATCCAGTTACTGGATTTCCAGGTGGATGGTATTGAGGGGAACAGCTTAGTGTCTCTATTTTTAACAGGTGATAAGGACAGGAGAAAGGGTGTCCTTGATGTCTGAGTTCTGGCCTTCCCGTGTTACTAGTCTGTTGCTTATCTGAGGGGGAAAATCTGGTAGAACAGAACTGTATTACCTATTTGTTGCTTAAATAAGATAATCAGCATCTGTAATGATTTTTAAGGAAACTGTCACACTTCCATGTGTTTGTATTATGGATCATAATTCCTGGGATACATCATTATTGGGTTATAAGCAAACATGAGCTGACTGGACAATCTGGCCAGTAATTTGAAATGCAATGTTCCTGTTTGTGTATGTGTGTGTGTGTACACACGCTTACCTTTTTATATCAGTTGTTTATCATCAAAGAATTAAAAGATAAGACTAAATGGAAAGATTGATTTTAAAAGACAGAAAAGAAGTAAAATTGGAATTGGTCGTTCCTATAAGCTTCCTGGCCCGCAGCACAGCCTTTCAGTGAGGCTACAGCCCTGGTGGGACAGTGAGTGGTGACCCCTTCCAGTCGCCAACACTCACTCTCGAGTCACCTTGCCTTATTATCGCTTCATATGCGTTCACTACTGACATGCGGTTATGTGTGTATTTGGTTATAGCCTGTCATCCCACAAGAATGTCCTCTTCGTGGGGACAAGGACTGTTGGTTTTATTCCTCATGTTCCCAGTGCTTGGAACGTAGGAGGCAAAATTAAAGTTGAATGTTTGTTGAACAAAAGAATGAAAAAATTCTCAGTCTCTTTTAATCATTCAGTTCTTTGAACCATGATCAATTGAGACATGAATATGGACTTCCAAAAACTACACCTGACCTTAAAACACTTTCTTCTCTTAGTAGAGTGTAGACTATTCTATCTGTACATTCGCTTACAGAAACATCGCTGCTGATGATTTACCTGCTTTTGAAAATATAATGACTGATTATTATGTGCAAACTTTGTCTCTTTAAGGGACAAACTTTAACTCTTCCATATTGCACTAATTTTCAGGAAGCATATTTTGAATAGAAATGACTGCCATTCAAATCTTCAGTGATGAATCACCATCTCTCTCTTAAATTTTATGCATTAATCAGCCATTGCACACTTGAGTGTGTGCCTTAACTAACCAACCTCCCTTCTCCACCAAAAATCAAAACAAAAAAAAAAGGATGGTGAAATTGTCTTCTCTATGTTACTGCTGGGATTTCCCACTTTCTGTTCATTTGGGAAACGTAAGAGGAATTGTAAGCGCTCTAGAAAAGATGAGAGATAAGCAACCTCGTTGAGCACCTGCAAGGGCCCAGGCCAGGTCTGCTTGACTATGTAATGCTCACCACCATGTTAATGGATATCAGAACCATTTAATGGATCAATAAACCCAGTTTTAAGGTCATTTATATATCTTTCTCGATGTTACTTGCTAGTATTGGTAAATCACAGATCTGAGATCTGAATGTCTTTCTACCTTCCAGCTCTGCCTACTAGGAGGAGATTATTTTAAAAGGAGGGGGAAAAGGCCAGGTAGAGAGGATAGACAGTGGGGAGAAGAAAGGGAAGATAAATCACTAGGACAGGACTCAGTCATGCTGGAACCTTCCTGGCCACGTGGAAGGTCTCAGCAGCCACCATTTGCATTTCTTTGGCGTTATAGTTGACATCAAGAGGCTCTGCCCTCAGCTTTGACAAGCCAGCCCTTGGCAAAAACCGCCTTCCTCCAAGGAAAGGGAAATTCAGTTTGCAGAAGGAAGGCAGGCAACATTTAAAGAAACTTCGGACGTGCTAATTCAGGGAAAGTTCATGAGTCTAAGCAAGTCTTAGCATTTCTTATTTTCTGAGGTAGAGTCATGGATTGCACAAATGCTGCTGGGGTGATCAGTCTATTAGCAGAAGTGGTCAGAGTGGAAGAGTAAAGGCCAAATAAAAATGGCCAAGAAGGCTTGAGATTGACAGTCATTTCCTATTTATTTAGTGTGCCAGACCTCTTTCTAAAATGAGACTCTTTATTCCGTAAATGTTTTTCTAGAGTTTAGTACATAAGAGGCATTGGGGAAGCTTTAACTGAGGAAAAATCACTGCCCTCAGGAGCCCACAGCGGGGGGTGTGGGTGTCACCAGTACTTATGCTGTCTTCTTAACTGTCTCTCCCACCAGATGGTGTGGACAGCTGACTGACTGAAATCCCTGTGCTGGCACGAGGGATGATCCAAGGGCCCGGAGGGCCAGGCGGGCAGCAAACTGTCCAACACCCAAAGGTGCAGAGTCCTGCTTGTCCAAACCACTGCCTCCCTCTTACTTTCTGCTTCCCCTGGAGTAGCTTCTAGCAGTCCCAGCCTGGCCCTGTAGCTTTGGGTTGACAGGCCTGGTATTTTAAGCTTTTGAAATTAGGAAGCTCCACATGACTGGCCTTTCCTCACTAGTGGGGTCTGGCGGTGGTTCCACCCCAGGGTGTGATAACCCTGGGAGTTGTGTGACTGGTGTCCTTTTTAACAGTCCCCTCCTGTTTCTGGTTTCTGGCTGACATGTGGGTTCAGGCAGTTCCCGTGCAGGACACTGAGTAAGTGAGGCCCTCCCTTCACAAGGAACTGGAAAGGATTTAACATGACACGTGAAACAGGAAGACGATCATTGTAGGTATCTTGTTCAGTGAAACTTGTAAACTGTCATTGAGAGGCTTAGGCTTTCCCACTAGAAAGTGCATTCATTCAGGGTATAAGACTGAAACTTCGACAATTCTCTAAGAGTCATCTTGACATTTTTAATTTTACTTCTTTGGATTTCTCTAGTCATAAGGTCTGTACCCTCTGGGGCTTCTCTCCATAAATGAAGCTGTCTGTGGAAAATGGAAAGTGGTGAAAAGGGAAGGACAAAAGAGGAGGCAGGACTCAGGCGGACCTTCTTGGCTAAGAGAAGTGTGTCCTGCTTGGAGGCCTGAGTTTTGCTGTAGAGTCTGTCCGTGAGCCGGGTCACCTGTTCATAGATGAAATCCTTCTCCAGCAACTTCTCCTCCTTCTTGGCCAGCTGTAGTTCCAGCTACAGTTGAAAACAATTTTAATAGGAAAAAGTCATACAAATCCAAGTCTTTCCTTCTTCTTTTTTTTTTTTTTTTTTTGTCTTTTTAGGGCTGCACCTGCGGCATATGGAAATTCCCCAAGCTAGGGGTCAAATTGGAGCTACAGCTGTTGGCCTATACCATAGCCACAGCAACGCAGGATCCAAGCTGCATCTGCGACCTACACCACAGCTCATGGCAACGTCGGATCCTTAACCCACTAAGCAAGGCCAGGGATTGAACCCATGTCCTCACAGATGATAGGTTCATTTCCTCTGAGCCATGACGGGAACTCCCAAATCTTTCCTAATTAGAGCATGATTTTTCCCCCTTAATGAAGACACCTTGCTTTCATAGTTGCCAAGGTAACTCTAGAAGGTCTTTAGAGTTGGACTAAGTCAAGACTTCCCCTCCCTAACACCCCTCCCCCTGTAAGAGCTGTGGCGCTTCTTCCTCCCCATGGCAGAGAATGGCCCTCTCAGCTCCTTCTAGCTTCCACGTTGCTGTTCCTCTGACAGGCTTCGTCAGAAAGACAGATGAATCCATTCAAGATGCCAAAAGTGCGCCTGTGGGCTGTGAGACAAAGGTGGGCATCTTGGAACCATTCAAATTATACTTCTTTTGGCAAGTATCTAAAGTCAAGCGTAGGTTTTTTGACTAGATTACAATGAAGGAACTATGTTAGTGGCTAGAATAATGAGGGATACGTCTGCACAACATGAAACAGTACCACAGATATCTGTGACACTGATCAACAAGGGGCTAAGAGGTGTTGTTTAAAGAAAGGATTGTTTACCGCATCCATTTTTTTAATCATTTCTTCTTCGGTCATATCTTTCCCTGGAAGGAAGCGTGTTCTGTTCTCACCATCGGGATTGATAAATTGTTTCTCCAGGTCTTTTATTCTGTCTGTACACTGTGAAAACTATTAAACAAGAGAGAAACATTAACTTCGCTCAGTGAATCTTCAAGTCACATAGCCTAGGGTCTTTAGGGTCTTTCCAGGCAAAGGTGGAAGGGAATTCCTAACACCCCATCATCTGAGACTGTGGTCAAGCAACGTTTCAGCTTCCTCATGGGACCGTGAGGACGATGTCTGTAACTGACCCTACAAATCTAGGTGGCGACTTCTGGATCATCAAAAAAGAGCTGACATTTATTACTTCCCATCTTGTGTCATATTCATGGGATTCTGTGCGGTTGCAGAGCTCCAACTGTACAAACTTGCTCTCTCTATTGCACACTGTTACAGGGGCCAAGGTAGACAACATACAAGGTGCGCACATACTAGACCCCAGTTTAAAACCCGTTTCTGGCATTCGGCTTAATGGCTTCTCAAAGAAGAACATAATTCTTAATTACCAGGTCAACACAATGTACAGTCTGTGAGGAAC
Source organism: Catagonus wagneri (assembly GCA_004024745.2). NCBI lineage: Eukaryota > Metazoa > Chordata > Mammalia > Artiodactyla > Tayassuidae > Catagonus > Catagonus wagneri. The sequence goes on along the minus strand of PVHT020000173.1, from coordinate 1,097,637 downwards.
AGTATGTAAGGAATATTTGTATCTTCTTTGGTAAACACCCAATGGAATGTTTTATATATCAACTATATTTGCTGACTCAGTGCAAATTTAGAGGTGGTGAAGAAATACAGAAACTACCAAGGAGGAGTGGCAGCCACACGTGAATCGTTTTGTAGAGAGAGATGAAGAACACAGTAAAAGCCGAGAGCCATCACTTTTAGCTTTTCTATTGAAAACCTGTATCATCTCAAGCAAATCCTTTCATCTTCTCTAAACCTCAACTATCAAATGGGAAAGTAAGTCCCAATCTCATGGGGTTAATCCATTAAACAAGATAGTATACTTGAAGTACTTTATAATGTGTCCAATAGTGATACAGGTAGAATTAAAAATTTTGATTTATGCTGCTTCTCACAACAAAAAGAATTTCAAATAGTGACATGAATAATTCTTTTTCTTTGTCTCTCCTCACACTTCTTGACTGCCTTTAATATGGAGTTAAAGTATCCATGTATGTGTAATTAAGCATTTGTTGTATTTATTAACATTTAACATCTCCTTTTATTAGGAAATTAATAAAAAAATATGGTGCTTACTTATCAGAGTGGACCCTCGATTGATTTTATTTTCCCATGGGCCTTTGAGGAAAAATTCTTTCCTTTTTCTATATAAAATAGTGTTCCTGTGTTCTAAAATAGTTCACGTGACTTCCAAGAGTTCTAAAAAGAGCTCTTATTGCAAGTAAAATATTGCTGGGAAATATGACTCATGATAATCCTTGGATTGGACTGTTGGATGATTAAAAACTTTTTCAAGCAACCAAAAAAAAAATGGCAAGCTTTAAGAGAATTCTAAAAATGATACAAAAAAGGAAAAGATTGAAAAAACACACAAAACACCGCAGCTATAACAAATAACAGGATATGATGAGGATCGGGCACTGCACGGCATGGTGCAAAAAGGGCTTGCCTGAAACCTGAAATTTGACATCCTATCCTCAAAGGGCCTATGTGATTAGTGCTAAGTATACAATGAAATAATTAGAGGCAGTTTGAAAACCAATGGGAAATTATTTATTTATTTATTTATTTATTTATTTATTTATTTATTTATTTATTTATTTATGTTGGCAGAGCCTGCAGCACACAAAAGTTCCCAGGCCAGGGATTGAACGCATGCCACAACAGTGACCTGAGTGACAGCAGTGACCAAAACGGATCCTTAACCCACCAGGCCACTAGGGAACTCTTGTCTATTCAACTGTTCTTAAGCTTGGAACTAACTCTGATGGAACAGGTAGCTGATAAAACACGTGGTCCCTATGCTTCAATTCACATGTAGTCAGAATGGTGACAGTCACACCAGACAGGGTGTACTGTCTTTGAATGTATAGGATTTTCCTCTTGGGTAAATGGAGTTCATATTTCATACCAGATAACTGGTTTTATATAATGAAATGCCAAATATATATATATATATATATATATATACACACACACACACACACACACACATATATATATATAAAATATGAATTTTATCATGTTCAATATATATGAATATATATGAATCAATATATAATATGTATATATATCTGTATATATTGATGTATGAATTTTATCTTTTCAACAGAAGTATTAAATTACAATTAACACAAAGAAAATGCTTCCGTAATACAGAGTGAATTTTCCTTTGTGGGTCTTATTGAATTTAAAGTCCTTTCGTTCTGCTGGCATCTCGATCATTTAGCATGGGTAAAGATGGCCCCGAAAACGTGTTTTGGAAAGGACCTGGAAAGAGCCAAATTATTCTGTAAAATGGACTGAGACAAGTATGGGGTGCCTGGGATGGTGAGGCTGTGGAAGGGAGCTGTGGGGATGAAAGATGGAAAGACAGGCCAGTGGAATGGAGCTAGGCTTGGGTGCTGCAAGGGGTAACCCACTGGGGGAACTATTCCCAGGGGTGGGGTGGTTCTAAGAACTCTGATGCTGTGCTTGTCTGATACTTAATTTGAAGTATTTACATTTCTGTAATGTATCCTCTTATACTGGTCCCCTAATTTTTCAGTAAAGTCGGTCACAGACAAAGGCCTGGCCTGAATGGTCTGTGGGTGTAGGGGGAAAGACCAGCCAGTCCCGAGGCTGCACCGACATGGCCCAGGCCCTGGGTGTGTGAGCTGATGAGCAGATCCCCAGATGGACCGTGCCCTGGAAGCGGGAGTCAGAGCCACGGGAGTCCTGGGGAGGCTTTGTGGGAGGCCTTGGGCGTGGGCATATCCATCTAACTCAGGGCTACTCTTACCGAAGAAGTGAATGGGAGAACTCAGGGCTAGAAAAACAAACACTGGAATCAGAACATTGGCATATTTGTGCAAAATGTAGACCCATGATCCAGTTCCATTAAGTTCTGTGAATCCTCAAGATATGATTAAATTTTAAAAGCACTGTGTCTTTATCTTGAGCTAATGAAAACTATTTACTTGTACATCTAGAAAGAGACCAGAGGATCTCTTCCAGTCTTTTGATGATTTTGTTTATTCATTTAACTTTTATTTATTTTTAAAAATGTATTTTCATCTTTTTTTAAGGCCGCACCCATGGCATATGGAGGTTCCCCAGGCTAGGGGTTGAATCAGAGCTGTAGCCACTGGCCTCTGCCACAGCCACAGCAATGCCAGATCTGAGCCACAGCTGTGACCTATACCACAACTCACGGCAACACTGGATTCTTAACCCACTGAGTGAACCTGCATCCTCATGGATACTAGTCAGATTCTTTTCCACTGAGCCATGATGGGAACTCTGGTAATTTTAATAGTGACTGTATCTTGGGGATAGAATTTAATTTTTTTCTTTAAAATCTTTTTATTTTTTTTCAAAACTTCATTTATGGAGGCTGTCCTGATTTTATAATCAGAAAGAAACCTGAAAGCACACCTGGCACTTTAGAAACATAGGTTAAAATGTATTCCTAACTGCACTGAGTCAATGGAAAAAAATTTAGGCCACAAATTTTTTAGGGTCATTTTTTTCTTCTATTTTCATTATGAAAAAAGTACAATTATGACGTGAAAAAAACATCTTTATAGTCATGTTTTTTTAAAATTTATTTGCTATTTTATATTTAAATTTTATGGATATATTCCACTTAAAAAAGGCCATATTCGAGGCAAAGTTATTCAATTATAGGGAAAGTATAGGGGCTAATAAGAGTCCAGGAGTTCCCTGGTGGCTCAGTGGGTTGAGGATATGGTGTGGTCACTGCTGTGGCACCAGTTCAGTCTCTGGCCTGGGAAATTCTATGTGACTCGGGTGCGGCCAAGAAGGAAAAAAAAACGTCTAATTACATGGGATTGCCAATTAATAAGAAACAACAATCTTGGCTCTAGAAGACAAGAGTACAGAAATAAGAGAGCTAGGTCTTCAAGACATTTCCAGCAAGTGTCAAAAACATAATAATGCTGGTAGTAGTAAAAGCCTGGATTACTGAAGTTTTGAGCTCTGAAGAAGCTGAGCTAGAGTTGAGGTTTGGGAGGGTCTAAATTCCAAGAAAGGCAGAAAGTGCTTCTTGAGGAAAAAATAGGACAACCTGTAGCTCGGATGCCTGAAGCCCAAATTCTCCCCTGGAGCAGGGTTCAAAGGTATTTTTACACAGGGCATTTAACTCTTGAATTTTTATTTTTTATTTTTAAAAATTTTTTTTTTTTTTGTCTTTTTGCCTTTTCTAGGGCCGCACCTGCAGCATATGGAGGTTCCCAGGCTAGGGGTCTAACAGGAGCTGTAGCCGCTGACCTACGTCACAGCCACAGCAACGTGGGATCCGAGCCGCATCTGCAACCTACACCACAGCTCACGGCAACGCCGGATCCTTAACCCACTTAGCAAGGCCAGGGATCGAACCCGCAACCTCATGGTTCCTAGTCGGATTCGTTAACCACTGAGCCACAACGGGAACTCCTAACTCTTGAATTTTTAAAGGTACCAGAAGGAGCCTGGCTTGATTTCCATATAAGAACTTGTACAACCTACAAACCAATAAAGGCAAAAACGGGGGAAAAAAAAGCAGCAAATGGTCACAGGAAGAACATCATGAACTCTTTCCCCACCTGAATCTGGAGCACTGCTAAATCGGCATCCAGAGCCTTCTTGACTGGCAGTAATTTCTGGGTCACGTGAATCTGCCTTTGCTTCTCGGCAATCTTCAGTTTCAGGAATCGGATCTTTTCCTCTAGGACATGTATTTCAATTTCGCCATTTAGCTTCATCTTCTCTTGGATATTTATTTTTTCATAAAAAATGCACACTTCCTCTTCCCGCTCGATCAGCTGAACACCGCTGTGGTCAAATTGAGAGGCAGAGGCTAAGAGAGGCTGCAGAAGCCACTGTTTTACTAGTCACTGTGATTCCCTCCAGATTTGGGTGCAAAACACACATCAACACTGTATGATTCCAGAAGACAGTAGAGATTCACTGTTGGCTTTCTAGTTGAACTCCACAGTTTGAATTCTTCTGGGCATGGAGGGAAGGAAGGATTATTTAGCATCTCGGCTCTGGGTTGAAAGTGTTATTGGCTGGCCACAGTCTCCCTGCAAGCCTCAAAGGCTTTCCCAGGGTGGGAAAGAATGTCATTGCCCATGCACGAACAATGTGATCCCAGAGCGTGATTTCCTGCAGACCCTTTTTATGGGGCCAGACTTGCCAACAGAGGTCTGGCCAGAAGTACGCAGGCAGGGGGCCAGGGAATGTGTTTCTTAGAGCTATTCTGTTCTAACTTGCCATGCCCATTAGGCTCTTTTAAAGTTAATTATTTCCGATGCACATTTCCCCATCACCAGGCAAAATCCTGTCCTTTGTAATCATGCCAGGCGAAAGACCCCTCCTTGTGAGAAGACTATGGGGAAGAAACAAAGTAAGAATGTTCGAAGTCCAGCCCCACAGAACTGACCAAGGCCTGGGAACAAACTGCCTAAATGCTTTGGTTTGTGCCAGAAGCCAAATAAGAGGAGTTTCTTTTCCCAGAGAAAACACCTGCCAGCCCTTTGAAAAAGGGGTGCTCGTCACGACCTGAAGCCCCCCCCTCCCCTCCGCAGCGTTGTGCTTATCCATTATCCCCGAGTTCATCTTTAATTGCTTCTGTCTCTTTGTCTCTCTCCTCCCGCAAAACATGTGTGCACAGGGTTGTATTTGGTTAATCTTAGCTCTGCATTTTGTCTCACTTGCCAGCTGTTCACTGGCTTATCTCATGAGCCTCTGTTTTCTTGACAACAGAAGCCAGGCTCAAGGCTTTACCACCATATCGTACTTCCTGGGCCCAGACCTTGACACAGAACACAGCCTTACACGAAACAGCACACAATCCAGATTTGATGATAAAAGAAAAAAAATCTAATACCAGGCGTAAATGCTACAGGGCTCTACAATCCCACACACCAGATTTTTCATAGGACAAGCAACTTGGGAAAACTGTTAAGTAGTAATCAATTAATAAGATGATGAGACCTGAGAAAAATAATGCTTCTCTTGAGGTTCTTCCTTGCTGAGACAATGAACTGGCCTAACAGCTTAATAAATATCATAGTAAGACCAAATCTGTCCTAAAAGTAGATCCAAGAGTCAAAGGCTTATTTACATCAATTATACTGAAGTAATTTGATGGTGTCATGGCCCTAACTGGTAGACTGGGAAAGGACTTTGATCTTTTTTTTTTCCCTTTCTTTTTTGGCAGCACTGAGCCATATAGCGTTCCCAGGCCTTGGACAGATCTGAGCCACAATTCCAACCAACACCGAGTCTGCAGCAACACGGGATCCTTAACCCAGTGTGCCAGGTCAGGGATTGAACTTGCGTCCTAGTGCTGCAGCAATGTCCCAGATCCCATTGGGCCACAGTGGGAACTCCAGGTCTTTGATCTTTAAGCAAGTAACTTCCCAAACCTTACTCTTGCCTGTCTCTCTCATGAGGACTTAGTTTCTTATTTTCAGGCAAAATATACAGCACCCCCACCCCCCACCAAAGGCTAAGGAAACCTGAGTGTCAAATGTTCCTCACGACCCACTGTCAGGTCTAGGGGAAGCATTTCTAAACTGGATCTCTAGCCGCCTTGTTCTCACATCAGGTTCCTAGATTTTACCTTTCGTTTCGATGCTGCACAGCTTTTCCGTATTTTTTGCGAAGCTGCACCATCTCCTCCTCAATCGTTGTGACCATGTTGGCGAGTCTGTCGATGTTATTTAACTGGGCTTCCTTCTTCTCTTTCATTTCCTGAAGTTTTGCTACGATTTTGCACACATCGTTTTGCATGCTTTCTCTGATGGTCACATCGTTGGCACGCCTCAGCATAGAATTTTGTAGCTTTCTTTAAAAATAAAAGGCAGATGGGGAAGATGGTGATTTCCTTTAGTTTCTTTACAGGCAATGGAGACTTCTGAAACACGAGCAGTATCTAGGGAGCTCTTGCTTTAGTGTGTCCCTTGAAATGACAACAGTAGTAGTAATAAAGATATTGATCATAGAATTATCATCAGGAACTTCTGTAATCTTCCCAGGCCTCCCATTCCCCCTAATCTGGATTAGGACATCTTTCCTTTATGCCCCAAGCATCTCCTACACCGCTTTTCATCAAAGCAAGAGCCTCCTTCTCTGTCATCCCAGGCGGCTCTGCTCTCTTGAGGGCAGAGGTGGCTGTATCTGACGCTGTCCGCTGGACTAAGGCAGTGCCTGGCTCAATACGGTATCACATAAATGCTGAATGAAGCATGGTCTGCTTTCACGTAGGATGAGAACTTGATGAAGTTAGACTTGCCTTTTCACACCAATCCCCAACCTCCCCTACCCCGCTCCACCTCCGAGAGCCCATTTTCTTATATTTTTATGAAAGGACACTGGCATTCACGGCCACCAGAGAGTTCAGGGTGTATAGACTTTGTGGATCATGGACTAAATACAGGTGAAAGAGTCCACCAGATCTTGGCACGTGGTAAATAATAAGTTTAGAAAAAAAAGAAACCATTGTCAGATACCTCTGAGTGTTCTCACATGGATTAACTCATTTAATAACAAAAAGTCCCATACAGTAAGGACTATTTCTATGGGTTAAAAAAAAAATGAGCCCAGAGAGAGAGGGTGGCTTACTCAAAGTCACACAGCCAGTAGTGGCAAGGCTGGGATTTGAGTCTAGAAAGCCACCCCTCTTAACCACTCTGCTACACTGCCTCCTACAAGCATATCAGATGCTTCACATCTACAATCATAGGATGCAGGTTAATAAACATTCAATCATCTTCTAACTCTAAACGCAAATGATCATATTTGTGCTTTTCTTTCTAGATGAGTAATTGAAGACACATAGTGAACATAGTTATAGATTAGTTTCCCATTCACTTAAAAAATACAGCTCTGAAACAGAAGCATAAGAAATCATATTCAAGTGCTTAGTCAGCTGTGAAGCAAGGGGTATACGCAAGAGCTTTTCTAGTTTGTAAAAGACTTATTTTCTGTTTAATTCCCAGGGTCTTTTATCATTCAATGACTCAGAAGAGAAACCTTGGAAGTTATAAACAGTAGTTGTTATAATACTTACCTTTCTTGAATAACTGCACTATTTCTTAAAATTTCCAGTTCATTTAATGACATTTTCTGCCTTTCCTTTATTTCATTGACCTTCTGGTGAGCTTTGTGAAGTAAGTTAATAAATTTGTTTCTTTCATTTCGAATAGTGTCATATAGTTTAGCAAACTCTCTGAGTCTGTGAAAATAAAAATGGTTTTGAAGCTTGTGCGATAAAGGTGTTTTTCCCCCCACCTAATTAGGTGTAATTCCCCCCCCCCACCTAATTCTCATGTAATTCTTTTACCTCCGATGAATCTCTCGTTTTTTCTTCCTGTGTATCCTGATTTCAAGGTCCTTGGCTTTGATCTCTTTAACAATGTTGGTATATTTTTGCTGAAATATAAAAAATATGTGAAAAAAAAATTTTGAAGCCCACCAACAACAACACATGTGGTTGCTCCTAACCTCATCCCATCTCATTCTCATCCATTAAGGACAATTCCATCTCGGCCAGGTGGCTTGTGTAGATCAAGAGGGAAGCGTGGGGGAAAGAGCTGAAAATTGCCTGGTCAGCTGAACTGAATCACATTGGCTAGGCCAAAAGGGGTTACTTAAAGGAGAGAAGGAACAAGAGAGGAGGAAAAAAAGAGAGCCTGCTCCATGTTGGTTTGAGGAAACCCATAGGGGAATTTTCCAGGAGCTGAAGCGTGACCACAGACGGCACAGCTGGATTGGGTGAGTGTGGAATTTGTGGAAGGTAGATAACAGAAGGGAGTTTGTAAGTGGTTTTGATAAATGTTATGCATTGAAGCCTCTGTGTTTTTTTTTTTTTTTTTTTTGTTCCCAGGCTAGGGCTCAAATCAGAGCTACAGCCGCTGGCCTTGAGCCACAGCCATAGAAACTTGGGATCTGAGCCGTGTCTGCAAACTACACGACAGCTCACAGCAACGCCGGATCCTTAAACCACTGAGTGTGGCCAGGGAATGGAACCAGCATCTTTGTGGATCCTAGCTGGGTTTGTTAACTGCTGATTTTAAAGCCCTTTTCCATTCTTTTGTCCAGTGGGTGGGTTTACCCAAGGAAGCTCCATGCTGAGATGAGCCACAGGCGGGTGTGACACAGATTACACACCAGTATTTTAAGACAGCAGTGACATTTCTAAAATCGTCAAAATTTACCAAGTGCTAAATGCACTCGTGACTTCCTTCAGCTGCAAAGATGCTGGGTCCTTCACCTAGGGTGAGAAACGTATTCAAAGATGAAGTCCAGCGTTTTGCTGGTAGAAACCAGAAGAAATAGCTTCTGCTGGCCTTCTCTTCAGGACTGAGAACAAAATCTATAAGGTGTGAACGATTCAAAAGAAACTAGGCGTCAGAGCCAAGGTTGCCACATAGCAACTTTATGTTCTCAGTGAGAACAGGAGTCAGGAAGGAACTAATATTATTTAAGTAACTGTGTGTATGAAGAATTAAAAGATGTAAAAATACAGTGTCATCTACTCTGTCTTGGGGATGGTGGCAACACTGATTTTTTATTTTCCCCTTTAACTTTAGTCTTAGGGATATAGACGAAGTGTATGAAAATAAGTGATGAACTTGAACTTATAGAAATTATAGTTTATTACAGCCAATTATAGCTAATATTTAACAGACTAATTCCCAAATACAAAAGATACTTAAATAAAACAATATTTTTCTTTGAGTCCCATACTTCAAGAGAAAGAATAGACCTCCTTTGAGATCCTTTAAACAGTTGAATTAGCTTGGTTAATAATGAGGTTTGGCTGACATAGATTAGTCACACAGATAACACATGTATCAGTTTTTTTGGTTAAATTTTATTTACTGAAGATTATTTTGATTATAGTTGATTTAGATATATATTATATATATTATTTTACTGAAGATTATAATATATATATTATATATTTACTGAAGATTATTTTGATTATAGTTGATTTATATATATAATATGTATACATATATATAAAAATATAATATATATTATATATTTTTTAAATATATTTTATATAATATACATATAAAAATATGTTATTTTATATATAATATATTATTTTACTGAAGATTATAATATATAATATACTGAAGATTTTGATTATAGTTGATTTATATATATTATATATAATATATATTTATATATAATTATATATTATATATTTATATATATATTATATATATATTTTTTTTCTTTTTCTCATACTATCTTCCATCATGTTCATGTCTATCTCAAGAGACTGGATATAGTTCCCTGTGCTGTATAGTAGGACCTCATTGTCCATTCTAAATGTAATAGTTTGCATCTCACATGTATCAGTTTTTGAGGTTAATTTAAAAGCTGTCTAATGCATAAAACAGGTCCATGTTCCTTGTAATAGTGTCCTTCTGCCCTCCCCTCTCTCCTTGTTTTGTTCCTATTTATCCTACCCTCAGCCACCATGTTGCCTCAGCCTGTCTTCCCCTCATTCCTCTTCCACCGATCAAACCCAACTGCCCCATGAGCTCGCCTGGGCTTTGCTGCAGCTTCTGGGACCAGGGTCCAAATTGCTCAACAAAGGTTAAGTGGTCTTTGCCCCCCGACCTTTCCTGCTCTCTGGCCTCACTATTTGACACTCTTTCCCTCATCTTCCCAGGCCCCAACCATGTTAAGCTTCTTGTAGTTTCTCTTAGATGTTGGGGGCGGGATAAACAGTTGAAGGGCAGTTTGAATCATTTGCTGTAGGCCATGTGCTAGAGATTTTCACCTCAGTTTTCTCTCTTTTGGATTTAACCTCATGGCTCGCTAATGCTTTGATGTGAATGAATTCTTTTTGGAGAATGTGAAATGCTACCCAGTGTGTGTACTTGCTCAGAATTAGACAAAGCTGCGCTCAGAAATAACCAACATCTGGTTTACCTGGTCAGTGCAGCTGTGCTCTTTTGTAATACATCTTATTGTATTCACTTTTAACAGTGGCCCTCTGGCCACAATCCTTATATGGAATAAATGATTCTAAATTAGAGTTAAGCTAGCATGACAGGCAGTTGTTTTGCTCTTGGCTTCATTGTTGTTTTTATTTGGAGACAATGTCCTAGGTCAGCTTGGGTACTTTGTTGGGAGCCCAGGGAGGTCATGGGGTGAAGGAGTTTGTAATTGTCCGAGCATTGGTTTAAATGCTGCTGGCTTGGTGAACTGGGGAAGGATAGTGGTCGGATGCTGCAGCTCCTGAGTTCTGGGCAAATCCCAGTGGACTGTGAGATGGTGAATCACAGACATCAGGCCCCCTGCCCTGGAGGTACCCACCTTCTTCTTACTGAAGGTCATCAGTTCAAGTCCTCTGCTCATTGTCACTAGTCTGGTTCTTTTTGTCTCTAGATTGTTGGCTGTTGCTAGTTGAATCCTGGGACTGGTTTTTCAGTGCATGATTGAGTTTTGTTTAGGGAAGCTGAAGTTTTGTTTAGGGATCTGGAATTTGAAGGAGGCTTAAACTCATAGCTCTCCAATGAACATTGTATTAAAATGAGGTTACCCTGGACTCTTGCAGTAATTAATGGGTAGTTGTAAGAATGCAGTTACCTGAGCTTTCAGGAAATCCTTGGATTTTTGCTCCTTCTCATCAATTTTGATTTGAGTCATACGGATCAGGTTGAACACCAGCTCTCGCATGTTTTCTTGCTCCTTTAAAAGTTTATTTTCTTCTGCAAGTTGCTGTTCTACTAACTTGGACTCAGCTTCTGATAGGATTTTCTTTGGAAAAACACAAATATTATAATGTCTTTATTGGAAGGAACAGAAAAAGGCCGGTGCCTCAGATTACCTTTTAAATTTTCTATGTAAAGTTTATTTTATTAAAACACAAAATAACTATGCTGCTTTAGCATCAAGTACTTATAAAAGAATGTGCAAACATGCTAACCTGTTTAACATGATAGAACACCTTCTCATTCAGACTGTATTTTCAAGTAACTTTTTAAAGAGAAATAGAAGTATGTTTTAAAATACTTTGACAGTGGTTTGAATAAACAAAATGTGAAACTAGATGGTGGTGAAATACAGCATTTATTAGTTTTTATCAATAGCCTTTTTACTTTAAAAATCCTATGAGTCTGTATAATTTTTGCTTGTTCAAAAAGATCCCTTTTCCCCCCAAAGTTTAATATGGGTTTGGAGTGTACTTTGAGATAAGGAACAGACCCACATTAAATAGGATCATACTCTTTTTTTGATGACTCTCCTATTAATGAGGTTTCATGGAACACAGTTAAAAACACAACATTGTATTAATCATTGTTAGACAGAAGCCTAAGTGAAAGTTGTTATTAACCTGTTGGGTCAGATTCCTCTTAGCTACTTCAACTTCCTTGTGGAGTTCCCTCCTTCTCTCAGATAACGTAGAATCATCTTTAGGGAAAGCTTCAATCTGGAAATCAAGATTTAAAACAGGTATTTGTATGAGAAAGACAACTTGAATGTCATGTAATCAACCCCAACGTGAATCTTTTGAAGAGCATGGGCAAATTATGATTCTCAGTCTTAAAGGGAACTGCCTTTTATGTTGAATCTTCCTTTGTAAAGTCATGATAAATTACAATGTAATGGCTTGCCAAAAATCTATAATTCACCAGCTGCAAATATTCCATCTCTCATTCATTGGAAATAAAAATATTACTAATAATAGCTGCTAGCATTTATCGAGCATTTACTATGTGTTAAGCAAAGTTGTAAGTATTTATATGTATGATCTTATTTAATTCTCATAATAGCCCCACAAGGTAGGTAACAGTATCTGCAATTGTTAGATGAGGAGAATGAGGAGCAAAGACATTAAGCACCTTGTCTCATGGTGTATGTCCAAACCCAGGCAGTTAAATTCAGAGCCCAAAATCTTAACACTGTATTTTACTGCCTCTCTAACTCAGGACTCAGCCCTTTAGAAACATGTGTATTTGGATAATATTTATTATATTTATAAAATGTGAATTCACTTCTGAAATCCTAAAGATTAAAGAAGAAGTGGGAACTATTAATAACAAAATAGTTACTCTTCTTAGGTAGCAGTTTGAGTAGCTAGAAAGTTCTCACAAAGAAAAGCCTCTTAACTTTTCAGTTTAACACTTGAAATTCCACCATTACATTTCAACTATATTGGCTTACGATTTTGTCTGCCGTCACACTACCTTGAAGAGAAGGCAGCGTCTCATTCTATCAGTCTTTGCTGCCTTTTTAGGAATGAGCTTATTGGATTCTTTATAAGAGGAAGAAGATACTTGGTAGCTGCTGGGGGAAGGGGTACCATTCAAGGATATAGGAAGGCTTATCTTGGGGTGCTGATTGCATACCTGACTCAGAGCAGATTTAGAGTTGGATCTTTATACTAAAAGCACCTGACTCCAGTCTGATGTGTTTCCTTTCCCACATACTTCCAGGCACCAAGGTTGAATATTGACATTTGTCCCAAGAAGGAGAGATCAGACTCCTCAGTGATTTAAAGGGTGCTTAACAGGATCCTTCTGAGGTTCATGCTACTCTTATAAAGGAGCTAAAGTGTGTCATTGGATCCCACACCCACAAACCCGTGCATCTTCCGTAGCATCTTTTGTACCCACAGATGGCTAATGACACCCTTCTTCCCATGGCCTCTCCTACCACGGAGAGCCAGCTGCTGAAAGTACACACGGGACTTAGGAAGATGAGACAAGGCCTTGTGAAATACCTGTAGCAGTATGTAGAATTTGTGATTCTGATGGGCAGATAATTGCTGCAATAGGGAGAAAATGGAGAGAAAAATGCAGACTTGAACAATCAGGGAAGATATCAGCAGAATTAAGAAGCCAGGGAGGAAGACTGATTTCTCCTTCTGGAGAGTGGAGTTAATTCTTCCTGGGAAGACTGGAGTCCAGCAAGCAACCTTTTTCTATTTCTCTGCCACTATGTTCAGAAATGGGCTCCTCCAAATACTTTGCTCTCAAGTGTAGGCAGATCTGTACATGTACACCAACTGGGACTAGGGGATCTTACAAGATTTCTACAGAAGGTGTGGTGAGGGCACATTGTTCAGCAACTCTGTCAACTAAACGTTCCAGACAAGCTTTCCTGGATTCAGGTCTCAGGCATTTAGGTTATTTCCAAATTTTGAATTCCAAACAATACTGTGGGGTTAATTTTTGAACTCTGGCTAATTGTTTCTCTGACATCTTTCTCAACTCTCCACAAACTCAACCTTCTGGTTTCAGAAAGGAATTGGTTTGTGGAAGAGGTAACAAGGTGAGCCATTGGGACCAGAGCCTGCTGGCTGCTTTGCCAATATCTACTCTCCACTTCAGTATTTCTAACAGAACCTCAGTTTTGTTCAGAGCTGCAGTGTATCCAAAAATCTTTAGACTCTTTTGCAGCTGAGGGTGACAGTATGAGCCAGGACAGGCTAATAAAATCTGAGTGAAAATCTCCTGGATAGGGCTTCTCAGAAAGTAACAGTTTTCCTGTTTAAAAAAAAAAAATGCCAGCCAGGTCAGCTGCTATATTCCTTTTGCTCTCTGCCCTTCCCCACTCCTGTGTGAGATGATGCGCAAAGATGGAATGGCCATCTTGTGACCTTGGAGAAAAAGTATACTTCTTAAAGATGATAAAAGATAAAAGAAAAAGCTACAAGGATCCTGGACTTTTTTAATGTCTACCTGGTGTGTGCCAACCTTTGGACTTTTCTTATTATGTGAATAAAACAACCCTCTAATGAAGTCACTGTAATTGAGTTTCTGTTATTTCTTGCAGCCAAATTGTAAACCTAATTGATAAATCTTTTGAAAGGAAATTTTCCTAAGGTGTATTGGAAAATGGGCTGGAGTTAGGCTGACATTTCCACTAATGGGGAAGGGGAAAAATAGATGAACTATCAAAGTTCTAATTGTGTCCTAATACTGAAGTAAAGTACTTGACCATTTCTTTTGAGCCTCAGATTGTGTATATCAGCAAGTTTTGTATGGTTATTTATTTTAGTTCTTTGGGTTTTTATAGAGTAGCATTTCATACTTAAAAAAAATTAATGTGTTTACTGTAACCAAAACATAAAAAAGTAAGTAAGAAATTAATTGTGTTCCACACTTCTACTTCAAATGCTACTCTGGAGGAGTCAGTGTCAATAGTTTGGTGTCTGTTCTTCCTGACATTTTTAAATAACATGTACAAACATCAATAACTTTCATGAAAGTTAAAGTAGACATTCTGTTGCTGTAAACATCTCAATTATTTGACATCTGTGAACTTCAGTTTCGTTAAGCTCTGATGTTTTTCTAAAATATTTCAAATAAGGTTTGAGGCTTGAATTTCTGGGAGTCTCTATGGCCAAAGATCAAAGAGAATCAAACGACTATCCCCAGGGGTAAACATATTCTGAAGAATAGCCAGAGCCCTTCATGGGTATCTTTTATCTTTTCCTTTTGAATTGCATGCAAGTCTGAAATGTTCATTCAGGCTGGGAGTGACTGGCCTGACCCACTCCTATTTTCAAGTACTGCTAGCCAGCATAGGACTGGGGATGGCTTAAGTATAAGTCCTAAGTTCAAAGAGGAAGTTAGTCTCTCCCTGAAACTGAACTAAGACAAAAATTGATTCTTGAAATCAATGAAGGAAGAGAATTTTAATATATTTTCACTTCTGTTCTATATTATGAGTGCTATTTTATGAACTTAATAGCTGGAAGGATCCTACTATAAACAGCATTTATTAAAATATGAGCTACTTGTAAGCATTCTACCAGTCTTCTCTTTGGTCAAGAGCCATACCTTATACATTTGTGTCCAGCCAGATCAATCTATAGCAGTAAACCACATCATCAGAAACAGCAACTTCTGTATGCTGCAGGAGCAGCCAAAATCCAAACAAACTAACTAAAATACAATAGAATGAAAGATTAAATAGAAAGATCAGAAAGAAAACTTGAAGGAATTTCTCTTGTAGAAAATTTAAAAAAGGGAAAATAAGAGAAAAAGACAAAAGTAAAAGACTGTTTAGAGGGTCCAACATCTGGATAATAGGAGTCCCATAAAGAGAATGAGAAAATGGACAAAATTAAAGAAATTGGACAAAATTAAAGAAATTATTTAAGACAAAGTCTCAGAATTGAAAGATAGAAGTTTCTATATACAAAGAGCCAATTAGGTGTGCAGCACAATAGCTAAAAATAGACCCTCAATTGGGAACTTCATAGTGAAATTGAACATTTTTGGAGACAAGTAAAAAATCTACAAGCTTCTAGTGTGGGAAAAAAACTTGTTTCAAACAAAGGATCAATTAACAGAATGACAAAATTTCCCTGTAGTGACTTCAGAAGGTAAAAGACAATTAAACAGTGCCTTTATTATGAGGAAAAGTAATTTCCAGTTAAAATTTCATATCCAGTTATTAATTACCTGTGAAGGTAGAATGAGGATAAAATATTTTCTAACACGCAAGGTATTTTGACATTCATTTTCTGACACACAGATCTTAAAAAAATTACTTTCTGTTAACCTTTTCTCAGGAGGCTACTGGAAGATATGCACATCCTGCAAAAAGGGAGTAAGGTGAAAGAGAAATGAAAGAGACCCATGAAATAGGGGATATAGCACAGGAGAGAGGTAAAGGGAGTCACCAAGATGATGGAGTAAATCTCCTAGGCTGAGGAGTGTACATAGAGAGGAAATGAGACCCGTCTGTAACAGATGAGAAGGGAAAAGTAACTTCTGACATCTGAGAGTTGACCTGGCAGTTATAGCTGGGCCTTGGTGTTCTGCTGAACACAAACAATTTCACAGAAAATCACTGTTGGACACGACCGTTCTGTATTTGTTTTTGATCACAGACAAAAACATGAACATTGTCCAAATACTGCAAAATAACACATATTTCCATCTCACAACCTTACTTACCAAAAACATCTTTAGTTTTGTCTAGTCTTTTTCTACCTTAGGATTTATGAAGATACTCAACCATAGAATTACCCTCACTTTCTGACAACATTCAAATCTAGGGCACAAATCCCATTTTGTTAAATAACTCTCCAACTCATATGACACAAACCCAAATCCTATACATCTTTTCTGATTCCCTCTACCGAGATACCCTACTATTCCCCATGGTGTGTATTCTTCCTCATTGCAATGAGAAACTGAACTCATTCAACTGCTAATGTGTTCCTGGTGGTCTTTAACTGGAAGTCACTGACAAGTCTCAGAAGTGATTTCTTCAAGATTAAATTAATAAACTACCAAATGTGTTTTAACATACTAAGAGAAATTTATACAAGTAGAGGACAATTTGGTGTTGAATGTATGATAAGTATACAGAAAACTACAAATAAACAGAATGTTTATATATTCCTGGGAACACAAAATTTTGCAAAGAAGGATAATTATCTAACATTACATTACTCAGATGTGAATAATCTTTATTTGTAATAATGTAAATATCAAATTTTGAACATGTTAAAATTATGCCATAAGGCTATTCAGTGTATGGATGAATAAGAAATGTGTGTGTTGAACAGGGGTATAAAGAAAGAATAATCTTTATCATTTATAGTGAGAAATAAAAATCGTTAGGTCTAAAACTGAAAAATCAAGGTGTAGCATTATTAGAATATTACTTAGACTGTGAAGGCATAGTTCAAGTTCAGGTAAAAGAAATAAAACTCTATTGAGACCAGGAAATAACATGGTAGGAGTGTTTCATGGCTGTGGAAATGAAACATAGGGCTCTCCCTATGGCAGGCCCATCTTCTTTTCTTTTTTTAAGCCGAATAAAAATCCTATCTGTTCCTTGATATGGCTTGACCAACTATTTCAACATATGGACATAAACAGAGCCTACCCTACTTTAATAATATAAATAATACGACTCTCAAGACTTTTTTCGATTGAAAGCCAAGAATCATATTTGCATTTCTTTGAAAGACAAAGGATAAAGTATTGGCAAAGTGATGGGCCAGATAGAAGATATTAATTACAGACTTGAGAGTTCAATTTAGGATGTGTATGTATGTTGCTTCTTAAATGATACTGTGAAGAATAGATATTATTTATCCATGTGATTTGCAGTCTACATACCCCTGTTCTGTTCCCTCAACAGTAAGAGTTAACTCCAGGCTGGTTCAGACTCAAATATATGTGCTTACCCTTGGTTCTTTACACTCCCTGAAAAATTCTCTTCTATTCATCTGTCATTTTTTCTCCCTTCTGATTTTTTAAAATAAGTTGCACCTGAATGCATTTTCCAGACTACATTCATTGAAAAAAAAAAAATCCTTGCCATCAGTTTTTAGCCCTTGTCGTCTTACGTGCCAACTTCTTTTCTTTTTTTTTTTTGAGGTAGGCACTAGAGCATTGTTTAGTTTTATTTTGTGAACACTCGCAAACATTCCGAAGTGATGTACAGATCAGCTGCCTTGAGAGGGGTGCCAGATCCCCAGCTTTTCAGAGCTAAGAAGCCAGAATGAGAAGAGAGACCCCAGAACATTCATCAAAGCGAAGCAAGTTAGGCTGGCCTCTTCTTTCTGATGTGATTCTGCCTTCCAGTTTGATGTTTCTGGCAGCAGCAGGGTCCTGGACTGGGGGCCATCATCATTTCCACAGCCATGAAACACTCCTACGTGATTTGCATTGGGAGCAAATTTGCAAGAGTCTCTTCCCAATCTTGAACTGGGTTCAGAAGCTGAGCATTTCTGCCCGCTTCGCACATGTAATATTTCTTACCATGGATGTGGGCCTTTTGCCAGTGGATGGAGGCCCCTGGTCAGTGAGGTTTCCTCAACACTGCTTGCAATTTTTTGGGCATTGCGTGCCACTGAGGCGAGCCTTTGAGGGAAGGCAGAAAACAGGGTTCAAGAGGGTTCCTCGTTTCTAAATGCAGTTTCTCAGAGAGGCTAGATTGGTTTCCACATCCCCAGCAGCTATGTGTCACGTGTAGGCACTGCTGTTATTATTAATAGTTAATGTGTACCGTCCACTTGCTGTCGGCCAGGGGAAGTGTTAAAGGTTGTTTATTCATTGTCTAATTTCTTTAATTTAACTATAGTTGATTTACAATATTGTGTAAAGTTTTAGGTGTACAGCTTCTAATTTTCCACTATAGATTATTATGAAATATTGAATATAGTTCCCTGTGTTATACAAGAAATCCTTGTTTATTTATTTTATATGTAGTGGTGTGTACACATTACTCCCATTCTCCTAATTTACCCCCCCCTCCCCTTTGGTAAACACAAGGTTGTTTTCTGTGCCCTTGAATCTGTTTTGTAAATAAGTTGATTTATATTATTGTTTTTAGATTCCACATATAAGTGATATCATGTAATATTTGTCTGACTTATTTTACTTATGATAATCTCTAGGTCCATCCATGTAACTGCCAATGGAAATGTATTTTGTTCTTTGTTATGTCTGGGTAATGGTTTTATATATATATCATATCTTATTTATCCATTTATCTGTCATTGGACATTTAAGTTGCTTCCATGTCTTGGCTATTGTAAATAGTGTTGCTGTGAATATTGGGGTGCATGAATTTTTTTGAATTAGAGTTTACTTTTACATATATATATGTATCCCAGGAGTGGGATTGCTAGATCTCATATTTTAGTTTTTTAAGGAATCTCCATACTGTTTTCCGTAGTGGCTACACCAATTTATATTCCTACTAACAGTGTAGGAGGGTTCTCTTTTCTCCACACCCTCTCTAGTATTTACTTTTTTTTTTTGTCTTTTGTCTTTTTAGGGCCACACCTGCGGCATATGGAAGTTCCCAGGTTATGGGCAAAATGGAGCTGTTGCTCCCGGCCTATGTCAGAGCCACAGCAGCGCCAGATCTGAGCCACATCTGCTACCCACACCACAGCTCATGGCAACGCCGGATCCCCAACCCACTGAGCGAGGCCAGGGATCGAACCTGCAACCTCAGTGTTCCTAGTTGGATTCGTTTCTTCTGCACCACGACGGGAACTCCAGTATTTACTATTTTGATGGTGGCCATTCTGACAGGTGTGAGGTGGTACTTCATTGTAGTTTTGAGGTTCATTTCTCTAATAATTACCAGTGTGGAACATCTTTTTCATGTGCTGTTGGTCAGGTATATGTCTTCTTTGGAGAAATATCTATTTAGGTCTTTTGCCCATTTTTTGATTGGGTTGTTTGTGTTTGAGTTGTATGATGTGTATGTATATTTTGGAAATTAATCTCTTATCAGTTGGATCATTTGCAAATATTTTATCCCAGTCTGTATGTTGTCTTTTCATTTTGTTTATGGTTTCCTTTGCTGTGCAAAAGCTTATATGTTAGATTAGGTCCAATTTGTTTATTTTTGCTTTTATTTCTTTTGCCTTGGGAGGCTAATCTAAGAAAGTATTACTATGATTTATATCTGAGAATGTTTTGCTTGAGCTCTTTTCTAGGAGTTTTATGATGTCATGTATTCTATTTAAATCTTTAAACAACTTTGAGTTGATTTTTGTGTATGATGTGAGGGAGTGTTTTAACTTCATTGATTTACGAGCAACTGTCCAGCTTTCCCAATACCCACTTGCTGAAGAGATTGTCTTTTCTCCATTGTATATTCTTGCCTCCTTTGTCAAAGATGAACTGACTAAGGAGTGTGGGTTTATTTCTGGGCTTTCTATTTGTTCCATTGATCCATAGGTGAGCTTTTGTGCCAATGCCATGCTGTTTTGATTAATGGAGCTTTGTAGTATTGTCTGAAGTATGGGAGGGTTATGTCTTCAGTTTTGTTCTTTTTCAGCAGGTCTGTCTTCTACCTGTCCATGCTTAGACTTAGCAAATGCTTCAGGGAGGAGAAAGACTACCTGTCTCTGTTCACATAGGAAGTGTTTATGCTGTTGCAGAGTTTACTTTCCACAACTCTCAAATGTATTTAAAGGTACATGATTTTTAGTATATCCATTTTTTTTCCTGGCTACTATGGCAGGAGCCGTAGTCTACTGCAATATTTTATATTTTAACTGGAAGTAGAAGCAGCATAATTACATTTTATATTATGTTTATGTGCTTTTAGATTTTCTGGTAGAGACTCATTTAATTCTGTTTAGTGTGTGTCATCTTTTAGAACCAATATTGTGATTTTTTTATCAGTGTATAACTACTTTTGAGATCACTAATAGGTATTTTTACAAGTGACAGATTATCTTACTGATTATTTAGGTTATCTATTTTACTTTTAAGGCAAATGCTTTGTTGATTCAGCATTAGAATCACATTTAACAGACTAACTTTACTTTCTACTAGAATTACCAAAATAGATTATTAAAGGTAATGATAATTGTCATCCTATTATTGTTTAAATAAATCTTACCAATGGTTATTTGGTCAAAAAATAGGGATCATTTTATTAATAAAAGCAATATTTACTGGTCTTAGCCTCCTATGCATCACATCTAGGTTTCTACCATTTCTTGTGGAACAAGTTTTATGCCTGCTATTGACTGTAAATCTCACTATAACTGAGGTGAAGGACCAGAAGGTCTGTGTTTACCCAAAGTTCTAACTTAACATCCCAATGTGCTGGACTTTGGGTTAAGATGTAATAGCTTATAGAGAGCCATTACTTTTAATAAGAATAACTTAATTTGGGTTAAAAAATATATCTGAAGGTATAAGAGTTGCAAAGGTAAATAGAGTTAAAGTCTTCAAATATTTGAGCCTTGTCTAGGAGTAGTAAAAGTGTTAATTTATATTGGACTCTAGTCTAACTAAGGATGAATGGTATAATCTTTGGGGCATATTCACTGAAAGAACAGAAAGAGAATTGCAAAACCAACACATGTCAAAAATGCGGAAAATAGAGCAACAGAAAATAAAAATAGAAAAATTTGTCTTGTTGATTAATCTGAAAGAAGAAAAAAAACAAGAGAAAGTAAGACATAAAATAGATGGAACAAAGAAAAAGCAATAGTGATACAGCAGTCACAAGCCCAAGTGTATCTGTAATTACATTAAATGTTTTTGGACTAAATACAAGAATGAAAAGGCAGACATTTGCAGACCAGATATTAAAAAGTGCATGTTGTGTATGAAAGACACACCTAGATAAGGACACAGAAAGAATGAAAGTAAATGTATGGAAAAGAATATATCATGCAAAATCTCATGATGACAACAAAAAATAAATATTACTGATGTACTAATATCAGACCAAGTAAACTTGTGTGAGGAAAAAAACATTTCTATAGTTAAAGTTATTTCACAGTAATAAAGGAATCAATCTATGTGGAGGAATTTTAATGAAACTACTAGAAGGAGATGAAAAACATAAATACTGTTCTTTTATTTACCAATAGTAAATAACTGTTACGCTTATTTTGAAAAAGTGTAAAAAGCATACTTCACCCCACTGAGGAAAAAAAGTTCATGAGTGCCATCTGACAGCAAGACCAAGACCTAGTCGCTTACAGCACTTGTAACTCTCATCAATCATTTTCACACCTCACTAAAGTTTGGTTTTTCAATCAGGATAGGCTAGGTTAGGCTGCAGAAACAACCCCAGCTATCATGGCTCAAAAGCATGTAAGCTTATTTCTTGCTCTCTCGCAGCCTATGGCCAGTCAAGGTGATCCACTCCAAGAAGCTGTTGGCTCAGCATTCCTGGCTGCATCCGTTTTACAGCCCTCTGTGTCACCATGTACTTTCACAGTGGCCACAGGAGGGGGAAAAGAGCTAGAGGGTCTACACTGGTAATTAGATGCTCCAGGCTGGAAGGGATGTGTGTTACTTCTGCCCACAGTCCATTGGCCAGAACTAGTCACATGACCCTGTTCAATGGCAGAGGGTGCAAGGAAGTATAACACCCCCCGTATGCACTGAAGGAGAGGAGAATTAACCTTGTAGGTTAGGATCAGAAGTGTTTACCATAGCTGGAAACTCCTCTTTAAATTTCTGAGGTCATGAACCTCTATAAGGTCAGGGAGCAGGACAATCCTGAAGAGGAAAGGTATGATTTTTGTACCTCCAGCTGCTTCATCTCAGAGACTGTTCTTTTTTTCACCAAAAGAAGCTCTGGCCAAGCCTGGGGCGCAAGGCCTCTTAAGGATGAAGTGCCTTTCAGCAGTGTTCGGTCAGTTAACACAGGGTATGCAATCCGAGAGAGGAGAGAATAGAATCAAAACCTTCCATTGGGGAGCACAAGGAAGTAAGATGGTAACAGCTTCTTGAGCATCCTCTGACTGGAGTACAGTCTGATACTGCACAGAATGAGCCAGGGAGACTGACATTGGGTTCTGATGACCCTCGGCAAATTAGAGGTGAAGGCTGACTGTCCATCTGTACTTACATGATCTGATCTTGTCCCCAACTATTGTCGTCTACAAAGAAACTGTTGTAGATCTGCCTCCTTCAACTGGTTAAAGATAGTGGTCCACTTGGGTCCTACCCTGTCATGAACCTGTAGCCCTTCTAGAAATGGATGGCCTCACTGCTTCCCCTGGCCAAATTGGTACTTAATCCCAAAAACACTTTTCTCTACCCAATCTATTGTAGGACAGAGCCACCATAACAGGTTGGATGCATTTTCAGGTTTCCTTATCTCTGTTCTTTTCCTTTCCCTCTCTCTCCTGAGAACAAAAACAAACTCTTGAAATACTTTTACTTCAGGGAGACGGCACGGAACTTATAGATCAGATCGGCGTGTTCAGCACCCACCTCCAGCAGAAGCCTTTGATGCATGGCTTGAGTTTGAGTGAGAGCGTCCCAGGACACTTTCAGGAGTAGATCCATCTTTTTTAAATTGCGAAAATCTCTTTCTTTCTCTCTTTGCTTACGAGAAAGTTCATCATGGTAATTCTGCTTGTCAATGAGACAGTTTCGTAAATTGAGATCCAAGATCCCTCTGTACCAAGTAAAAAGAGAATATGAAAGTGACTTGTCAGCTTCCCTTCAGGTTTTTCAAGAGAGCATGCTCAGCAGATACATATAGAACTCCTCTCATGTTAGAATCAAATTGTAGGTAATGCCAAAAGCAACTTTGTTTGCAAGTTGTTGTCACTTAGAGTCACAGTCATTAAAAAAAGATAACAACCCACTGGAAGAGCAAACTGGCAGAGACAGTTTCCTGGTTTCCCTGAAATGTTACTTAAACATGGAAGTTAACACACCCCTAGGGAATCACACCACAAAATTGTTCCCATTAGGAAAAAAAATCATGATTACCTCAGAAATACCATCATTTGCAGGACAAAGGTCCCTCAATTATAGCACACTCAAATGATATAATTTTCCAGACGGGCATTTCAGAAACTTATAAAAACACAAGAGACGGTATCCTTAAGGTTTGGTTACAGAAAATTGAAGACAATGAATAAAGGGTGGAAAAAATACTTTGAAGTATTTTATTAATACGTCTTTTTATTCATGGTAAAACTTGATTTAATATTATTACAAAATATTTATTGAATCAACACAAATCTGTTTCAGACTATGTTTTGAATCCTTGAATGTAAAAGAAAAATTTAGATGACAGAAACACATAAATTTAACCCACCTTTCAGTTAGTGACGTTGCCTCATTCTCTCTGGTTAATTCCAGTAGCTTGACTAATTGGTTATATTCTCGTTCTTTAATGTCAAGTAAGGCTCTTTTGCCTTCAACTTCTTTTATTACGTCCTCCTTCTCTTCCATTATAGCGTTAATTTTGGTTTCAACTTTCTTTAGGGAGTCATTTAGCTCTTTGAATTCACATTCTAAGATGAGCTTTTTCTTTTCCATTTCTCTGTGGGGGATATGTACATACATATGTATGTGTACACCACACACACACACACACACACACACACACAATTTGCCTTATTTTGATCCCACACTGTCTTTACCTGTTTTTACTCCCTGACCAGGCAACAGATAGTCATAAATTCAGCTAGTCATAAATTCAATGATCTCAGAAGTGGGGTGAAGACCACAGATGAGTGGGACTTAGAGGATGTCTTCACTGAGGGCAGGGATTTGTCCAGCCGCCAACCTGTTCCCCAGATCCCTACTGCTACTGTCTCCTAGGATTCTACCCTCGTCCTCACCAGCTTCCCTGAACTGACCTAAATTTCTCAACTTTGGTGCTGGTGGGCTTGACTTTTAGAACAATAGTGTCTGCTTCTCTTTTTCCCTCTTCTTCTTCTTTTTTTTTTAGGGCCACACCTGCAGCATGTGGAAGTTCCCAGGCTAGGGGTCGAATTGGAGCTGCAGCTGTGAGCCTACGCCACAGCCACAGCAAGGTCAAATCCGAGCCACGTCTGCAACCTACACCACAGCTCACGGCAATGCCAGACAATTAACCATTGAGCAGGGCCAGGGATCGAACCCGCGTCCTTATGGATGCTTGTTGGGTTCATTACCCTCTGAGCCACAATGGGAACGCCTCCTCTTCTTTTAAGATCAGTCACCAGAGGATTCCTAGGAGTATTTCTCCAGATTTTTTGTCTCTTCACTTTATCTTTTTTGATTCCTCTAAACCTTGAGAATTCCTCAGTGGTTTTTGCCTCTAAATCTATGCTGAAGTTTGGGGGTCTTACTCACAGGAATAGGTGGCATGAAGAGTTACTGTCACTCAGTTAGGCACCTGCTTTAGGCAGACATACAGCTAGGCCATGAAACTCTACCCCGTTCACATAATTTATTCCATACATAGCCCTGTTGCAGTCAACTGGAGTTCTCCAAAAAGAGATGATTTATAAATTGGAAAGAGAATACTATCCCCAAATTAGGTCATAAATAAGTATTAGGAATGAGAGTAATATGCTGCACTACATTCTTTTAAAGAACTTGATCTATACAACCTAGACAGGGCCAGATGCAGATCTTTCTAAAATTAAAACGGTAATTTGATGCGTTCAGTGGTTAACATTCTTGTTTTAGCATGCACACATAACTTAGGGGAGAGTGGGCAGGGGAGGGATAAAAAATAAAACATAATTAAATCATACACTTTTTTGCGTGTTGTCTTTTCTATCTCTTTTCCAATTTGTACAGGAATGGCTTGATGGTGGACCACTTCGTCCTAGTAAAGAAATGGAACCATGCTAAATTAGGTAGTCT
This sequence comes from Catagonus wagneri, assembly GCA_004024745.2. Lineage (NCBI taxonomy): Eukaryota > Metazoa > Chordata > Mammalia > Artiodactyla > Tayassuidae > Catagonus > Catagonus wagneri. Next base: position 1,072,058 of record PVHT020000173.1, on the reverse strand, counting down.
TGGACCCTAAGCACTTAAGCAAATTAAATAGGAGAGAATTACAAGATGTAGAATTCTTCTTATTCTTAGCTCGCTGTGCTATGCAGTGAGCTTTTATTATTCCATTTCATACTCATAATGACTGTCCCAGGTAGTTATGGCTGTTAATATTTTGAAGAGGAGAAAACCGAGTGTAACAAATACTGGTGGTGCTCTGCTCAGATTTCCCTCACAGGATGCCCATCCCTTAGAGGTGGCAGAGGCAGCTTGCAGCCCACGCTTGGTCTCTGGGTAGGAGAACCGAGGCTGGGCAGAGGGGGTGGAAGGAGGAGGGGAGCAGGCTGTGACTGATGACTGACTGATGACTCACCCATGTGGAGACAGATCACCCCCCCTCCCCCCCGGCCCCGCCTCAGGGTGGAACAACCTCTGAGTTGCAATTCATGGCCTAGAGTTCCCTGTGGGATCAGGTTGGAACCAGGGTTCTCCTGAAGGCATGTTTTGGCCCAGCTTCTTCCCCAGCTCTCTCCTGCTTCCCCCACTCTTCTATAGGATTCTCCTTCGAGCTCTATCTCAGTGAATTTGTGTCTTATTCTCTGCTTCTAGGGACCCCTGCCAAAGACTGAGGCCAAGAGAGATTAAATAATGTTCCCACAATCACAGAGGTGGGAGGTTCGTAAGTGGCAAGGCCAAGATCAGAAGCTGACTTTGCCTAACAACACTTGATTCTGTTTTAGCCTCAATAATCTTAGGATCATATGAGGATCATGGTGGACTTTGGGGGCCGGTGGAAACGATGCTTGGAGGCCAGAGCCGTCCCTGCGGAGTGTTGCTTTTCTCCCTGGGATCTTGCTTAGTCCTGGGGCAGATCTAAGTTTTATGAGGCTGAAACCTGCAGTCTTAAAAAAAAAAAAAAAAAAAGAAATGACAAATGCTAAATCAGGTAGGGGACCTTGGAGGAGGTTCATGCAAGTGAGGGGCCTGAGGCTTTCATTTCACTGGGTTCCTCATAAATCCATCTCTGCTCAGTGCCCTACACAGGTATGTTCTGACCGATGGCTCTGACTTAAGGAAAAAGAGGTCGAAGTGAATCACAGTTGTTCTCTAAGCCAATGCAGATGTTGTTGTTTTAAAAAGTCACTCTAGGTTACTTAAATTGTTTTGAGACCTGTTGCACGTGTTTCAAAATAGAGTGAATTTTAATTCTCTTCTAGAACATAAACATAGGCCCTGCATCACTTTCATGGTGAGAGGGAAGCGAAGTGGAATCAAACAGACAGACAAAAATAAAGTAATAAAAATATACAGAAGAGGTTAGGGCACGTGGTCGCCCTTGAAGGAAGTGACTTAAAGGGATGTTAGCAAACATGCTCAAGTCTTTTGTGAATTCCTGGAGCCCAGGAGTAGTCTGATAGGATCAGTCACAGTGCAGAGGACATTTTAGTTTGTGTGGTTTGGTCTTTGTCAACCCTATGCATCCGTCTTGATACCCTTGCAGTTTTATGTCCCTGCAGGCACAACGTTTAAATAGTTATGAGCTATAAATAGCACACCTTTAAAGTGACCTGATATTCCAACAGTTCTTCTAGTTCCTTCTGCTCCTTTAGTGATTGCTTTTGCTTAGATGTTAAATCCTCCCGTAAATTTTTAATTTCTAATTTCTTCTGCATTACTTCCTTACGTAGCTCTTCAGCGCTTTCTCTCAAAATTCTCGCTTTCTTCTCTATTTCCTTTAAAAGTCATGAGAATTATCAGGTTATCCAGAGTCTGAGCAAACACCTATCTGTCTCAATATCAAATTAAAAATAATTTTACTCACCACTTTGATTATATTTGTTTTGAGCTTCATGGATGATTTCTTGCAAAGTTAAATGCACTTAGGATTTCTGATCTCTTCAATAAAGATGTGGCAATTATACTGCATGTCTTCAACATTTTACGTTAGAGTTGAACTCATTTTTTTCTTTTTATGGCCACATCTGTAGCACATGGACGTTCCTGGGCCAGGGGTCAAACTGAAGCTGCAGCTGAGGGCTATGCCACGGTCACAGCAATACCAGCTAGGAGCCCCATCTGTGACCAACATTGCAGCTTGCAGCAAGGCTGGATCCCTGACCCACTGAAGCCAGGGGCCGAACCACATCCAGAGACAGTGTCTGGGTCCTTAACCTGCTGAGCCACAGTGGGAACTCCCATGAACTCATTTTTTAAACTAATGCTCTTTTCTGTCTTACATTTTAAGTGTTTCTTTTTTCTGTTATTATTTATTTCACACCAATTAGTAAAAAATTTCCAGTCTTTTTTTTTTCCAGTAGCTTTGTGATTTGGCAAAATTAGATGCAAATAATCTTTGAATATCTGGTTTATAGCTAAACTGAGTCACACATGAGAATCAGAATTAGAGTTCAGACTTGGAACAGTTAATCCTTGGCAACTCCTTAACCCCATGCTCTCTTATTAATTCTACTTCTCTTCCTCATGTACATTCTCCCCAGATGGCCTGCACTCCAGACTCCTAACAAGTCTTTGTTTCTTGTGACTATCTGGGAAGTGTTTGACTTTTGAGAGAGAAGCTTTCTTGTACTCAAAGTCCACACATTGCTAATGACTAAGTGGACAGATCCACTCAGCCTGCTCTGGCCTTTCTGTACCCCTCCTTCTCCACTGCTGCTGCAAGAGGGTAACACTGATGGAGCGTCCTTCGTGGCTCAGCGGAAATGAATCTGACCAGCATCCAGGAGGACGCAGGTTTGATCCCTGGCTTTGCTCAGTGGGTTAAGGATCTGGCGTTGCCATGAGCTGTGGTGTAGGTCGCAGACATGGCTCAGAACCCAAGTTGCTATGGCTGTGGCATAGGCCGGCAGCTACAGCTCTGATTAGACCCTTAGCCTGGGAACCTCCTTATGCCAGTGGTGTGGCCCTAAAAAGACAACACCACCACCACCACCAAAAAAGGGTAACACTGATGATCCTAGGATCTGGAACTAAAATGCAAAATGCTTTTGCCCATAGAATGTGTGTTGTAAATGGTGGTTGGGAATCCTTGTATAATAGTATGTAATATGTGTATGTAATTGTATTCATGTATAATGTCGTATTTTTACTCTGTGCTAAACAGTTTTGTTTTTGTTTTTGTTTTTGTTTTTTTGCCTTGGAATTAAACCGCCAACATACTTTTGAAATATAACCATTCACAAGGAGAAAGCAATGCAAAGTGTGATAATCTCTTTACTTTCTATGATAGATTTCCAAAAAGAAGGGACATAAATTTCTCCTGTTCCTGCTAGCATGCCTCTTTGCAGTGTGTCTCTGTCATTCTTCCCGCTGAGAGGTAGAACCTATTTCTCTCACCCTTGTTTCTAGACACGGCCATGCGACTTGCTTTGGCCAATGAGATGTTCCCAACAATGACTGAAGGAGAGGTTTGAAAAGCACTTGTGCTGGGGTTTGCACTCTCTTGAAACTGTCTTTCTTGGGTTTGGAAACCCTTTCACCGTCATGTAACTAGTGATGTGGGACTTTTAGACCAACTAGCCTGCCAACTGGCCAACACATGAATGAAGCCATCCTAGACCATCCAGTCCCACTGAACCGCCTCTAACCAAAACAATTCAGAACTGTGGAAAGTAAGAAATGGCTGTTGTTGAAGCCATTCTGTTTGGGGGCAGTTTGTTATACAGGAGTTGATAAGTGATACATTTTTATAAAATTTTCTTGTAATCACCTTGAGACCTTCAAGAAGCTGTGAGAGTAACAGTTATAGCAAAAATGATATTTTAAGTGCCAACCACAAAATACTTTTTTTTTTCTTATGAAAACAAAGCTGATATGTCCAACTAAACACAACCTAAATCAGATGCCAAATAGCTAAATCCTGTAATAGGCACCACTTATGTTTACTGCAGATATTCCTTTCAGCATCATCCACAGTTAAGACTTTGGGATCTTTCAGATGTTTCAGGGTACGGTTGTTGTGATAAACACTAACATTCATCAAAAGGAGGTTTGAATCCAGCTGTGCTTAGCAAAGTCTAGATCATCTAAGACTTACTCCTGGCTTAGGTATCTTCTCAAATTCCTTTAGTATGAGACTTTTTTCTTCCATTAAGCTGCAAAGAAAAAAAAATCAAGTTTGACAAAGTACAAAAAATTAAGATATTTCTGCAGTAATACTTTTGTCTTCTCAGAATATACTTCCCATGTGTGTTTGCCAGGCCTGGTGTCCTTTCTTTGTGATGGCTTCACTGATTCCCATGGGCCCATTCTGGGGTTCCCTCCGCAGTCCTCCCACAACACGTACACACATTACACACACACACACACACACACACACACACACACACACACACACACACACACATCAGAGCAGTTCTCTTATCATATTTTAACTGCTTGGGAGCACGACCTCCCGCTAGACTCAGGTTCCTACAGCAGGCTTGGGGCTCTTTCTTTATATTATTTGCAGTAAACTAGTACCTGCCTGGATTACTGCTATAGCCTCTATGAGTTCTGTCAAACTGGCAGGTCCCACTAGCCAGTAAGTCTGGGAACATGACACTAAAGAGGCATGCATACCAGGTTTATTTTTATGAAATTGTATTTGCAATTCTGTAAACTAAGGTTGGTGTGATAAGTATATGTCACAAGGGATCTAATAGAGATTAGTTATGTGGACCACAAACTGAAGCTGAATTTTTTCAGCGCTTTGAATAGTTATGTTTTTGCTTTTAGAGCTTTCGTATGAATTGCTGCTTTGCTTCCAAGCTGTCGATCCTACACCTCAGCCATGTTCCACCAGGGGGTGGTAGTGTGCTGCCATCTCTGGGTTGCCAAGCCCACCAGAGCACCGAGTTTCAAAATGGTGACTTGAAACTCTCCCACGAGATAAGACTTAGGGTCTTTTAAGTAAATTTTGTTTTATATTTATTTAAACAAACATAAAATGGCTAATTCTTTAGGATATTTTAAACTATATATCTATCATGCATTTTTCTCTTTTTTTTTGTTAAACACTAATTGACTTTTTTCCTTTAAAAGATAAAAGCTTTTCCTTAAAGAGAAATACATCATTCATAACCCTACCCCTATCACACCATAATAAAATAATCCTAAATATTATCTACTATACACTGAAACTTCTATCTTCCAGGTACTTTACACACATCATTTTTAAACTTCGGATCACTGTTAAGTAGGTATTGTTATTGTCACTGCACAAATGAAAAAACTAAGTTAGGCACCTCTTCCAAAGTCACTGGTCAAATCTGAAATGATTTTCAAACCCAACTCTATCTGACTCCAGGGCACTGGTTAGTATCAAGCTGCCTCTGAAATACATTATTATTGAAATATTCCACTATTTTTTTTTTTTAGAATTCGGATTGCTTTAGATTCTTCACTTTTACAAATTATAATGTAATAAACATCTTTGTGCATTATGTCTTTTTTTTCCTCCCTTATTTCTTTTTTTTTTCTTTTTACAGCCACATTTGTGGCATATGGAAGTTTCAAGGTTAGGGGTTGAATCAGAGCTGCAGCTGCCAGCCTACGCCACAGCCATGGCAATGCTGGATCTGAGCCGCATCTGTGACCTACACCACCTACACCACAGCTTGCAGCAACGCTTGATCCTTAACCCACTGAACAAGGCCTGGGGTCAAAGCTGTATCCTCATGGATACTAGTCAGGTTCTTAACCCACTGAGCCACAGTGGGAACTTTTTTTTTTCTCCTTTTGGCTTACTTTTGCATGACATCACTGGGATTTTAAAAAGTGTTGTTGGAGTTCCTGTCATGGCTCAGTGGTTAATGAATTTGACTAGGAACCATGAGGTTGCAGGTTCAATCCCTGGCTTTGCTCAGTGCATTAAGGATCCGGCATTGCCATGAGCTGTGGTGTAGGTTGCAGATGTGACTTGGGTCCCACGTTGCTGTGGCTGTGGCGAAGGCCGGCATCTACAGCTCCTGTGAGACCCCTAGCCTGGGAAACTCCATATGCCGCGGGTGCGGCCCTAGATTAGGCAAAAAGACCAAAAAAAAAAAAAAACAGTTGTTGTCCCTTTTGAGAAATTATATATTTATATAGAACACTTATATATGTATACATAACATAATATATACATGCACACACATACATATACACGCACACACACATTCCTAAACTTTTAAACCGACATTAAAAATCTAAATCTGACATTTTCAGCATTCCTGATTAAGGGGTGCTTCAAAGTCCGAGTTCCTAAGGAAGGATCCACTTCTTTTCCTACCTGAAAGCATGTCATCAAGGGTTTTGGTTTTGAGCACTTGCGGGTGAAGAGGCAACGCAGGAAGCCCTACACGCTGCCGAGTGCAAGAGGCGCTGCTCACCACTGGGCGTGGAACCAGCATGAGTGGGTGGAAATTGTTGGAAGGCAGATTTCTGAACCACTACAAGCAATAACCACCTAAGCTGGGCTGGGCTGCTGTGGAGGCCATGAGTCCCCATCACTGGAGGTGTTTGAGCCCAGCCCGAGGGGTCACTGAGAGAGAACTCTGGGGCTTCTTCCACACAGTCAGGGCTGAGAACCGCTTTGGGAACCACGAGTTCTCAAACGCTGACACGAATCAGAATCACACAGGCAGCTTGTAAACAATTCCGATGTCGCCTTGGGTGGGGAGGCTTGGGCAGAAAGCAGAATCCTTAGTCTGGGTTTGGATCTGCCATTTTAACACGTGTCTCGGGAGCTTCTCTTTCACTTACGAGAAACCTGATCTAAGCTGGTTCTCTTCTTGGTTGCCACGGGGAAGCGGGAAAGGTTTTTTTCAATGTTAGAAGGTAAAATCTGTTCCAGCTGTGAGTTTTTCCTTACTGCTAATCTTGATGACCTGTATGGCCCCTCCATCATAATTCTAACTCTCTGGAATTCCAGTGACATTGCTAAAACAATCCCTCTGTTCCTTTCTTACCAGATCTTTTTTTCTTGGTTTCAATTTTGCTAGCTCTACTGGACTAAGAATGGAAAATGGGAGTTCCCGTCGTGGCTCAGAGCTTAACGAACCTGACTAGTATCCAAGAGGACACAGGTTGGATCCCTGGCCTCACTCAGTGGGCTAAGGATCCGGCATTGCCATGAGCTGTGGTGTCGGTAGCAGACATGGCTCAGATATTGTGTTACTGTGGCTGTGGCCAGCAGCTACAGCTCCTATTTGACCTGTAGCCTGGGAAATTCCATATGCTGCTGGTGCGGCCCTAAAAAGACAAAAAGGAAAGACAGAAAAGAAAAGAAAAAGGAAGGAAGGAAAGAAAGGAAGAAAGAAGAAAAGAAAATGACTAGGTGTTCCCTGGTGGCCTAGTGGTTAAGGACTTGACATTGTCACTGCTATGGCTCAGGTTCCATTTCTGGACTGGGAATTTCTTCAGGCCACGAGAGTGGCCAAAAAAATAATAAAATGGAAAATGACTACTAAACCCCGGGAGAGCACCCATAGGGAACCAGCTGTGGCGGAGGCAGCCGTTCTTAAGGCCACGGTCCCATTGGGAGAGTCCTGAACACGTGGAGCTTGCTTGTCCTCCTCCTCCACGTCCACGCCCACAACAGACGGTGCCAACCGCAGATGACCGAGACTGGTCAGAATATGTCACATTTAGCACGAGAGACACGATTCATTTGTTCTCTAAATCTTGGGACTTAGAAAGCAACGAAGCCCCCAAAGGGTAACAAAGTGAAGGCGAGGAAAAGCTTGGGGAAGTTTTTAGAAAGATAATGACTTCTAGGAGCTCCTGTCATGGCTCTGGGGTTAGCGAACCCGACTAGCAGCCATGAGGATGAGGGTTTGAGCCTTCGCTTCGCTCAGTGGGTTAAGGATCCGGCGCTGCCGTGAGCTGTGGTGTAGGTCGCAGACGCGGCTCAGATCCCGTGTTGCTGTGACTGTGGCGTAGGCCGGCAGCTACAGCTCCTGTTAGACCCCTAGCCTGGGAACTTCCGTATGCCGTGGGGGCGGCCCTAAAAGACAAAAGACCAAAAATAAGTTCTCAATGGTATTTACTTAACCATTTCATTATTTATTTACAATGTATTAACTTAAGTAGGTTACATGTTCTTTCCTGAACCGCACATTTATCAAATGATCGTTGATGTTATTAATCCAAACCCAGAAACCGTTGTAACAGACTTAGTTATTAACCAACCATGTAATTATACTCATCGTTAGCATTTATTAATGAATTCATATTATGTGAAAACATAAAATCAGCCAGATTATAGAGTAAAATCCTTTCTGGAGTATTTGAACAATATATTGTTCTTAGGAGTCGCTTATGATTCAGAAGTTGCTAAAGGTGTTGGGGTAGAAGAGTGCAAGTTACTTCGGCTTCTGTTAGTCTTGCCCCCTATAAAATGAGTGTTCATTGTGCTGACCTGAAAAATATCATCTGTCTATTTGGATGGATAGTTTTTTTTTTCCCCTTATGTCTTAGTTTCTTTAGTTTTATATGGGGATGGAAATAACTACTTTTTTTTCCTGGGGAGGAAGTGTTAGGTGAATTTGTTTCCATACCGTGTGATACTAAACATGTTAAACCAGTGAAATACACGGTCTATAATTCTTTCCTAGTATTTCCTTTGGTATCACCATTATTTTTATGAAAATAGTTAATTCTTGAGATAGTAATATTTGAGAGTGCAAGGGAGTCTGCTTAGGCTATAACATGACATGGTACAAATCCAAAGAGAACACACAGTAAACTTTTTTGCAAATGTGCACTTTGAATGTTCTTGTTTACTGTAGGTCACTGTGTACGGGACCCCCACCCCCACCCCAAGCAACTCAATGAACAATTTGCCTGTCTATACCTAAAAGACAAGAGTTCTGCTTTTATTTTTTTTTTCTTTCCACTTGGCAGGAATACTTGGAAATTTTAAACAATTTAAATATCAACTGACTTATGTTCCTCGTACCCTTTCACGGAAATGTCAAGCACTCATATTTTCAATACTAATGAACAACCACCAATTGTTTTAATTTCACTATTTTCTCAACTGAAAGAGTGCTTACAGAGCACAGAAATAGCTAGGCTTTCTTTTTATAGATCTTACTGGTAAGCCCGAAACAAGTTTAGACTGAAAGACAAAGAAGAACTCAGATTCTCCCCCCCCCCCCGATATAATTCTGCTGATTAGGGTAGTCTTCTTCATCCCCCAGCTGAGAAAAATAGGCTCCAAAGAGAAGATTCAAAACCAGGGAGGGAAGAGTCCTCTGAAAGCCACTCAAGTCATTTGCTTATCTCTCAGCGGGACTGAGTTACATTCACTGTGCGGCAAAGCTACCTCCTCTTAACAATAGCCAAAGTTCTGCCACCTTAAATGGTAACCAATTCTAGGAGAGATGGTTTGGCTTTCCCTCCAGGATCCAAGCACAGCCCATAGCACAAAACCTGGACCACAGTCATTTCGAAATTCAATCTAAATTGTGTGATTTGCTGAACCAGCTCTTCCCCTGACTTCAACTTACAGGAGGAACATTAGAAAAAAATGCTAACAATAACACTTATCCCTTCTAGCAATACATTTCTGCTTTAGTTCACTGAATGCCATCCTCCAGATTTGGACAAGCAAATCAGTTTTCCAAAAGGATATTACTTTCTTCCTTGATTCTAAGGAATAGTCTAGCAGTAGGAGAAGAGAGTTGACTTAGGGGTCCCCATTCCTATATTAGAAGAATAGAGTGAGCCAGGTGTGACCCTGAGCTCACATGGGCGTGTTTGGAAAGTGCCCGTGGGGCAGTCTCCATGCAGACATGGGATGTGGTGCCACAAAGGGGCGAGAGGCCACTGCCAGGGCGGGAGAGGCAAGAATACAGGCCAGGTCCTTGTTCCATGAAGTGTGTTCTTTGGCTGCAGCTCCCAACGCTTACGGTTTTCTTGACACCTGGAAACCTACAGGGATCTCCTTTTCCTGAGTACCTCTCCTTGTCCCCTGAGCTTTTTTCTAGAGGCAGTGCAGCCTTCTTTTCAGGGAGTGCTTGTTTTAGGGAATCAAGGTAAGAGCAAGGCTTATAGTCCTCTTAACATGGCTGTCTCATACTTACTATTCCTAAAATTCCTTCTTCGGTTCGTCTGATTTTTTCCTAATATTGTTTACATGGAAACAGTTTTGCTCGTACCTGTCCTCCATGAGCTTGAAGAACTGTGTACTTACCTGTTCAATCTGTACTGGTTATGGAACTCTCTTTCCTTCACTGCATTGTATTCATTTTGATACTTGAGAAGTTGTTCTCTCATTTTGGAGACCTCAGTGGTGAATGCCTCTGGAAAATTATCAGCTTGCTGCAGGTGCAACTGCTGCTGTTGTATTTGATCAGTGAAACGCTTGGCGTCCTGGAGCAGCTGGACCTCTGACTCCTGTGTGCTGGACCCCAGAAAAGCAGAGATTCGCATGATGAGGGGTGTGTACCTTTAATAACCCTAGTAGCTCCTATGGGGGTCTAGCAAGGAGGACAGGGAGCATCCCACACTGTTCCTTTCATTCTTGAGTTCAACTGAATTCAGTGGCATTTTTGTGCCAAGTTTGCACTAGGTCCAAAGGCAAATGGAGCTCACAGTCTAGCAGAGGAAACAGATGTGAGTAGGTAGCAGGAATACCAGCTGACAAATGCTACCACTAGTGTCTAGATCAAGATGCTGGGAGATGACAGAGAAAAGGTTTGTTGGTTTGTTGGAAGAGAATGGGATATTTGCATTTGAGTTTGAAGAATGATCATGACCATCCAAGGTGGGGAGAAGAATGAGTCTTCCCTCCAACTGCCCCAGCAACCCTGGTTCTTGAATTCTTGAATTCTCATGACCTTCTTGAAAGGACATCTTTTCTTTCTTAGTGAACTAAGAAAAGAGAGTAAGTTAGTTTTCTGATGACACTTTACTAGGACACTAGAAAGAAAAATTCTCCTATGAAATTACGGATATATATTAATTTATAGGCTTCTGATCATAACTTCAGTGCCTAGCTACAGCTGGACATGAATGTCATGGCAAATGGGGATTCCTGCAGCTCCACTTATATTCTCTGGCTTTGGCCTTATCTTGGAAAATGGGTTTAAGCCTTTGGCTAGAGGCAACATTGAATGGATATAGAAACTGGACTTGATGGAACCTCCACTGTCTTCTAGAAATCACTCCCCTTTGCTGCAATCTAGCATCAGCTCCAGGCTTAACAGCAGACTTGAAGCCCAACTTTCTCTCATGAGCTAACTCTCCTATTCAGAAGCAAGGCCCTGCCAGGTCCTGTTTTAAAGCTAGCACTCTTCTTTGGGTGTGTGTTCCCCATCACATTTCTTTATCAGAAGAAATCCTCAGGTTTCTGATCACTTGCTGAGATGCCCAAGGACTTGATCAGGCCTCTCTCAACTGAAGTTACTAGCTCTATCCATTTTCTCAGGTTTTAATATCTCATTTGCTCAATAGCACCCAACAGAACATTTTTTGGAACATCATATGTTCCAGTTCCAGGCACTATGTTCGGTACCAAATAGCAGCAAGAGCTATAAAGATAACACATGTAATTTCCCCTAATGAAAGCTGGAGTTCTTCCTTACACTTCAATTTCCTTGCATATTCTTTGTAAATAATGTACTTATCCAATGTCTTCAATATGCATCTTCAACTATGGAATTGTAAGGTATTGGCTTGGGCCATAGTGGCCATTTCCCCCTAGAAAGGAGGCGAATAAGATAGTTTGGATTCCAGCCAGAACACAAATAGCAATTTTACACACTTGGACTTGAAATATAGTGTCAGCAGAAGAGAATTTAATAACTCTTCTAATGTGGTGTCTATGGAAAACTCATTCCATTTCAGTTCAGCACTTCCAGCCTCTCTCTGTTCTGCCACAGCCCCAGCAGCAAGAGCAAAGCATCTCCATCTTCATTCCTTTTTCCACCTCTGGGCAGGGGGATGGGAGAGAGTGTTGGTTGTTCAGTGTAATCATGTAAGAGGGAACTAAGGGGTCAGGAGGAGGTGAAATGTGGTAGCAGAAGGGAAGTCATGGTTTTTGCAACAAGACCTGGGAGTAGGAAGAAACAACGCCGTAGCCTTCGTCCTGCATGGCCATCTATCACTGTCACCAGAAGCCTAATTGTGGTGGCAAGGAGGCAGCCAAGTCAGCACCCTTCGGACTGTGCGGGGCTCTAAATTAGAGCTCCTTAGAGGCTGAGAGATGTTCCCACACTCAAACAGGCTCAGAGTGATGCCCATAACTGCGTGGAGAGTTCTTGCAGTGAAACGGTATGAAGTAGGTTGGGAAAGATAACCCTACACTTTCCACCTAAATCCCCCAAGTTGCTGAGTCTTGAGAACTAGGTGTACACATGGGGGCAGGACCCGTTGTGGGAATGGAGTCTCTGTTAGGGGTGAGGGTGAGGATTTAGCTTGAGGCTGGGGAAGGGGTGGAGACAAAGCTGATGGATCTGGAGGGTAGTTATAACACCCATGGAGCTGAGGGTTTGGGGTGGAGTCAAAGTGAAGTGTCCATAGGGATGGAGCTCTCCTCTCCTCCTTTACTCCTCCCTCAGCTCCCATCCTCCAAGTAGCCAAATGACTGAGCAAGAAAAGAAGTAGGAGCGATGGTTAAGATAGGGGGAGAGGGTGGCTGGGGAATCACAGCTTGGAGTTTCTATATGTTGCTGTCACTCTGGTTTTTGACGAAGGCGTCATGCAAAGCTATGAGGCAGGAGGTGGGGAAAGGAAGAAAGAGGCTGGGAGCAGCAAGAAGTTGCAGCAGAATAGTTTCCCCATCTTTGTTTACTCTCCTTGTTCTCACTGACTATCGCAGGTGCTTAGAAAACCTTGTTGAATGATTCTGTGAACATCTTCTCTTCTGACCTCTGCTGACTGGGATTGGGCTAGGTGGTTTAGCCGAGGATGGGAGGAACAGGTGAGAAATAAAGACAGAAGTTTCAGCAGATGTAGGCTGGGGTTGTCTGAGTGGTGAAGAAGGGTGAGGAGAAGAGACTCTTGGAGGAGTGTCCTGTAGCAGATAGTTTCAGTGTCTCACCCAAATCCCCTAGGCCCTCTCTGGGGGTCACCTGTAGCTTCGGTGGATGGTTATCATACTACCAACAGCATCTGTGTGCCTCTGCCTGAGAGATTTCTCTGGCCATTGGAACTTGCTTGGCTTCTTAAAGGGTAAGCTAGAAGAACCAGGAGTTCATTTACCTAGGAGCAACCTTTGATCAAAGAGGGATGGAAATTAACAAACAAATATGCCTGTGTCCTCATACTTGGGTGGGAGAGTTCTGAGGTGTGCTTTACAGTCCCTCGGAGAGTCCTCATTGAGACTGAGCCCCAGCTGCCTGCAGTGTGAACTTGAAGATTAACACATCCCCAGCTGGATAACTCCCTTCCCCATCTCACTTCCCACTCTCTCGTGATAATTTCTGGTATCACTTCTTAAACCACTTGAACTCAGATCTTTGTCTCAGCTTTCGGGAAAATGAAAAATAAGACCAGTTCCATTACAAGTAAGAGGTATAAACATCAGGAAATGTGTCTCCACATTGGCAAACAGCTTACCTCATCACTGTATCATGCAGCAAGGTGTACTTGGCTTTTAACTCTGCCATCCTGGTTCCAGGAAGTTTCCCCAAAGCATGTAACTAGCAAAGAAAACATAAGAAACATATGACCACCATTAGCCATCATCCTCTTTATGCTTTAAGCAGACAGAAAATGCATATATGGATGTAATAAAAGCATTAAGTAACATATGAGACAATAAGGCAAATTTGGAAGATGGTGGCTCTCTGGAAAAAATGGTTCTAGTTCTATTCTGCTCCAAATTCCTGGGCAAGTCTTTATAGATGAAGACTCTGATTCCTTCATCTATAAATTAAAGGGAAATTCTTCCAATTCTAAAAAAAGCCATATTTCTAGGCTTAGCAAACACCCTACAGGGTACTGATTACTAAGACAGTTATCTGTAAGTTAAAAGAACTAATAATTATTGAGTGTGTATTATGAGCAACTTGTACATTAGTTATTTTATACTTGAAAATGTTTTGTGAAGTAAGGATTATCTCCATTTCAAACTAAAGTTTAGAAAGGTTAAGTAATATATCTAAAGTTACAGTGCTAAGTTAAAGGCAGAGTCAGAACTTCAACCCAAGTCATACATTCTAAGATATTTCATGGCAAAGAAACATGAAAGTTTATCAGATACACAAAGTGATTTTATTTATTTCTCTTTGCTTTCTGGTAAAAGAACTTTTGATTTACTCTCTGAGTTAGGTAATAAGTAGTTAATAGACGTCATAATGCAACATCAAACACTAAAGTGTTGTCATAATGCAATGAGCATTTGTATTAGGTTGGACTTTAAATTGCTAGTGAGATGGTATCAGAAAATAGAACTAAGAAAAGATTTGGGTTTTTCAATATCCTGTTGTTCTTATCTCAAAATATTTCTTGAATCCATGCACTTTCTGCTCCCTTGCCAAGATCCCTCTGGTCTAAGGCACATCGTCTCTCAGCTGGACCATAGCAGCTCCTTCCCATCTGTGTTTCCACCCAGGGCCCCTGTCCATCTACTTTCCATGGAGGTCTTTTTTAAAAAAATCAAACATGGTCTTGTTACACTTCGTGCTCAAACTCCTTAAGTGGATTAGAATTCAAGACCCTCAGTATGACCCCCGAGATCCCGTATGACCCTGCCTTCCTCACAGTCCCCTTTCACAGGAACCCGCTCTCATTCGTAGTGGTCCAGCTACGCTGGCTGCCTTTGGTTTCCATAAATGCAGGAACCTCTTTCCTTCCTCAGGCCTCTGCATCGGCCATTCCTCATTCCCTGCTCCCCTCACCCCCCGCCCCAATTCACTCTTCACTCCAACTTTTGAATTCACTCCAAACAATTGAATTGACGTAGGCCCTGACTTACAGTAGCTCACAGGTCAAGGAGACAGACACAAGAGAAATTACAGGATGCTTAAAACTATACTCAGTAGTTTTATCGTTTGTGCGGAAAAAACCCTATATTTGGTATTTTGCAATTATTTCCTTTATATTGTAAGTGTAAGCAAATAAGTAAAATTATAAATGATGGATCCCTTGGGGTGGAACCTTTACACCTTAGCTTAAACATCGGTCCCTAAGAAGGCCTTCTCTGATGTCTATATCTAAGATAGATACCCACTTATGCCACCACTACCAAGAACTCTGTATTTTATAGAACATATTACCATGTGTAGTAATACCTTTATTTCTGTGATCAAAAGAATGTTATTTCCCCAGCTAGTACATAAGCACCATGAGGAAAGGGCCTGGGTTACCTTGCTCTTCACTGTATCCTCAGCCCACAGAACCCCAGGCACAATGTAGGTGTTTGGCAAAAGTGTGCTGAATGAGCAAATGAATGAGTGGAACTGATAACATGGAAAAACCTGAGTCTACACAGTGAGGTTTCATGGTCTCTCCACAAAATCAGGGTAGGAAAACATCATCAAATACACCATGCAACCATCTCTTCTTTGTGAAAGTGTCTGGGATCTTTCATGAGGGGCCTACAATCCCCACAACCCCTTTTAAGACCTTCCAGGAGGTTTCATGTCTCACAACATGAAATATCTTAGAATGTATTCATACCCCAACTTAAATATAACTTACATGTAATTTTTAAAGTGTTGAGTTGCTAGTTGAGTTAGTAGGTTGACCTACTGATACATTTTTTTATAGATATTTAATTAAACACATTTGTTTGGGTTCTTCAGTTTTCTTTCTGTATTTTTGAGCCAATTTATAATTTATTTGGGGTCACAAACATTTTCATTGGCTCCTAAAAAGGGTGTAGGCCACAGGCACAGGGACTTTAAAGTCCAGTAGGAAAAAAAAAAAAAAAGGCTTTGCATATGGGCACTCCTAAAGGAGAAAAGTAACTGGAAAAAGGTTATGAAAAGGTCAAGTACGTGGTTGTGAGTTTGCAAGAGTATGTGTGTGTAGTGAAGGCCACATGGAAGTCATACTTGTTATCAACAAACCAGCCTTGGAAGCCGGCCAGGAGAGGCAAGCCATTGACTAAGGTAATTATGGAGTCATATGTTTAAAAACACACATAGCATTTTGTTTAAACACTGAAAAGACCATCACCTCCCATCCACTGTCCTGCATGATGGAAACAATTGAATTGACATAGGCCCTGACTTACAGTAGCTCACAGTTCAAGGAGACAGACACAAGAGAAATTACAGGATGCTTTGAACTATACTCAGTAGTTTTATCGTTTGTGCGGAAAAAAAACCCTATATTTGGTATTTTGCAATTATTTCCTTTATATTGTAAGTGTAAGCAAATAAGTAAAATTATAAATGATGGATCCCTTGGGGTGGAACTTCCAGACTGGTGGTATGAAGGGCTTGATGAGTTCTCTCCCCCCCAAAAAAACATGATTAAACTTGTCAAAATTGGACAGGATTAAGATGGCAGAGTAGGAGGATGGGAACTCACCTTCTGTCATGAAAAACAACAAAATTACAACCAACTGCTGAACAAGCTTCAACACAATAGACTGGAGACTATCAAAAAAGATACCCTACTCCAAAAGGCAAAGAGGAGGCCACACTGGGATGGTAGGAGGGGAAATTATGTGATACAAATAACCCCATACCCACTGGGTGGGAAGCTCAGAGACTGGAAAGTGACTTATATCTCAGAGGCTTACCCATGGAAGTGAGAGTTCTGAGCCCCACGTCAGGTTCCCACACCTGGGGATCTGGCTTTGGGAGGAGAAGTTTCCAGAGCCTAAGGCATTTAGGGCCAGTGGGGCTTGTGTCCAGGAATTCCATGGGACTGGGACATATGGTGACTCTCCTCTTGAAAGGTACACACAGGCTCCCATGTGGAGTGTGTCCCAGGGCAAAGCAGAGACTCCATAGGAATCTGGGTCAGACCTGCCTGTGGGTCTTGGAGAATTTCCTGGGAAAACAGGGGGTGACTGTGGCTTGTTGTGGGGGAAGGACATTGGAAGGAAAGGTCTCAGGAATAATCATCATTGTGAACTCCTCTAGAGGTGGCCATTTTGGAAAAATTTGGCCCCACCCTGAGAAGCCCCAGGCCAAACAACAAACCAGGTGGGAACACAAGCCCCACCCATCAGCCTGAAGACCCTTCAGGCACACAGCCACCTCTAATCAGACCAAGGGACAAAGCCCGACCACTAGAGAGGTAAGAATAAGCGCCACCTACCAGTGGTCAGGTACCAGTCTCTCCCATCAGGGAGCCTACAGCAAGCCCCTGTACCAATTTCAGCCACAAAGGGAGGTAGACATCAGAAACGAGAGAGGCTACAACCCTATTGACGGCAAAAAGGAGACCACAGTAAAAATCTACACAAAATGAAATGGCAGAGGATTATGACTCAGATAAGGGAACAAGAAAAAAACCCCAGAAAACCAGGAAATTATCAACCTCCATGAAAAATTCTTTAGACTAATGCTGGTAAAGATGATTTAAGATCCTGGAAATAAACTGGAGGCAAAGATTGAAAATTATAAGAAACATTGAACAGAGAAATAGAAGATTAAAAGATTAAGCAAATAGAGATGCAAAAATACCATACCTGAAATAAAAAATTCATTAGAAGGAAACCACAGGAGAATACAGGAGGCAGAAGAATGAATAAGTGAAGTGGAAGAGAGATTGCTGGAAATCACCGACGTGGAAGAGAAAAGGGAAAAAAGATCGAAATGTATAGAGTCTAAGAGAACTCTGGAGCAACGTTAAATGCGCCAACATCCGTATTATAGGGGCGCCAGAAGAAGAGAGAGGGAAAGGGCCAGAGAAAATATTTGCAGAGAAAATAGCCCAAAACTTCTTTAATGTGTGAAAGGAATCAGTTGCTCAAATCCGGGAAGCACCATGTAAAATAAATCCAGGAGTACCATGTAAAATAAACCCAAGGAGGAACACCCCAAGACACATGTTAATCAAACTAACCAAAAAGACAAAAGAGAAAATCTTGAAAGCAGCTAGGGAAAAGAAACACATAACATACAAGGGAACCCCAGTAAGGTTACTGGCTGATTTTTCAGTAGAAACTCTGCTGGCCAGAAGGGAGAGGCAATATACTGAAAGTGGTAAAAGGAAAAAAAACCTCTGACCAAGATTACTCTACCCAGAAAGGCTCTCATTCAGATTTGAAGGAGAAATCAAAAGCTTTACAGACAAGCAAAAGCTAAGAGAATTCAGCAGTACTAAACCAGCTTTACAACAAATACAAAAGGAACTTCTCTGGGTAGAACAGAAAAGGCCACAACTAGAAGCAAAAATACTGCAAATGACAAGGCTCACCAGTAGAGGCAAGCATTTAGTAAAGACAGGAAATCATCTACACACAAATACGCTACCCAAACCAGAAATTGTGAGAAGAGGAGAATACAAATGCAGGATGCTGGAGGTGCATTTGCAATTAAGAGACCAACAACTTAATCTAGTGTATATACAGACTCCTATATCAAAACTTCATGGTAACAGCAAATGGAAAATCTACACAAGTAAGAAAAAGCAAGCCAAAATACATAAACACCTCCTGCAGCTCAATACCAAACAAACAAAACAAAAAAAAACTAACCATCAAAAAATGGGCAGAAGATCTAAACAGATAATTCTCCAAAGAAGAATTATCTTGGCCATACAGATGGCCAAAAAACACATGAAAAGGTGTTCAACATCACTAAATATTAGAGAAATGCAAATAAAAAATACTGTGAAGTACCATCCTACACCAGCCAGAATGGCCATCATCAAAAAATCTACAAACAGGAGTTCTGGTTGTAGCACAGTGGAAATGAATCCAACAAGTATCCATGAGGATGTGGGTTTGATCCCTGGCCTCAGCGGGTTGGGGATCCTGCATTGCCATGAGCTGTGGTGTAATTTGACAAATGTAGCTCCGATTCCACCCCCTAGCCTGGGAACATCCATATGCCATGCATGTGGCCATAAAAAACAAAAATAAATACACAATAATTTTTCAAAAGTCTACAAACAATACATGCTGGAGAAGGTGTGGAGAAAAGGCAACTTTCTTACACTGTTGGTGGGAATGTAAACTGGTGCAACTACTACAGAAAACAGTACAGAGACACCTCAAAAAACTAAAAAAGAATTACGAGATGATCCAGCAATCCCACTCCTGGGCCTATATACAGAGAAAACCATGACTCAAAATACACATGTACCTCAGTGTTCATTGCAGCACTGCATACAATAGCCAAGACATGGAAGCAACCTAAATGTCCATTGACAGAGGAGTACGTAAAGAAGATGTGGTATATATACAAAATGGTATATTACTTAGCCATAAAAGGGAATGAAATAATGGTATTTGCAGCAATATAGATGGACCTAGGAATTATCATGCTAAGCAAAGTTAGTTAGACAGTGAGACATAAACACCATATGCTATCATTTATATGTGGAATCTACAAAAACGGATACAGTGAACTTATTTGCAGAACAGAAACTGATTCACAGACTTTGAAAAACTTGTGGTTACCAAAGGAGATAGGTTGGAGGGGAGGGATGGACCAGGGGTTTGGGATGGAAAATTCTAAAATTAGGTTGTGATGATGGTTATAAAACTATAAATATAATAAAATCCACTGAATTAAAAGCATAAACTTGTCAAAATTATCTAAGAACAGTTTAAGGTTTCTGGAAATTGACCTAAGGCCGTGCAAGAATTTGAGAAGCATTTATTCGAGGTCTACTGAAGCTCAGTAAGAAGAGTGGAGGCTGTGGCACTTGCACCATGAGTTGCATCCATCTCCCTAAGCTCCCTGCTGTATGAGAACTATTCTGGGCAGGGCTGGCAACCAAGAACGGGCCCATGGCCCCCACCTTTCTATTGCTGGATATCTATTCAGGTGGGTGGGGCAGCCCCAGAAAGTTGTTGCGCTCTGCCTGCCCTGTCCCCAGGCTCTGTATGTGAAAGAGCTTTACTGGGTGGGAGTGGGTGGCTGCAACTGCTCGATGGGGCCCACCCCCACTCCCCTAGCTCCTGTTTTACAGGGAGTCTCCGGGCAGCCTGGCAGCCTAACAAGACCTCTCCCCCCAACAGCTCCCGTTAATCAACTCCTGCCTGAGGTTGCTCACTTTATTTGAACAGTGTAGACTATTCATGCCCAAAGCACTGTCACAAACAACAGAAATCACAAGGATTAACTCTAAGAGGAGTCTAATAGCATAGTGATACCAGTAGAGACAGACCAGCCGGAGTTTAACAGAGCAATTGGGACCACAGACAAAGAGGGCCCTGCTAAAATCACAACACTGGTGGTCCAGGAGGCCATGGAAAAGCTCAGGGCTCTGACCCCTTAGGAGTGACCAGAGAGGGTACTTCCAAGCTCTCAGTCCCTGAGCTAAGTGTGGGCCAGATATGTAAACTCCCAGAACTTGAAAGTGGTCCCCAAGCCACATACAGACTCAATGGAAAAGGATGAAGACAGGCTCCGGAGGCTTAACCTCTGACTAATCAATGGCTGACCAAGCTATGTTGACCCAGGAGCACCCCCTGGTCAGCTCATTTTAAAAATAAAAACAAGGGGAGATTATCTCCATAGAGACATCAGAGGCTGCATGCTATGAAGGAAATACACTTGAGGATTAGTCCAGCCAAGTTACTAAACAAACAAACCTTTGAACAACAATGATGAAGGCAAAACACCAACAAGAAGAAGCCTGAGGAAGAACCCAGAGTTGCTACAGTGTTATCCAACTTTCAGCAAAATATCATGAGCTAGTCAAGGAAAAGTCAGAAACTGCTTTTGGGTGCAGATGTTGGACTTAACAAAGACTTCAAAGCCGCTGTTATAAATATCGAAGAATGAAAGGAATCCATATTTAAAGAATTAAAAGAGGTTATGATGACAATTTATCAAATTGAAAATATCAATAAGGTACTGATCTGGAAGGATAAGAACAAGATGTAAAAATGATGGAATTATTTGAGCAGTAGGAACATATGGCTTTTACATTTTTGTTTTTGTGTCTATTTTCTAATTTTCTCTAACGTATAGGTACTGCTTTTAATAATAAAAGGCTGTTAAAATATGCTTGAAAACGATTGCAGTAAGCGATAGGAATTCAGAGCAGAATTTAAAACTGGAGAATGCTGTGATCAGATTCTCAAGGCAGATACAGCCATGTTCTAGATCAGACCTAGTGAAAACTTAGCTGTGTTTTCTCCAACTTGAGTCTCATTGCAAACAGCAGTAGTTTGAAGCCTGATGTCAGGGGGGCCAAGGATGCCTGTTGGGAGGTTTTGTGACCACAGAAAATGCAGGAAGGTAGAGTAGTTTCCTTTCCTATTTGCTGGTTCCATCACTCTACCAGCCAGAGTGCCTTTGGTGCCTCAGTATCGGGAAGAAAGCTCACCCGGGAAAGCATCTGACAAGTCTTCATAGTTTTTACATAAATTGGAAAAGGTGAAATCATAGATATTCAGAAAGAGGATTGATAAGCTGTCTTTATTTGGTCTCCTCTACTAAAAAACAAATATCCCTTAAAAAGAAAAAGATTCAATTCTAGGAGATGAAATGCTTCGCTCTAAACACAAATGTGGAAAAGACAGTTGCATTTTCACACTGCACAATACAACTGGGTACAGAAACCAAATTTGTCATGTTTTAAAAATGCAGAATCTAAGAGAGCATAAAGCCCAATCTTAAGTAGTCAAAGAGTATACAGAACAAAAGGTTAGATATAATGTCACAAGTTCATACATATGATTTCACAATAGACACTTGTGTTACTGAATTGCCTTGTTGGTAATTGAGACTGGAAGGAAACATTTACTCTAGAGCTAAAAGTTTAACAAGAATTCATGATTCATAGATGACATGTAATAAATATGGAAAAAATTTCAAAAATTGAAATTTTAGGACATTCCAAGGAAAGTAAGAGCTCAGTAAGAGCTTTTACCAAGTGAACTTATCTGAAAGGGGGTCAGCATGAGGAAACAATTAGGTGTTTGTGTGGGTGTCTGCAGGGCAACCAAGGTGACCGTGGTTATTAACTTGCTCTATTCTTGTTGCCTCTTTGACATTACCTGCTGGTGGTCCCATCCTGAAAAACAGTT
This sequence comes from Catagonus wagneri, assembly GCA_004024745.2. Classification (NCBI taxonomy): domain Eukaryota; kingdom Metazoa; phylum Chordata; class Mammalia; order Artiodactyla; family Tayassuidae; genus Catagonus; species Catagonus wagneri. The sequence continues at coordinate 1,049,983 of PVHT020000173.1, read as the reverse complement.
GCCATGCTTTGGGAGGTGGCATAAACTTGAAAGCATAAATCCTTACCACTCTTATCTCCCTCTCACTGCTAGAAATAAACAACATAGCCATTTGACATAATTTCCAAATGCAATCAAGTCCTTAACGATGATTCCTCTGTATTCCTCTTAGTTGTTATATCAAGCTTTAGCTGTTCCATATACCTAACTCATTCACTGAACAAAATTAGGCCATCTAAGCTCATCAGTGAATCCATTTATCTACACCTGTACCCACCCTTCTTTCCCCAAATCTCAAAAATGAAGTCTTGCCTTCCTCCTGGTCAAGTGCAACCCATCCACCTATGCTCTCAAATATATCCCTCCTAGCCCACATCAGTTATACTTTCTCTCTTTTATGATCTCTGCTTCTCCCTCTTTGCTGGCTCAACACATGGAAATCGAGTATATCACAAATGGACTTTGGTTTGAATTCCAGCTCTGTTACTTGTCAAGTATGTATTCAGGAGTAATATTTAATTAATCTGTACTTATAGTTTCTCCAGTTACAAAAGAGAGACAAAAATAGCCCCCCATTTCATAAGACTGTAGTGAAGACTAAATAAATCAATATACATAAGTATGGAGAATAGTGTCTGGTACACAAACAAGGGCTTAATCAATGTCACTTATTTTTATTATTAATATTTTCCTCAACCTATAAATTTGCTCAGGTCTATCTCCTTGGGGAAAAAAACAACCCAGAAGTTCCCGTCATGGCCCAGTAGAAACGAATCCGACTAGGAAGCATGAGGTTGCAGGTTTGATCCCTGGCCTTGCTCAGTGGGTTAAGGATCTGGTGTTGCCATGAGCTGTGGTGTAGGTCGCAGACTCAGCTTGGATCTGGCATTGCTATGACTGTGCCGTAGGCTGGCAGCTACAGCTCAGATTAGACCCCTAGCCTGGGAACTTCCATGTGCTGCATGTGTGGCCCTAAAAAGACAAAAGACAAAACAAAACAAAAACCAACCAATCTTGGATATTATGCTCCTATATAATTGCACCTTCCTTTATCTCCTTCTCTCTCTTAATTTGTTTTTATTTTTGGGCCACCCCACTGCACACGGAGTTCCAAGGTCAGGGTTTGAATCTGAGCCACAGTTGCAAACTACGCTGCAGCCAATGGGACCTGTATCCAGTGCTCCAGAGATGCCATGGATCCTGTTGAACCACAGCAGGAGCTTCTCTTTCATTTCACTTTTTCTTGAAAGAGTTGTCTCTGTTCTTTATCTCCACTCCCTTATCTGCCGGTCACTAATCAATTCATAGTGACCAGACTGCCAGTCTATCGCCTAATTCATAAACTGACCATTGACTTCCTCACTTCTCTGGCTGATTTTGATACTTTTCTCTTTATCACTGTTTTTAGTCATTTGTTTATGATATGTCTTGGTGTGGTTTTCTGCAGCTTGAGATTTGTTTGAAGTTTTCAGTTTGTGGGTTTATAGTTTTCATCAAATTTGGAAAAATTTCAAGTGTCATTTCTTCAAATATTTTTTCTGTCCCCTATTCTGTTCCTCCTGTGACTCTAATTAATAATATGTTTGGCCACTTGATGTCCACAGATCACTGATGTTTCATTTTGGCTAGGTTTTTATTGTTATATCTTAAAGCTTAAAAATTTCTTTTTCTTTAGTGTCTAATCTGCTGTTAACCCCATTCAGTGACTTTTTCATCTGAAACATTATATTTTTCATTTTTAGAAATTCGATTTGGGTCTTTTTATAACTTCCACTTCTCTTGTTATGCTTATGCTTTCCTTTACTTTTCCTCCTACATTCAAAAAATATATATAACAGCTATTCTAATATCCTTGCCTATTAATTTTATTTTTGTATCTATTCCATGGATTGATTTTTCTCATAATAGGTAATATTTTTCTACTTTTTCGCATGTCTACGAATTTTTGATCGAATGCCAGACATTGCGATTTTTATACTGTTGTTAAACAGATTTTTTGGGGGGCGGTATTCTCTTAAATGTAATGGGGCTTTATAAATAACAGTTAAATTACTCGGAAATAGTTCAGTCCTTTCAAGCCTGTGGAATTTCCCAGGCCAGGGACTGAAACTGTGTCACAGCAGTGACCTAAGCCACTGCAATGACAACACCAGATCCTTAACCCACTGCACCACAAGGGAATTCCTCAAGACTTGACTTTTAAACCTTTTTAACAAAGTACAGAATAACCTTTTGTCTGTACTAATTTGGCCCCACTACTAAGTCAGGACCCTCCTACTCAGTGCCCTTGTGTCAACAGTTCTTTCTAATTTCCTAACATGAACTGTTTTTGGGTCTGTGAGCTCCAAGTACTGTTCCATTCCCTCCTCTCTGGGCATTCTCTCCCAGCCTCGGCAGTATCCTCATTGAATGCACTGATCAGTATTCCTTAGCAGATTTCCAGAGTTCTGTCCTTCTGTGTGAAACTCAGCCCTCTCCTGACCTATGTATTTTAGCCCACTTGGCCTCCTTGAACCCGGAACTCTGTCTCCTAAACTCAGCAATGCCACCTGGCTCTGTTTGGGTCCCTTCCCTGTGCTATCCCTTGGAAACCCTAAGTAGTAAAATGGGTGATTCTAGTCCTCAATCAATTATTTCCCTATTGCTAAGGATAACTGTCCTGTGTTGTTCAAAGTCTGAAAACCACTGTTTCATCTAATTTGGTCCATTTTTCAGTTGTTTAAGGTAGGGGCGTAAATCTGGTTTCTGTTACTTCATCTTGATTAGAAGTGGAGCCCCAGTGACCTCTTAATTAGGAAATTCAAAGAATATCTCTCTGTCCTTATCATGCTTTATAATTTTATGACCTTTATTACAATTGACTTATTATAGTTCATTATTTCTTGCATTCTCTCCTCCTTTGGTTCCTCTGACATAACGGTCTCCTTGTTCTTTCCTTACTCTTCTGTTTTTCTCTCTGGTCCTCCTTTTAAAAGTTGGTGTTGCCCAGGATTTTTTCATTACTTTTTTCTTTTTAAAAAGTATTCACTGTCTCTAGTCGGAACTACTCCTAGCTGTGAACTACAAACTACCTACCTGCTGATGAGTCCTGAAGAGAGGAGTCTGCAGGCTACTGTTAGTGGAACAAGCTAGGACTGTAATGAGGCCAGGGCCATTCAAGACTATGGGAATTAGGGTTAGAGAACCCTAATACCTGGAACACATGAAATGGTTTGCTTAAATGATACAGTATCAATGTTCAGGTATTGTGACCATTTTTTAAGAGAGAACTTTGATGTTATGGAGCATTTTGGGCATAGGTACTGTTGAACTAGATACTGTCAGTTTCATACAATAAACAGAATCTGCATAGTGCTATACACAAGTCTTCATCACTTCCTTTTGAGAATGTGGCAATAGGTAATTAAGCACTTGCCCTGACTTCAAGTTGTATTCCCTTGAATCTGTCCTTCATGCTGCCAGCAGAGTGCTCTATCTAAAACAAAATTTCAGGAGTTCTCATTGTGGCTCATTGGAGTAAGAACCTGATGTGGTGACCGTGAGGATGTGGATTTGATCCCTGGCCTCGCCCAGTGCGTTAAGGATCTGGCATTGCCGCAAGCTGTGGAGTAGATTGCAGATGTGGCTCAGATCTGGTGTAGCCATGGCTGTGGTGTAGACTGGCAGCTGCAGCTCCAATTTGTCCCCTAGCCTGGGAATTTCCATATGCTGCTGGTGCAGCTGTACGAAGAAAAGAAAAAGAAAAACAAATAAAATAAGGATTTGTATTGATCTTTCTCAAACACACACACATACACATACGTGCACAAAATTAAAATCCTTCAGAGTATCCTATCATCTTCAGGATTAAGTCTAGGTCCCTTAAAATGGCATACAAAGGACTTTGTTATCTGCCACCCTTTCCAAACCTGTCTCTTCTCTTTCTAAACCTGCTGTGACCATATCAGTTCTATAATACCTCCTGTGGTGTTAGACAGAATGATCCCCGTCCCATACTGCCCAAGATGTCCACATTCTGATCCTTGTTTTGTGTAGATATGGTCCTTTCTATGGCAAAAGAGACTTTGCAGATACAGACCTTGAGATGATGAGATTATTGTGGATTATCTGGCTGGGCCCAGTCTAATCACATGAGTCCTTTAAAGCAGACAGTCTTTCTTGGACAAGTTAAGAGAGATGAAATGGAAGAAGGAAAGACTGGAAGTTTGAGAAGGACTTGGCCAGAGGAAGGTACTCTCAAGACAAGAAATATGGGCATACTTTAGAGGTTGGAACAGGAAAAGAACCAGATATTCCCCTAGAGCCTCTAGAAAAAAGGCAGCCCTGTCAACACCTGGATTTTAGCCCAGGGAGATCCACATTGGACTTCTGACCTACAGAGCTATAATAAATTTGTGTTGTTTAAGCCACCAAGTTTGTGGTGATTTGTAAGGAGAACAAAAGAAAACTAATACAGTTCCATACCACATCTTAACCTATTATATTGCTCTAGCTTCAATTTCTCTCTTTTGTCCACTTGGAGAACTCTTATTCTTCCTTTAAAACATCTCAGTGGTCACCACCTGTGGCTCATTCAAGAGATATCTCCAGGTGGAATTACTTCTTTCTCTCTACTGCTTCTGTATTTTTAGATGCATCTATTATTATGTACATTGTATCCTATTATCAACATATGTCTAAATATGTCTTCCCCATGAGACTGTGTCCTCCTCTGATGACTGGAATCCTGCTGCCTTCCTCTCTGAGCCCCAGCACATAACCTAGTATAAGTACTTGGTGATACTCTTTAAATTGTCTTCATTTAAGTTTATCTTAAAACCAGTGATATAGCTGGAAGAACTCTTGCTCATTCACTCACTTGAATTCTATCTAACTTACCCATCAGAGAAAGCAGGTGGAAAAGGTGGAAAAGAACAAGGTAACTTGGCTTGAACATGAGACTTGAAAGAGCAGAGAATGGGCTGTACAAAACTGGCTGCCTCACCCACAGCTCTCCTTCTCCCTTCTGCGTGGTTGGCGAGGTTCACAGGATAAGCAGGGACATCTGGGGCTGTTTCCCACAGCTGTCTTGTTCCTCCTTTGGTGGCCGACCACAGGAATGCAAGAGGGAGGCCACAAGTGGCAAACAGGGCCTCGCAGAATTAGAGTGTCAAACGCAATGGACACTGTGGTAAGCTATGCAGGTGCTTAGCTCTGGGTAAGACTTCAAAGTTACGATAATTTTAAGATAACATGTACAGCCAAATAAATAAAAAGCATGTCTGAGCACACACATGCTAATAAGTGACATTCCTTTAAAACACTCACATTTGTCCCAGTGAATCTGCCATTGTTTGGAATTTTCACAATCATTTATCCTTTGATTAAATGATTTCCACCCCTCCCACCCCATTTCCAAAGACCATTTCCAAAGATCATGGGAAAAAGAGCGGATTGGAGTGGCTGTGAGCCCAGGAGGCAGGAAATGAACCAGATGCCTCTTTCTGAACTTCAAAGGGTGAATAAATGGTTAAGAGTAGAAAAGCTAACTGGGCCAGAGTCCTGAGGGGTATATTTAGGCGAGGTCAGAACATAATGGAGTTTGGAAACTGAGCGGGGTTCAAACCACGAAGGACTAAAGTCACAAAAACGGGGACTAGCAGAGTTAAGAATGGAGGCGGGGTGCGGGGGGCCAGGCCCGAGTGCTGCGGGCCCCACAAAGAACCCTGCTGCCTGCTGCTGACTCTGACCAACCAGCCATCGGTTCCTCACCCGCATCGGCCCCACCTTTAGGGCACCTTTATAGACATAAAGCAGCTTTCACAGGAACATAAGTCAATCGTTCATCTCACCATACGGATCACAGACGGAGGCCTCTGCCCAGCCGCTGTCCTGAGGAGATGTCACCGTAAATGTGGGGGAGCCGAGAGCCCTCACCCCCCCTGCAGGCTCCTCTTTGTGTTGAGAGGACGTCCCCCTCCACTGGCCTCCAGCCAGCGCTCCCCGCCCTGCGCCCCCCTCTCTGGGCTGGGAAGTTCCAGAAAAAGGACACAGATACTTCCCACAACAGAGAAACTTGGGGCTTCTGGTGCCCACCTTCCTGTTTTGAAGATACTTCTGCCCACGGGGTGCTTCCCAATATTCATAAATAACAGTTCATTTAGCGGAGAGGCATCTGGGAAGCCCGGGTGCCAGCAGCGTGTGTGTGTGCTGGGGCAGCGCCCGCCACTTCCCCTTCTAGCAGGGGGATCGTGACAGATAGTGTGGCTTTTCACTGCTAATCAAAGAAGTGATCTTTGAAAAAGAACAAAAACCCGAAGTTTCAGCTCGAACTTCCCCCTTAATACCTAAAATGGAAACTTGGAAACAGGAGGATGTCTGAGTTCCACTCTTACTAATCCTCTGTGAAGGGGCTTTAAATCCTGGCGGCCTATTTGGACAAGCCTTTTAGTTTTTGTTAAATATATTCCAAAGTATTTTATTCTGTGTGATTCCAGTGCAAATGAAATTGGTTTTGCAATTTCATTTTTGGGTTGTTTACTCAGTGTGCAGAAGCTATTCAATTTTGGTCAGTAAAATAATTAATCATGAAAATAGAGGCCAATCCTTATAATCTGGTGTAAGCTTTCCTATGTATTGTCCAAATGTTTCAGTTAGGGCAGAGTATCTTTGGCTCTCTTATTCACTTGATATATCCTGAGCATCTAGAACAGCGCTTGACACTGAAGTGGCTCAAAAATATTTAATGAATGAGGCCACTGTATCTCACACACTCCTCAGAGTGCTTATCTTGTTATGTTGAAATCATGCTAACATGTGTATCTATGAGGTGGGAAGCTCTCTCAAGTCAGGGATCATTCTGGCGCCCCAAGAACCTAGTATAGTACATGGCAATAGCAGGTGCTTAGCACGTGTCTGAAGAAGAAGGGAGTATGGCATGAAAGCCTGGGCATATCACAGAAAGATATCTCAATGCATAGCTTTCTCTCTCAATGTACATTTGTGAATTGGACCAAAAGGATCAAGGACATCACTGAAAGACTATAAAGAAGTCGTCTAGAAAGAACACCAGCAGCCTGAAGGGTGTATGTGTGTGTACGTGCATGTGGGCCAACTTACTACAAAGGTAAGAGGACGTACACTTGGCATTTATTGCAGAAGGTTTATGAAATGGTTGATTTTATGTGGAATACACATTCTCCATACAGGTTGGAGGAAAATATAAGGCTTAAGCCTATGAATAGAAAAATTGTCACACTTTGTCCTGACAGTTTGCCACCCAGAAAAGTCACTCATCAAATTCATGTCACTCATCATGATCTACCTCCAAGGATGCATAACTCCGCCCATAATTACTCAGTACAAATGATGTCAGTAGATTGGTAGGTCAAACTTAAGGGTCAGAGAGATGCAAGTCTATGAATAAATCATAAAATCCAATATCTGAATATTTGCATCCTAGCAAAAACTCTTTAAAAGGCAAGGTAATAGAATTTTTAATAACCAAATGGGTATCATAATATGTTAAAGTTAGATCCTCAGAATCGTTTGGTTTAGATACTAATAGGAACCAGTTTAGTCACCTTAGAAATTTCTAGAAATACTGTAATTTAGTGGTAACAGATGGATAGTGATTATCTATGGCAATTTTATAACAGATTATTTTGGAATTTCCTCAAAAAAGGGTGGAATATTCAGAAATTAATACAGTTTTCCAAGAAATCTGGTTTTTATGATATTTGGAGAAATGATTGGGTTTTTTTTTAGCTTGTTTTAGTTTTGGAAAAAGGAGAGAAAACCATATAATATCACCAAGTGTAATCTTAACTTTTTTTTGCTTGATGCCAAATTTGATACCCAAAGTAAAATAAAATAAAATTAAAAACTTAAAAAAATAGATTCTAACAAACATCCACCAAACACAGCTGTTTCTAGTTCACTAAATCGGTGATTACAAAATATTTTAATGTGCTTTCTGGCACACATAAATAGACTAATTTCATGGAAATGCCACATTTCCAGTTATTCCTGATCGGTTGTAAAGATTTAAGGATGTGTAACTATTTCTACATGTTTCTTTGTCAGGAAAAGAAGGTAAGACATTACCTATACTGTTAAAATATGTAAGATAGACCTTAAGTCACGTCATAATATAGTACTTCACTCTAAAGACTGCAAACCAGCAGTCAATATTATAAATCTGCAGTTGTTTTTAGTATGCACAATTTTTTAAATCAGAAAATTAGTTGGTAACATTCTAAAAATTGGCAAATTTTGCCATAAAACTAAATTTTTCAGCTTCTCTTGAAAAATTATTCGATTTGATGACACTGGATTCATATTCCAACATTACAACAATCCATTGGCATTTAGCAGAGACTGACTTTCAGAAATAATAAAAGAGGCTGCCATTTTTCTAAAAGGAGCACAGTCTGCCCCACCCATTCAGTGTATGCACAATGTATTACACCTAGGCTGTTACACTCATTTATGTTACTTTAATGGACCTTGTAGACTTTTTTTTTTTTTTTCAAATATCCGTACTCAGGTTTGCTCATTTATTCTATGGATGTCTTGATTCCAAACACTAAATATATTCAAATATTTGCTTATGGCTGCAAAATGCAATCAATGAAAAAGGTTTTGGGTGAAAATATCATTTGCAAAATGGATATTTTATCCTCATGATGGTAGACTTTCAAGTAAAATCAATGACCTTTAAGGGACCCTGCTTTCCACTCACTTTATGTTTCTGTGTGTGTTTGTAATGTTATGCATAACATAGAAAAATTTTAAGGCAGTATTTACTTCTATTTTAAAATGTTCAAGAGACTTTAAAAAGGCCTAAAGACCCACAGATGTTCAGGTTTAATATAAGATCATACTGGAGCAGTCTATTTTTTTCTCTGTTGCTAAAGCATCAGTTTGATACTGGTTAATTATACACCCTGATAATTGTTCTAGCTGGGTAACCGTAATTTCCTCTGACTCGTGGCATTTTCTGTAAATGCCCATCAGTCCATGAACAATGAAAAATGCAAATGCAAATATATATCTGTACTGATATTATGTTGTACATATTTTTGTATTATATATTTTATATATTTAAAAGTAGAAAATATTCCATTGATTGAGAGAATGGTTTCATTTATAAACCTGTTGCACAAACTTTGGGAATGTTGTGTTTCTTGGTGTTGTATTGGTCTCTTTTACCTATTTGTACCTATCTGAGCATAAGGCTACATGGCTATATCACCTGAGGTTTAGAAAATGCTTTAAAATTTATAAGATTTCCTTATTACTTTTCCCTTTTAGCCTCTGAAAATTTTATGAAAAAATAAACGTGAGTCTGATAATTTTTTTGACTAATTGAAATATTTAAAAATTACATTGAAATAATTTATTATTTGCATACTGAAATATATTTGCAATTCAGTAAAGCATATACCATAGAACAAAAAATAAGTGAAAAAGGTTGTGAAAACAACATGGCAAGATGTGACAGTCAGCTAAATTTGGGAATGGGAGTGGTACTGAAAAGCAGGAAACATACAGCTAATATAAAGAGCTTTTTCTTATCTACAGATGTTATCTTTGCAGCTAATGATCCCTTTGGATCTGTACTCTATGGACCTTGATAAAAAAGCAGATTATAGGGAGTTCCTGTTGTGGCTCGATGGTAATGAACCTGACTAGTATCCATGAGGATTCAGGTTCGAGCCCTGGCCTTGCTCAGTGGGCTAAGGATACAGCGTTGTGGTGAGCTGTGGCATAGGTTGCAGATGTGGCTCCTATCCTATGCTGCTGTGGCTGTGGCGTAGGCCAGTAGCTGGACCCCTAGCCTGGAACTTCTGTGTGCTGTGGGTGCAGCCCTTAAAAAAAAAAAAGCAGAAGCATATTATAACCTGTAAGGAAGGATAATTTCTAAAGAGCCACCCCAACAGTTAACATGTTAGTAGAGGTTTGAGACAAATCAGAATTGAACATTCAGTAATGTAGCCAAATGAGAAAATTATTTCCAGGCAAGTCAAGCATCAGAACCAGTGATTCTAAGAGGGGAGTTATTGGGACAAAGATAACGTATTTAAAAAGAGCATAATTGATGACTTATGATAAGACGAAATACTGGAAGTTGCACTGAAGTAGGGACCATGTCCCATCTTTCCCATCACTATGTCTCCAAGGTCTAGCCTATGTGGAACTCATGAGTATTTATTAAGTAAAAGAAAACACACATGTGAGTGCTTAGCAAATAGCCATCATTCAACAAATATTTACTAAATAAAGGAGTAATTCATCAACTGGATTTGTTCAATAAATATTTACCAAATGAATAATACAAAGTACAAGTTAATAATTCTTTTCTTATGTCTTATTGAAATAAATGCTTAATATTTATTTATTTATTGAGAGATTGCTATGTACTGTGTTAGGTGCTCTATGTATATTATTTAGTTCTCACAATAACCCTATGTTGTAAATATTACAATCCAAAATTTAAAAAAATAAAACAAAACTGAAGGTGCTTGAAAAACTTTAACACGGTCACAAAGCTTGTGAGAGGCTTTGTGGGAATTTCACCACAATCCTATTCTGTTACTCATTTTTTTAAGTGAATTAGAGAAGCTCAGAAACGAGTAGCTTAGTCTTGCTGATGGCATGGAGACAGGGTGAAACAGAGGTTAAATGTTGGGAGACATAAAAGACCATGTAGGGGTGGGCGATATTTATAGAAGGATACTATGTCAAATTGATGCTATGAGGAAGAGCAAGGAGAAGAAGATATATTAGCTAATTTGAAATCACATAATATGGAACCAAAAGACAATAGTCAAAAGTAATTATAAAGGAGAAATGCTGTCATGCAATGGCATGAATTTAAAGATAACCATTAACAAAAGCACAAACCTTCCTAAATTCCAGAAGCTATACTATGAAAAAAAAAAAAAGCTATACTATGTATAAAGACATATCTAAATACAAAGGAAGAATAAACTTTAAGATAGAATTACAGGAGTTCCCTTCGTGGCTTAGTGGTCAACGAATCTGACTAGGAACCATGAGGTTGCGGGTTCGGTGGGTTAAGGATCGGGCGTTGCCATGAGCTGTGGTGTAGTTGCAGACGCGGCTCGGATCCCGCGTTGCTGTGGCTGTGGCAAAGGCCGGCGGCTACAGCTCCTGTTAGACCCCTAGCCTGGGAACCTCCGTATGCCGCGGGTGCGACTCTAGAAAAAGGCAAAAAGACAAAAAAAAAAAAAAAAAGAATTACACTATAAGAACGAGGAGGGACTAGGAATAGAAGCTATAATTTTTAAAATATACTATGTTTTGTAGATACGATCTAGAATAGTATAGCACCTTAATTATTGTTAATTAATTACAGGTAAACAAAGTCAAATGCTAAAAACTGAAAATAAATCAAGCAAACATAACTGTATAAAGTTGTTGTATAATCATACAATAGTTTGTATTTGTATAGGATAATTATGGAAATATGGACACTAACTGAATAGCTAAAGAGATTAAGGAATTTTCATTAGTTGAGGGAATATGATAATGGAATCATGGCTACATTTTAAGGGAATTTTTGTCTTTTAGAGATACATACTGAAGTATTAATGAACAAAATGCTTTCATATTAGGGATTTGCTTCACAATAATCAGGAGTTCAGTGGTGTGGGAAATGATGGGGGATGAATCAAAACTGGCCATAAATTGATCATTGTTGAAGCTAGGTTTTGTGTACTTGTGGGTTCATTATATGATTTTATTTACTTTGGTGTAGGTTTGAAAGTTTTCATTAAAAGGTTATATATTTCTTGATAACCAAAAGTATCAGAATTTAAATACCCAAATGAGTGTTGACCTAAAATACTTTAAAGGCTATCAATTTATTCCAATAGGGAGTATCTTGGTGGCCTAGTGGCTAAGGATCTGGTGTTGTCCCTGCTGTGGTTTAGATTTGCTCCCTGATCCAGGAACTTATGCATGTTGTAACTTAGAGAAAATAGATTTTTCAAATAAATTTGAAAACATAGTGAAGAAAAATCTGATTCATAATACCAATGAGAAAGATAAAATTAGAAATAAACTGAATAAGAAATGTGAAAGATCTACATACAGAAAACTACAAAAGTGTATAGCAAAATGTAAAAGAAGATTTGAATAAATATTCTAGGCTGGTGAAAATATTTTAAAAGAGGCCAGTTATCCTCAAAATAATCACTAGAATTTTTGGAACATAAAATATTATTAAATGCTTTTAGAGTAATAAGTTATTTAAATTTTGTAAAGGGAAGACTTCTAAGTGTGAATTTTCCTTTTCAGATTTAAGAGTCTCAATCTATGGCAAGATTCTCAATCTATGATATTTGAACAGTAGGATGGTAGCACCAGAATAGAGAGCCATATACGTGTAACCAGGAAACATTTTGTTTTACGGATAGGTTCCGGTCAGTGCAGGGAAAAGTGGAATTCATTAATACATTGTATTGTGAGAACTAATCAAACATTTGTGGGGAAAATATAGCTAGTACCCTACCTCACACTTCAAAACAAATTCTGGACTATTAAAATTTAAACATAAAAACAAAACCATAAAAATAATAGAAAATACACATTGCATGGCATCTATAGGATTGTAGTATTGTGAAGGAATCGCAGGGAAAAGATGAACAGATAGAAAAATTCAACATCCAAAGATTTCCATATATCTAAATACCACAATTATAATTCAAACTTGAATAAAGTATGTAAATATAATTAATATACAAAGGGTTAATAATACAAATGTATTAAAAATACAAAACTTTTAGAAATCAAAAAATACTCTGTTAGAAGAATGAATAGAGATCGTGAAAGTATGTCTCTTAAACCCAAAAAATTAATAATTGTATGAAAAAATTGTCTAATCTCACAAACCCTGTGATAATACAACTCCTTGATAAATGCCCTCAGAGGTTTATATGCACCAGTATACAAGAGATATATACAAGAATGTTCAAGTAACATTATTAGTAACATATTAAAATTGGAAACAACCCCAATATCCACTGGTAATATGATAATGATCTAACCATGTAGTGGAAATATACATATAAAAATATGAACGATTCTCACAAATGTAACAAAGTGAAAGAAACCAAACACAAAATAATACATTTTGTAGGGTTCTGTTTACCTCAAATTTAAAATATGGGTAAACCAAAAGTATGGTGTTTACGGATTCATGCTTAGGTGGTAAAACTGTAAAGAACAACAAGGAAAACATTGTCATGCAAGTCAGGACAGTGGCTCCTATGGAGGGATTGACAGAGTATGAGGGAAATTCCTGGGAGCTGGCATAGTGGTTGAGTATTGGATTCGAACTGTGCTTTTATATTTTGACCTGGATGGTGGTTGAGTATTGGATTTGAACTGTGCTTTTATATTTTGGAAACTTTAACATATGTGTATTATACCTCAGAATTTAAAAAGATTAAGAACTTTGTAGAAGATGATCTAATTTTTATAAAATTTCACACGTATATATTTAGAAAGATGATTTAAAATATTCTAAAATGTTAATAACAGTAGTTATACTATATTCAATAACAAAAACAAAACAACCCAAATTTAAAAATGGACAAAGGCTATAAGTAGACATTTCTCCAAGGAAGATTACAAATAATAAGCCCTCAACATCACTAACTGTCACAAAATAAAAATCAAATCCACAGTGAGATACCACTTCACATCCAGTAGGGTGGCTATTATCAAAAGAAAAGAGGAAGGAAGGAAGAGAGAAGGAAAGGAAGGAAGGAAGAAAGGACTTCTGGCAAGGATGTGAAGGAATTTGAACCCCAATGCATGGATGATGGAAATGTAAGGTGGGACAACTGATGTGGAAAACTGTATGGTAGTTCCTCAAAGAGTTAAAGGTAGAATTACCCTATAATCCATCAATTCCACTTCTGGGTATACACATAAAAGCAGAGACTTAAACAGATACTTGTGTGCCTATTTTCATAGCAGCATCATTCATTTTAGCCAAAAGGTGGAAACAACACCAAATGTACATCAACAGATGGGTAGATAAACAAAATATGATATATACGTACAATGGAATATTATTCAGCCTTAAAAAGGAAAGATTTTCTAATACATGTTTCAACATGAGAAGACCTTGAAGACATCATACTAATTGAAATAAGCCAGACACAAAAGGACAAATATGATTCCCCTTATGCAAGGTACCAAGAATAGTCATATCCATAGAGACAGAAAGTAGAACAGTGGTTACCAGGAGTGAGGTAGCAGAGAATGGAGATTTACTGTTTAATGAGTACAGAGTTTCAGTATGAGATGATGAAAAACTTCTGGAGATGGATGGTGGTAATGGTTGCATAATAATGTGATGTATCTAATGCCACTGAACTGTACACTTAAAAATGGATAAAACGGTGATTTGATAGGGATTGCATTGACTCTGTAATTGCCTTGGCTAGTATGTTCGTTTTAACAATATTAATTCATCCAATCCAAGAACATGGTATATCTTTCCATCTGTTTGCATCATCTTCAATATCTTTCAATGGTGTCTTTTTATTTATTTACTTACTTATGTATGTATGTATGTATGTATGTATGTATGTATGTATGTATTTATTTATTTATTTACTGCACCTGGGCTAGGAATCGAATCCAAGCTGCAGCTGCAAGCTGTGCTGCAGCTGCCACAACAGCATATACTTTAACCCACTGTACCTGACCAGGGATAGAATCCACAGCTCCAAAGTGACCCGAGCTGCTGCAATGGATTCTGAACCCACTGCATCACAGCAGAAACTCCATCAATGTCTTATAGTTTTCTGAGTACAGGTTTTTTACCTCCTTAGTTAGATTTATTTCCAGATATTTTATTCTTTTTGATGTTACTGCAAATGGGATTTTTCCTTAATTTCTCTTTCTGATAGTTTGGTGTTAATGTATGGAAATGCAGCAGTTTTCTGTGTATGAATTTTGTACCTGTAACTTTACTGAATTCATTGATGAGTTCTAGTAGTTTTCAGGTGATGGCACCTTTTGGATTTTCTATGTATAGTATGTCATTTACAAATAGTGACAGTTTTATTTCTTCCTTTCCAATTTAGATTTGTTTTTGGATCTTCTTCTTTTCTGATTGCTGTAGCCAGGACTTCCAATATAATGTTGAATAAAAGTGGTGAGAGTGGGCATTCCTGTTTTGTTCTTGATCTTTTTCACTGTTGAGTATGATGTTAGCTGTGTGTTTTTCTTTTTCTTTTTTGTTTTCTGTTTTGCTTTTTAGGGCCACACCTGTGGCATATGGATGTCCCCAGGCTAGGGGTCAAATTGGAGCTACAGCTGCCAACCTATGCCACAGCCACAGCAATGCAGGATCCGAGCCACGTCTGTGACCTGTACCACAGCTCAGGGCAATGCCGGATCCTTAACCCACTGAGCGAGGACAGGGATCAAACCCACATCCTCATGGATCCTAGTCAGGATCATTAGGCACTGAGCCACAAAAAGAATTCCCTGTTTTTCATACATGGCCTTTATTATGTTGAGATATGTTTTCGCTATACCCATTCTGTGGACAGTTTTTTTTTTAATTTATTTATTATTTTTACCATGCCCTAACATTTATTTTTTCCTTTTTTCCCCATTACTTAATGAATTTTACTACAATTATAGGTGTACAAAAGTCATCACAACTCAATTTTATAGGATTTCCATCCCAAACCCTCAGTGCATCCCCCCACCCCCCAACTTGTCTCATTTGGAAACCATAGGTTTTCCAAAGTCTGTGAGTCATTATCTGTTCTGCAAAGAAGTTCATTGTGTCCTTGTGGACAGTTTTTATAATAAATTAATGTTGAATTTTATCATAAGCTTTTTCTGTATCTATTGAGATGATCATAGGATTTGTAGTCCTCACTTTGTTAATATGGTGTATCACACTGATTGATTTGTGAATTTTGAACTATCCCTGCATCCCTGGGATAAATCCCACTTAATGATGGTACATGATCCTTTTAATGTATTATTGTATTGGTTTGCTAATATTTTGTTGAGAAACTTTGCATCATGTTCATCAGTGATATTGGCCTGTATTTTTTTTTTTTTTGGTGATATCTTTGTGTGATTTTGGTGTCAGGGTGGTTCTGACTTCATAGAATATGTTCAAAAGCATTCTTTCCTCTGCAGTTTTTGGGGATAGTTTTAGAAAGATAGGTGGGTGTTAACTCTTCTCTAAATGTTTGGTGGAATTCACCTGTGAAGCCGTCTGGTCCTGGACTTTTGTTTTTTGGAATTTTTAAATCACAGATTCAGTTTCAGTTCTTGCAATTGGTTTGTTCATATTTTCTTCTTTCAGTCTTGGGAGATTGTACATTTCTAGGAATTTGTCCATTTCTTCTAGGTTGTTCATCTTATTGGCATATAGTTGTTCATGGTAATCTCTTGTGATTCTTTGTATTTCTGTGGTGTTGGCTGTAACTTCGTTTTCATTGATGTCACTGATTTTGTTGACTTGGACGCTCTCTGTTTTTCTTGATGAGTCTGGCTAAAGGTTTATCAATTTTGTTTATCTTTTCAAAGAACTAGTTCTTAGTTTCACTGATTTTCTATTTTTAAGTCTCTTTTATTTATTTCTGCTCTGATTTCTTCTACTAACTTTGGGGTTTGTTCTTATTTTCTAGTTCTTTAGGTGTAAGTTTAGGTTGTTTACTTGAGATTTTTCTTGTTTCTTGAGAATTTATGTATTTTATAATCTTTTTTTACAATAAACAGGTATTTCATTTATAATCAGAAAAAAATTTTTTCAGTAAACTTTTTAAAAAAAGTTTGTTACATGCCTTGTGGAATGCAAGTCTGGGTAGGGTGAGGCACAAGATGTTTTTAAAAAAATAATTATTCTAATAATTTATACTTCAAGCCAAACAATGTACACAAACATAAACAAAGACAAATCAAAAAAAATATTGAGACAGATTAGTATATATTGAAGAATTATCTGAATCATTTTCATATATAGCATGGGATGTGAATATCTCATTTAGGAATTCCCAGTTATCTCAAAAGACCTGAAGAAATTGTATTGCTTGCCAAAATCCCAGAACCATTCTATGAGAAAAGTTTTAATATGGGTGAACTATATTGCTGTAGCATTTTTCTATAGCCTAGCTATAAATTAAGGTTACTGTAGAGATCAGTGTAGAACAGATGATATGGAAATTGGGAGACCTGACTAGCCTTGCTCAGGCTTGTACAGGTCATTTAACTTTTCCTAGACCTGTTTACTCATCTGTAAAGTGAAGGGTCTGGTCCTGATAACATGTAATGTCATTTCCTGAAGTTTTACAGCACCAGAAAAATTTGAAAAAGCTGCTTAATATTAAATTTCCTTTAATAAACTGTAAATGCTATTTGTTCTAAATATTTTATATTAATTACTAGAATCTATATCGAGTATGGATATAGAGTATAGCTTCCACCTGACAATGCTATTTTGCTCTTTGCTATAGTACTGGTGTTCTAAAATACGAAAAATCAAAGAAAGCATAGTGAGTTGTTATACAAGTAAATAATTCCACAGCAAAACTCCTTTAAACATTTGAAAATTGTTTATGTTGGCTAAAAATTCACATTGTTTATAAAGTAAGGCTTTTTAGAACTTCTATGCCCTAAAAGTTTATTTAACTTGATAGATGGCAACATAATAATATAATCTGAAGTAACTGTTAGCATGACTAGCCACTGTCAAAATGATGGAAAAAGCATTTATTTTTGATGCCGTAATGGTCTTATTCCAATCATGGCTTCTAACTTTGTTTTCTCAGTATCCATTCTGGAAAAAAAATTCTATACAATTAACTTAACATATGGACTTAATATCATCATTAAACCAACGGCCCTGGTATAGACCCCACCAAGGTTCAATTTCTATCCCTTCTTTTCCCTCGAGTCCCTCTTCTCTCAGTTTCTTTGTCATCTTTATCCCACCACCTTCATTTCTTTGGGCTCCACTACATTCCTCTGCACTATATTTCTGTCTTGTATGGTTGGATGGGAATTATCAGGAAAAATTAGACAAGATGGGCCACATAATAAGCAGCAGATGTTAGCTATTTGTGGAGCAGGGAGGAATAGCAACTTAAACTTGGTCTAGATTCTCCAAGTCAGGCCAGTCTCTTCTGGAGCTTGCTTTAGAAAAGAGAAAAGTAAAATCCATATACTTTTAGTTTCTAAAGAGCAACTCTCCCCTCATACTGCATGCTACAGAACCCCAAAGATAACAACAGGAGAGGAAAATAGGGAAAAGAGTTAATGTGAAAGCAGAGAGTTTCAATATATTTACTTCCTGTGCTTTTATATTTTCAGTACTACATCTGTATCTTTCTGCTGTGCAGTCTGCAGAATCCATATTTTATCAATATTAATTCATGCTCATTAAGTAAACTTTAGACCTAGGGAAGGCATGCCATTTGTATAGTATATGGTTTTCTTTTAAAAATGCCTTTCATTCCAAACACTTCCTTTTTTTCTGCTTTGTAAGTGGGAGATTTTGGAGTGGTGATAGGAGTTACTGGAGGTAGGTTAAGAGGCAAAGAATTAAGACTAATAAAGGAGAGAAACAGGAAGTTCACTTTTCTGCAGGCAGTATATAACCAATGTAGCCATGGTTATTTACAGATACTATACAACTTTGTGGTCTAATTTAAAAAGAATGACTCTATTTTTATTTTTTATGGTTTTTATTTTTTCTGTTATAGTTGATTTACAGTGTTCTGTAAATATCTGCTGTATAGCAAAGTGACATATATATATATATATGTGTGTGTGTGTGTGTGTGTGTGTATATATATACACACACACACATATATATATATATTCTTTTTCTCACATTATCCTCCATCACAGTGACTGGATATAGCTCCTTGTGCTATACAGCAGGATCTCATTGCTTATCTACTCCAAATGCAATAGTTTGCACCTACTAACCCCAAACTCCCAGTCCATCCCACTCCGTCCTCCTCCCCCTTGGCAACCACATATCTATTCTGCAAGTCCATGAGTTTCTTGAAAAGAATGACTCTAAAAGTGTCAGAGTTAGAGAAGGAAGAGGTCAATGCCACGCTGTAGTGGGAGGGAAATGAGGGGTGCCGAAAAGGCCTTGGTGTCCTTGCTGATCCCTTCGCTAAGCCCAAACACATTGCCTTGGTCCAAGGCTGGCACTGTCTTGAAATGCTTTGCTCATGCAACTTAAAGCTCCATGAAGTCAGGAATTTGTTTTTTTACTTTTGTCGTCTCCAGGGTCAGTACAGAGCATGGTTCAATAAATGCAAAATAAGGGTGGTTGAGTGGCAAAGTAGATAAAATGAGGTAGATGTTTATAATTTTCCACTGGAGTTAATGACTTAAAGGACCATCTATACTTATGACTTGCTTTACTATTACATGGTTTCTAATTCATAACATTTATTGTCATAAACTGTTGCTCCCGAAAAGGACCTTAGAGATTTCTCTTTTTTTTTTGTTTTTTGTTTTTTGAAGAAAAGACAAATTTATTGAGGCAAGAGACGCTATTAACACAGCAGACTGGCTTCCTTTTTCTTTAATTACTTAATGAATTTTATTACAATTATAGGTGTACAAAAATCATCACAACCAAATTTTATAGCATTTCCATCCCAAACCCTCAGTGCATCATCCCCCCACCCTTCAACTTGTCTCATTTGGAAACCATAAGTTTTCCAAAGTCTGTGAGTCAGTATCTGTTCTGCAAAGAAGTTCATTATGTCCTTTTTTTAGATTCCACATGTAAGTGGTAGCTTTTGATGTTGGCGTCTCATTGTCTGACTGGTTCACTTCACGTGATAATTTCTGGGTCCATCCATGTTGCTATAAATGCTGTTATTTCATTTCTTTTAATGGCTGAGTAATATTCCATTGTGTGTATGTACCATATCTTCCCTATCCACTCCTCTGTCGATGGGCATTTAGGTTGTTTCCATGACTTGGCTATTGCATAGAGTGCTGCAATGAACACTGGAGTACAGGTGTAAGGACCTTAGAGATTCCTAATCTGACCTCCTCATATTATAGATGAGGAAACTAGTGCCTAGGTAAGTGACAAGAAAGTGGAAGTGTTCTCACTAAGATCATGGGTTCCGTGACTACCATTCTTAGGCTCTTTTCACTCTGCTGTGTCAAGCTGTTTTTGAAACGATAATGTAAGGGAATGGAGACTTATTTTAGCCTGTGTTTATATGTGACTGAACACATCTCATGCATCTATTTTGTCATTTTTTTTGTGCAACTTCAATTTTTGCAGCTGGACTTTATACCAAGTATTAAAAGACATGCCACATTATTCGTATATGTAAACGTGATTGAAATAATTATATGTTAAACGCAGAAGCTGTGGTAAATGATGGTGGGCACTTTAAGCAAAATAAGGGCCAAGGAATTCCACATTTGTGGATAATGATCATGAAGTGGTTTCTTATTCTCTGAAATATTTTCACTGTAAATAACAGGAAATGATTCAAATCATAGATAATATCAAACCAGAAGCAGAAAAAGAAATAGACTCAAAAAATGCTATACCTCAGCATGCTATACTTTAAATCATATTTATAAATATTTCCTTAGAAAAACTTGGATGATTAGCTATCAGTGTGTTTCAATGTTTGCTATTAAAACTAGCATTTCATAAATTTTCTTTAGTTACTGGCACAGTGGAAATCATCTTTAAATTAACATTTATTGAGAGTGAGAAATGCTGACATATATATTTCTTAAGATAAGCTTGAGTCTTTTAAAAACAAATTTCAATAGAGTAAGAACAGGTATTTAAAAGACAATATGTTCAGCATAAAATATTCACCTGGCATGGAATTAGTTTAATATTTTTATTTTTCCATAGTAATTGTTTAAGCTGCATACTGTTTTTATGAATGAACTGAGACAAATTCCTAAGTTAGATTTTATCAATTTAAATTTATGTAGATAATATGTATGATATTACATGATAGTATATACATTTATATAACATATAATGTATCTACATTTAATACATTACATAAATTCATATTTATATATTATTTTCACATTTATATATTACATAAATTCATATTTATATATTATTTTTAAAAGCCAAATAAAGACAAACAAAGCAAATAATACCCTAAGGAGTGCAAGGGGTGAAACACAGATAAAAACAAATTAACACTTAAAATGAATATATAGACATTTCTAAGAATTTAAAAGTGTTGGATTTTGCAACAATATACAGTCAATCCTCATTATTCATGTATTTCATATTTGTAAATTCACTTAATTGTTGGAATTTATTTGTAACCCCAAGATAATACTTGTGGGCTTTGGGCACCATTTGCAGACATGTGCTGGATAGGAAAAAGTTTAAGCTGCATAACACATACATTCCCAGCTGAACACAAAGAGTAACACTGAAACAAGACAAGTAATTGTTTTAGATGTGAAAAACAAGTCTGTAAGTGGACATAATGTGTCAGTTCCAGGTTGAAAGCAGATTTCCCATAGAAAGTTTTGACACTACCATGAGGAATCAGGGCAGGCTGGGCATGAAAAAACCCAGAAAGGCTTTCCAGAAAGAGGGAGAAGCCAGAAAGTCAAGGTCAGAGGGTGGAAATTCCACAGGAGAAGAGGACAAAACTCAGCTGGTAAGGTTTTCAGTATCTGATGACTGCCTCCTTCAAACCCTCTCTTACCATCTTCATGACACTGCACCCTTCTGCAGCTGCTGGCCTACGCCACAGCCACAGTAACCCGGGATCCGAGCCACATCTGTGACCTACACCACAGCTGAGGACAACGCAGGATCCTTAACCCACCGAGTGAGGCCAGGGATCGAACCCACAACCTCATGGTTCCTAGTCGGATTTGTTTCTGCTGCACCACAATGGGCACTTCACTCTTCTGGTGCTTGTATTTTGTCATCCTTTTGGTTCCTGTGGTTTTAAATTGACATCCATATCCATTCTGTGCTGTTTTTAATATGTGGGTGTCCAACTGTCTGTTAGATGTTTCTACTTGGTGGCTTGGCACTGTATTCAAAACAGAAATAATACTACTATACTCTCCCAACTTACTGCTCCCTCGCCACTCACATTGCCATGGCACAACAACTTTCATAGAGTCTTTTTTCATAGTCCTCCTTCAGTTCTTCCCTCTCCTTGCGTTTTTCATCCCTTATCAGCTCCTATGGCTTCTAGTACTCCTTTGCCAAAAATAGCTGCTACCCCTTGATCCCCCTTTCTGCCCCCACACTAACACCTCTCATCATTTCCTGCTGGTTTCTAGCAAAAGTTTCATTCCTAAAACATGGTCCTAGGAAAGAAAGGTCCCCATCATCAACCAAGATTTGAAAACTGGAGCATCCATTATTTTCCTTTTGGCCAACCACAATGCAAGTTAGCATATGACTGATAATTTTCAGAGTCACCTGTCCTGGAACTGTATATTTAATAACCTTCATAACATCTAGTCACTCACGTTCCAGAAAACATACTTTGGGAAACAGTAACCTAGACTATTTAAATTAGCCTCTGGTCTCCTTGCCTAAGTTTCTCTTTCCAATGTATCTATAATTTCATTGACGGATTTATTTCTCTGAAATGCTTAACTGATAATATTATTCCTTTGCTCACAAACTTCAGTGACTCTCCACTGATGACAGCAGTGATTTAAGCACCAGGCTCTCTACAATATGGTACCAAGATTCCTTTCCAGTATTATCTCTTTGCTGCTCCCCCCTACACACACACACACACACACACACACACACACACACACACACCCTCAGAGTGGCACAGGAGAAAAGAGATGCAGGTTCATATTCCAACTCTGTCCCTTAAAATGTGTAAAACCATAGGCAAGTCATTTAACGTTTTGAGCCCTTTCTTTGCTCATCTGCACATAGTCTGTGAAAGCTTCTTGCACAACTGTAGCACAGCACTATCCCCCACGAGGCCCGGAGGCTATAAACTCATTAGGCAGGTTGAGCCTCTTTCATGTGAAAGTCATTTAGAGTCTACCTGTAGTAGGTGAACAATAATTTTTAAAAATTAAGAACATAGAGTCCCACTTATTAGTGTTAATAAAAACTGACGAATAAAGCAGTTTACTGCCTTTACATAGGGTATTCTGTATGGACACAGAGGGATATGAGCCAGTGCCCATAGGACATCCAAGCTTTTCAAGTGGAATTGTGCCACTGGCCCTTGGCTATGTGTGGTATGCAGGACCCAAGAATCAGCAGCAGTGCCTGGAAAGCAAGTCCTTGATTCAAAGAGATGAATCAAAAGCCTAGTGCAGGAGTCAGAAAGCTGCACTTTTGTTAGATTTAGAAAAGCTCAAACGTACTTATGATTTCGCTTGAAAGGCCAACATGAACAAAATACAAGGTCCTCAATACCCCTTCTTAAGAAGGAAAAGGGTATTTTTGTCTGATGTGTTCACTAGTGTAGACTAAGTGCCTGGAATGGTGTCTCACATGTAGAGGATGCTCAGTTAATATATGATGGATGGATGGATGGATGGATGGATGGACAGACGGATAGATGGGTGGACAGATGGACAGATGAACAGATGGATGGATGGATGGATGATTGTCTGTATGCTCTAGCACAGTGCTGAGTAGTATATAGATCTTTAATAAAGACGACTGGCTACATATGTAGATTTATAGCCTATCCAGTCAAAGGCATTTAATACTGTACCTTAAACTAAAAATCACTCCTATATATTTTGCTTTATATTTTTATATATTATCTATAACATCATTTTATTTCTTTTTAAAATTATCTAATCATTTATTTCTCCCCTCACAACAGGGGAATGTCATGACTCAAAAGTGGATGGAGAAAGAAAAATGAAAGTAGGAGATAGATATTTTTAGTCAAGTAGTTAACATTTTGCCTAAAATTGGTTTGGATACATTAAATAGAATAAAGAGAGAAAGAAACTTAATTTTTAAAAAAATCTGGAAAAAATGGAGGAAAATGAGGCATAAGGTATGTAGAACATGTTAGACAAATTTGTTTCAAAAATACACTGCATTTTTTTCCCGTAAGCACCCCATCACTCAAATTTTATAACGATCATTGCTTATGAAGGAAGGATAGCCAGATTCTCCTTCAGTTACAGGAAACAAGGCTCAGCCAAGTTCATGATCTATATATACAATAAGAGGAGTTCCCTGGTGGCTTAGCAGTTAAGAATCTGGCATTGTCACTGCTGTGGTTTGGGTCACTGCCGTGGTTTGGGTTCAGTCCCTGGCTTGGGAACTTCTGCATGCTGTGGATACAGCCAAATATAGATAGGTAGATAGATAGATGGAATATCTATACATATATATTAGATATCCATCCAGTATATCTATATCTATCTATATCTATATCTATATCTATATCTATATCTATATCTATATCTATATCTATCTATATTCATCCAGTAAGAAGTAGATCCAGGGGTGAAATCCAGGTCTCCAGAATGTAAAGTGAGCCTGACACATTTAGAAACTATGAATAGTTAGTTTGAATAGGGGCGTTTGGCTGGGATAGAGAGGTATTTAGAAAAATGGTAGGAAATCAAGTTAAAGAAATAAACAGGAGATAGATTACAGGGTACTTTAAATAATATGATAAGAATTTAGACTTTTTGCCATACTTTTGAAATAAAGCAATAAAATCTCTTTTTAAATAAAAATCTTATATGAGATGCCAATATGCAAAACAAATTAAAAGGAGATGGTTTCTCCAATTGAAGCTGTTCTTCCTCCCTGCCCTCAGCCTCTCAGGAGAAAAGTTGGAAAACCCTGAAGAGAAAGTTTGATAAGTGTGAACAGTCATGAATGTGGACACGTGTAGGGCAAGGTGGTGATACCACAAGTGGCACACAGTCCAGGTAGAGGGATGCAGGCTGAAGGCAGAAAGCACAGAGAGGGGACCACCAGGCTGCCAGCGGGAAGGGAAGGCAAAGATGCTCAACACAAAAGAATCAGAAAGAGGGGAATAGTTCAAAGACTCACACTTCGGCAGCTGTGGAAGGACAGTGCAATCACAAAAATAGTGAAGGGCAGAAGAGGAGGCTGCGGGTTTTGATGTAAGGCAGTGATGCGCTTTTATGTGTTTCCTTCATTTAGACATTTATGCTACACTATGCTGTGGTCAAAGGGATAGAAAGCAGCACTTTTTTCTCTATCCGTTTTCTTCTGATCCCAAATAGATGAAACAAAATTCCACTGCAAGAGGCATAAAGTGGAACTTTACATTTGAAATGTTAAGTGCTTGAGAGTCCATCTGAAAGCCCAATGAGAAGAAAATACAGGCTATCTAATACCCCATTCCAAGAAGGAAAAAGAACATTTCCGTTTTTGTAATATTTCTGTTCCTTTACACAATCCGGATAACCAGCACATTTATTTTTACCTTTTAAAAACTCTTCCCCGCCACTGTGGGCTTAAGTATAATGGAATGACTCACTTCAAGTATAATTATTTTAAAACCCAGGGTTTTTCTTATGCTTTTAAAAAATAAACGACGCAAGTGAAACTTGTTGAATGTGCGCCTCTGACTACCGGGATTCCAAAGCGGATTATTTGGATTGCGAATCAGTTACAGCTTTTGGCAAGCCGAGTTTGATGAGGACAATCTCCTCTTCCTCTGCGTTTCTGAACCTTGTGATGAAAGTGCTCCCGCCCTTTTCTGAGAACAGAAAGCCTGACTCAGGCAGGCAGCCTGCCGCTCTTAAAACAGCTCGAGCCCGGCAGCCTCCCCTGCTGGGGTGAGCGCCACCGCAGAGATGAAGCTGTCGGACTGGTGCTGGCTGAGCTCCGCTGTCCTCGCTGCTTATGGCTTTTTGGTCGTGGCCAACACGGAGACGGAGGAAATTAAAGACGAAGCAGCCAAGGACGCCTGCCCGGTGAGACTAGAAAGCAGAGGGAAATGCGACGAGGGAGGCGGGTGCCCCTACCAGGTGAACCTGCCCCCGTTGACTCTTCAGCTCCCCAAGCAGTTTGGCAGGATCGAGGAGGTGTTCAAAGAGGTCCAGAACCTCAAGGAAATTGTAAACAGCCTGAAGAAGACTTGCCAAGACTGCAGGCTGCAGGCTGACGACAACCGAGACCCCGGCAGGAATGGACAGCTGTCACTGGGCACAGGAGCCCCGGGAGAAGCTGGCGACAGCAGAGTTAGAGAATTAGAGAACGAGGTTAACAAGCTGTCCTCTGACCTTAAGAATGCCAAGGAAGAGATCGACGGGCTTCAGGGGCGCCTGGAGAAGCTGAGCCTTGTAAATATGAACAACATAGAAAATTACGTTGACAACAAAGTGGCAAACCTAACGTTTGTTGTCAATAGTTTGGATGGCAAGTGTTCATCGAGGTGCCCCAGTCAAGAACAAATACAGTCACGCCCGGGTATGTATAATAATGTCTTCTTGTCATTTGTTCAGGAATGTTCTATAGCTAGACAATACCTATAAACATTAACCTGAGAAAATAAAGGACAGATTAAATAAATTAAGCCTTTTATGCATCCAGGTAGGACAGGCAAAACTACTGTCTTTGCAGATGTGACCACAGAAAGGTTAGAAGACCTAAGTAACCAAAAAATCGTAGAGTTCTGTCTCCATTAGAAAGCACTTTGAATTTCAAAGATCTTATTTGCTGATGCCAGAACTACACACAAACAGAAGTGGGAGAGGGCGAATTTCTTAATGTTTCAGTGTGTTTAACTTATTTATCTCTTCACTGAAGTGTCTGAAAACAACAGAGATAAGGCAGTGTTTGTGGTTGTACTCTGGAAATCAGAGTTGTGGGGTTTTTTTTTTTTTTTGTGGTCAAGTGATTGCTGCTTACGTCTTATGTGGCAACAAGAGACCTTTGAGAGATTTTAGCAAGTAATCTGTAGTTCATATTCCCAAATATCTAGTGGAAAGCAAAGATTTTATAGTTGGAATAAAAGCAGCTTGTAGGCTTAATATGTGTGCAAAACTATTTGCTCTGATCTAGTGGCACAAAAGCATTTTAAGGGGAGTTTTGGTATGCCACTAAAGGAAGGAATACGTTCTTATTCCTTCCTCTCTTTCACTTTCAAGCATATAAAAATAGAATCCATCTTCCCCATGCAGATTATGTGTATTAACTTTAGTAAATATATGTTAAAGATCGCAAACCTAAGTGTCCACTCTGCACATGAACTGCTAGCTGTGGCACTGGTTCCCACAAACCCTGGTTTTCCATATGAGTTCCTAGGACCGTTGCTGACTGTGGTCTTATTACACTTTGGAAAGGCGTCTCTGCATTAGAACCTCTACTTATTATGAGTGTGAGATTGAAAGGGTATGGTGCTTGCAGCAGATATCACGTTCCTTTGGACAAGCACCTCATGCGTGCTCCATTCCCAGGGAATCTACCAGTGAAGGTAGTTGGGAGTTTTCACAGTCCACTGTTGTTAAAACTCCCAGCAGCCTGTGTGTAAGGGTACCCTGCACATTGCAAGGCAGAGGTTCAAGTCTTAGGTAACACAACTGGGTGCAAGTTAGATTTGATGCTGCATGGCAATTTGTAATGACAAGAACAAGAGTCTACTGCCTGTTTTTTTACTAAGTTTGGAGGAAGTATCTGAATGTTTGAGTTCTGAGTATACATGAATAGATTAAGTGTGGCTTATAGTGTCTTTTACCAAACTTGCTTTATCTGGCACCAACTTTTATAAAAATCATCTGGGAATAAATATCTGTATTCAGTTCCTACAGAACCACAGTAACTGATTATTATGCTTATTTTGAATACAATCATGTGTGGTTTCCTTCTAGAATCCAAAGTGAAACACTAAATATTTTCCTGGGTAATAAATTCAGAAGAATAATACTGGTATATTATTAAATTTTTTAAAATTGAGCTTCCTCATTTAATTGTCAAGCAAGTAAAATGAATGGGAATGTTGCTCAGTGCTGTACTTTAGAATTTTAATGAATCAACTGGAAAAATCCCATAAAACATCCTCAAAGTGGAGGCTATCAGCATCTCTAGCTCAAAGGAAGTAGAAGCATGTGTTTCCTCTGGCTGCATGGAATGCAGTTCCGGGAGAGTTGGAATCACCTGACTTTCAGGGCCAAGGGATACAGTGCTTACAAGGACAAGGTTTGCAGCCAGCCAGATCTGAGTTTGTGTCCTGGCTCTGCCACTTAAAGCTTCTGTGAACTTGGATAAGCCAGTGATCTTCTTTGAGCCTAAATTCTCACCTGCAGACTGGTAATAATATCTACATCATAAAGTTCATGTGCAGACCAAGTGTGAAAATGTTATCAAGTCATTGGCAGAATGCCTAGAACACCTGGGGAGCCCTTACTAAATATTACCGAATTACTGAGGCTTTCCCCTTTATTTCTTGGTGGTGGTGTTTGTTGTTGATATTATCAGTATTATCACCAACCAAGAATGTGTTGGAGAGCTTTGTCTGCTTTATAACACCAGGTTCTTGTTCTGAGGCCTTTAACGAGCTTTTGCCAAATAGGTTCAAGTAAGTTTAGCAGAGCAAGGTTTCATTATCACCATCGACAGAGTTATCAAACTGCTTTTGTACATCTGAAGACTTCTTTATACATGTAGTTTTTATTAACAAAGTCCAATGCCTTTGTTTTTATTTTTTACCCCTTCAGTTCAACATCTAATATACAAAGATTGCTCTGAATACCACACCATAGGCAAAAGGAGCAGTGAGATCTACAGAGTTACACCGGATCCCAGAAACAGTAGCTTCGAAGTTTACTGTGACATGGAGACCATGGGGGGAGGCTGGACAGTGCTGCAGGCACGTCTTGATGGAAGCACCAACTTCACCAGAACATGGCGAGACTACAAAGTTGGCTTTGGAAACCTCAGAAGAGAATTTTGGCTGGGGAATGATAAAATTCATCTTCTGACTAAGAGTAAGGATATGATTCTAAGAATAGATCTTGAAGACTTTAATGGTGTCAAGCTCTATGCCCTGTATGATCACTTTTATGTGGCCAACGAGTTTCTCAAATACCGTCTCCACGTTGGTAGCTATAATGGCACAGCTGGAGATGCCTTGCGTTTCAGTAAGCATTACGACCATGACATGAAGTATTTCACCACCCCAGACAGAGACAACGATCGATATCCCTCTGGGAACTGTGGGCTGTACTACAGCTCGGGTTGGTGGTTTGACGCTTGTCTTTCTGCAAACTTAAATGGCAAATATTATAACCAAAAATACAGAGGTGTCCGAAATGGGATTTTCTGGGGCACCTGGCCTGGTATAAGTGAGGCACAACCTGGTGGCTACAGGTCCTCTTTCAAAGAAGCCAAAATGATGATCAGACCCAAGCACTTTAAGCCATAAATCACTAATGCTTATTCCTCTGGGTATTCATTTCCTAATAGGGCAATTAATTCCTTCAGCACTTTGGAATGTGTTTCATACTCCTCTTCCATGGCTTAAAACTTATATCTGAGCAGTGGGTTCTTAGGCTATACAGCATTTGAAATAAAGCTGCAAAATATGCCTTGTAAAGAAGTCCTTTGTTGCTCTTACGCTGTTATCCAAATAAACACATGTAAGCAATGGGAATATTAATTACACATTAGATTTATAATTCTCTTACTTTATTTTTTTGAAAAGGTTTTATTACTCGTTTTACTCACTCTAAGAATAATGGCTTATTCAGCAGACTAAATTTTACACAAGTAATCTGTATTTTGCCTGAGACTTGAAGACATCTGAAGATACATTACTCTTTTCAGGCTATAAATAACTATTGGGTATTTATTTGTCTCTAAATACCCTATTCCTCACTCTGAGATAAACTTACTCAATTTATGGCATTTACAGCATTTTAGTTCCCGAGCAAAGGGAAATATATATAATTAAACCTGTTTATGTACTAACCCTGAGATGTAAAACTTTATCATTTGAAATATTTTAAAGTGTACTAGTATACTGTCACTCCTAAAAGCATTCAGAAAATTAACTTAACCTTAAAGACCATGGTTTAAAGGTAACATTCATAGTTTATAACTCTTCAGATGTTTGATGGTAAAAAATGCTTTAACATAAAAACCATCTTCCTTTGCTCTGATGCATAATAGTTTTAAATTTAAGACTGCTCACTACTGTATAAGACTACTGGTAGATTTTCTTTGGTAGGTGTGGGTGGGGAATGAAGCACTTATTTATAGACTATAACACTCTGAAGGCCAGTGTTATATCCAAAGCAATAATATCATTAAGTGATTCACTTCATGCAAAGCTAAGTTTTAGAGGACAGAGATAAATCTATTCATAAAAAACACATGAATTTTGAAATATATACAGAACAGTGGTTCAAATATTATACACTTTAACCTACTGGTGTATTGCTTATATTGCCATCAGAAGATTCAAATATAGGTTTTTTTTAACAAAACAAAAATATAGAATTTTACAAGTGTTATATTTAAAAGATTGTAAAAATTGGGAGTTCCAGTCATGGCTCAGTGGTTAATGAATTTGACTAGGAACCATGAGGTTGGGGGTTCGATCCCTGGCATTGCTCAGTGGGTTAAAGATCCGGCGTTTCCGTGAGCTGTGGTGTAGGTTGCAGACGCGGCTCGGATCCCGCGTTGCTGTGGCTGTGGCGAAGGCCAACAGCTACAGCTCCTGTGAGACCCCTAGCCTGGGAACCTCCATATGCTGCGGGTGCAGCCCTAGATAAGGTAAAAAAAAAAAAAAAGACAAAAAAAATTAAAAAAGTAAAGATTGTAAAAATTGTTAAATTGCATCACTGTAAAAAGGGATCATTTCAGAGAGAACAGTAGTATTCTACTGCATGTTAAAAAAAAATGCGCTTGGAGTTTCCGTCATGGTTAACAAACCCGACTAGTATCCATGAGGATTCAGGTTCGATCCCTGGCCTCGCTTACTGGGTTAAGGATTAAGCGTTGCCGTGAGCGGTGGTGCAGGCTGAAGACGCGGTTTGGATCTGGCATTGCTGTGGCTGTGGTGTAGGCCAGCTGCTGTTGCTCAGCTGTTGCTCCAATTAGACCCCTAGCCTGGGAATCTCCATATGCCGTGGGCGCGGCCCTAAAAAGACAAAAAAAAAAAAAATGCTCTAGAGTAAAATTTGAAAGACCGCACCATGCTATGTGAGTCATAGAAATACATTCACTATTTCTAGTGTCTGTTTCTACTAACAAAGTTTTTAAAATAAATTCACAAAAATTCAGCTTTACCCATTATTTGAAAAGTTTGAGGAGAGTAGCTTTAAGTAACAAGTTAACTTTTTGAATATTGCCCTTTATTGAAAAGTCTAATCAAGAAGGAAGATACTCTTTTAAAAATATGTAACATACAAAGTTTTCAGATAAACATGATGAAAGCTATGTTTTTATGAATACTATTAAAATACTAAAACAAGAGAAATGCAAATAGAATTAAGTGATGCCCAAAATATAAAAATCATTGTAGACTTCAAAGGCTTCATATCTACTTAATAGGATACCAAATGTAAATGTAACTAATTTATTCTATATTTCTCTTTTTTCTTGTAAAACAAGACTAAGAAGATTTTGATATTATAAAATGTATTTCAGATAAGGGCATTTTCACTTACTATATATAACGATAAATAAATATATATATATGTTTAGATATATTTCTGTGATCAAAAATGCACTCTTTAAAAAATATAGTTCTAAAGAAAAATAGCTCCGATAGCGAGTGTCTGCTGATTTAGTGAGAACCAGGTGTAGTTTCAGAAGAATTTGGCAAATAATTCATTTGATCTACATAAATACTCAAAAGTTTGTCCTTCTATCTTTCCACCTTGTTTCAAAGAATCAAAATTTTATTTTCTGTCATACTTTTATGGCACCTTTCTAATAACTTATGTAACATAGAAATTCCTTTTTGAAATCATTTCATGTTACTTATTATGATACTAAATATATTTTATACTTTGATAATCTTTAACATATTGATGGAAATAGGCTATATCTGAGAGAATTTTTTGCCTTAACCATTTACTAATATATGGTAATGGTCATAAATATGGTTCGAGTACTAACAAATATTTTAGGGTCTTGCCTTAGTTACATTTTAAGGGCTAGTATTCTCTTAATTAAAAAAATTGTTTCTGAGCTTTATCATGTTTGAAAATATTGACTAAAATTAGGTCCTTAGAAATTCCAAATGGAACTGGTTCACTCATCACTGAGAGAAAAAAAAATCAAATTTTCTCTGATAAGTAGTTATGCTCCAAATGAAATTTATTGGATGGATCCAATAAATAAAGGACCTATCCAATAAATAAGTAAATATACAAAGATAAAAAATAGCCAAGTAGCAAAATTTGCTGGCCCTCATTTTTGAATGGCTACTCAAGGAAAGGGTAGAAGGTTTAAAGATAAAACATGATAGGTAATTCGTCACAATAAGCTCTTGTTTAGAATTCTTATTTTCCTTTATGTATAAATACGTGGATGTTTCATGTCTTTTAAAAACTTGTGAAATAAAAGATTTAATCTTCATATCTATTTATTTCTTCAATGTGGAAACATGGGTTACTGTTTGTAAAATAATTTTTACATTTCTGAAAAGTTGGAAAATGTTTCCCTAACTAGACAGTATCTTTGACTCTTTGAAGGCTTTAATGAGTTGTAATTCATTAACAGGAAGTCAGAGGCAAATGCAAGGAACACCATTATCTTATTTCCCTCTAGAATACTGTTGACACATCTGAAATAGAGAAGTTTCAGTTTCCTTTTGTGGCGTTCAACTCCCTCTCCTCTTTTTTTCCAGCATTCGTGTTGCTTCTTTGGTTTAGCCTTCATCGTCCTCTTAGGTAGGATAATGCAAACCCTTCATAATAGTAAACCCGTGTCCCTAATTTGAATCTATCCCAATCCATCCTCCGTGTCATTGCCAGAGGGATTATTCAAAATACAATTCTGATCATGTTATTTTCCTGCTTAAAAGCTATCAATAGCTCCTCCTTTTTATATGGTAAAATCCAGCAAATAAGCCCCTTCATGAGCCAGTTTTGATTTCTGCCTACCTTTTCAGTGTCCCTTCTGCCACTACACACACTCAGGCCATACTGAATGCCTTGTTTTTGAACAAACCGTGTTCTCTCAGTGTTCATTCCTTTACGCTTCTGTTTCCTTGGTCTAGACAGAATGCCATCCTTAACCCCAGCTAAGTTTTTTCTTATTATCCATAATTAAGAGTAGGGACTCAGGATCCAGACTTACTAGATTTGAATTTCAGCTCCATTATTTGCAAGCTGTGTGATCACAGGGAAAAATCACTTAATCTTACTGTTCTTTGGTTCCTTCCATTATACAATAGGGGAAAGAGTAGAATCTGACAAAGAGTTATTGAGAGATTTAAATGAGATAGCATACGTAAAGCACCTAGAACATACACATGTATAATCATATCTTCCTCATCCTAAAGAATTATCTTTTCTGAGCTGTTTTCCCTGATGACATCAGGAGGGGTTTGGCGCCTCTTCTCTTTGGTCCAATGCCATTGCCTATATTCCTTATTACATATTACACTATTCAGTCATCATCTAGGTTTACCCTGAAATGAATTTGTTTGGCTAGGATGGAAAAGAAA
This sequence comes from Catagonus wagneri, assembly GCA_004024745.2. Classification (NCBI taxonomy): domain Eukaryota; kingdom Metazoa; phylum Chordata; class Mammalia; order Artiodactyla; family Tayassuidae; genus Catagonus; species Catagonus wagneri. Next base: position 1,016,348 of record PVHT020000173.1, on the reverse strand, counting down.
TTTGAGACAAGAGCATTGTTGTTCAAAATGGTTCATGAATATGTTAGCATAGATGAAGAGCTATAGTCTAAGTAGCCAGAGTTATAATTAGGGAAGGAGTGATACCCTCAAATCTGAGGATTTGGGAGATTGTGAATACAGGTTAGAAGTGATTAAAGCTGGGGGAAAATACGGCATGACAGGATCAGGTGTACTGTGGGGCTGCTAGTAACAGTGGCAAACTTTTAGAAGAGGTTCTGGAAACATCCCTCAGGGTACATATCATGCCGAGGAGCATGGTCGTGTCAGGCCAGACAGGGATTTTTCTACCTGGCTGAGTTCCTAAAGAAAAAAGTGTTTTGTTTTGTTTTTATATTTCTTATACTATGTTGAAATTGTTTGATCATACAAAATCCATGAATGCTTTAATTTTTTAAAAATTTACAGGTTAGACTAAAGATCCTTTTGCCAACCTTTTTCAACTCCAGTCTCCTCCCTCTCCCCGGAGATAACAAGCAGAGTTGGCTGAATCCAAACTCAGTTTCACCCCGTGCCTTGCCACATTGCAATGTCTACCGGATCATAGCTTTTCCAGGTTTCTTTTGTTTATTGATTGGAAAGAGTTGGAAGTGAGGGAAACTGGGCGTTCATGGAGAACTCAAGAGCCCCCTGAATTCCCAAATGTGGCTGAGCTTCCTTTGCTCCTTGAGGTGTTTCCTTCCCTATGTTTGATATGGCTTATTTTATTTTATTTTAAATTTTATTAGCGTATAGTTGATTTACAGTGTTGTGTCAATTTCTGCTGTACGGCACAGCTACCCAGTTATACACATATATACATTCTTTTTCTCATACTATCTTCCATTATATTCTATCCCGAGAGATTGGAAATAGTTCCCTGTGCTGAACAGCAGGACTTGCTGGAGGGCGCTGTTGCTTTCTTTCCCAGGGGAGTGACCTTAATTCTCCTTTAGGCGCCTCCATCCCACTCCTAGCATCTCTGAATTTATAACAAGGGCATGACTTGCCTTCCTGTTGGTTATAAAGTCAAATTGGAGCAGGAGGAGCCTTTACACAACTTTGCTAGTTGATATCAGTAGAAATCTGGGGAATACACATGGAAACAGATTTTAAGTTTGCTTGACCAAGGAAGGAAAAACAGAATTTCACATGTGACTGAATTCATTGATATAGGTATATTTACCAGAAATTCTGAATTCAATGGGCTATCTTGGGCAGATGTGCTTGGTTCTAATAGTTTGTTTGGTTAACACAAACCTTGATTCAATAGCAGCTTGTACTAACTAAAGTTGAGAAGCCAAAAAAATGTCTTAGGACTAGAAGACTTATGAATACAGAAACTTTGGAATGGATTTTCCTACGATTCATTTAAAAAGTATTTATTGAGTGTATTCCATGTGCTAGACAGTCTTCAGGAAAGTCAGAGATATATCAGTGACCAAAATAGACAAAAACCCTATGTTTGGTAGTTTATATTTAATCAGAGGGGATGAGTAAATAAACAGCATATGATAAATGCCGAGAAAAATTAAGCAGGGAAAAAGAAATAGGGAATATCAGAAGAAAGGGAGCACCAGGTGCAAAGGTGCTTGGTAGGTTTTAGTGTCAGCAAGGAGGCTGGAAAAGCAGACAGTCTGAGGGCGGAGGAGGGCTTAGGAAGTGAGATCAGAGAGAGCCTAGGGAGTTGAGGTTAAATTAAGAAATGGCGGGGTGGGGGGTTTGCTACCAGATCATTTAGACCTTGTGAGTCATGTTAAGGATTTTGTCTTGTACTCTGAATAGGTAAGAGCTTCAGGGGTTTTGAACTGAGGAGGTACATGATCTCATACAGTTTTAAAGGATCACTTTTATTTTTGGTCTTTTGTCCTTTTATTTTGGAGTCACATCTGCAGCATATGGAAGTTCCCAGGCTAGGGGTCTAATTGGAGCTATAGCTGCTGGCCTGTGCCAGAGCCACAGCAACGTGGGATCCGAGCCATGCCTGCGACCTACACCACAGCTCAGGGCAACGCCAGATCCTTAACCCACTGAGCAAGGCCGGGGATCGAACCTACAACCTCAGGGTTCCTAGTCGGATTCATTTCCTCTGCGCCACGGTGGGAACTCCTTAAAGGATCACTTTTGTTGCTGAGAGGAGAAACTGTTGGGAACAAGACTGAAGCGTGAATACCCGTTTGCCAGTGTTGGCAATAATCTTGGAGGGAGGTGATGAGAACATGCACTACGATGGTTATAGTGAAGAGGATCTTCAAGGTAAAGGGGTGGACAGTGAAAAGATTAGAGGTAGCACAGAAAACTGCGGGATTTTAGCCTGAGCAGCTTAGAAGGACAGACCTGTGACTGACTAAGATAGAGAGGACTGCGGGGGGAAACTGTCTAGAAAGTGTGACGGGGAGTCGGGGGGCAGGGGAGAGTAGGGTTCAGCAGTTTTGAACATTCTGAGTTCAAATATCTGTAAGACGTCTAAGGGGAAAGCATTTGGATGTTAGTGTGATGATGAGGGAAGACATGTAGGTTGCCAGAGCATAGATGGAATGAATCCTTGGGACTAGATGAAATCACCTAGTAAATAAGTGTACAGGGAACAAAAACCTGCTAAGCTACAATGGGAACTCCACATATGATCGTTTTTAATTGCTATGATCATAAAACTCCAGTTAAGAAGAAACTAGTTTTGGAATTCCTGTTGTGGCTGGCCAATACCGAACTTTATTAGTATCCATGAGGACTCAAGTTTGATCCCTGGCCTAGCTCAGTGGGTTAAGGATCCACTGCTGCTGTGAGCTGTGCTGTAGGTCACAGATATGCCTTGGATTCTGCATTGTAGTGGTTGTGGCATAGGCTGACAGCTGCAGCTCTGATTTGACCTCTAGCCTGAGAACTTCCATATGCTGTGGGTGTCGCCCTAAAAAGACAAAAAAGAAAAGAAACTGGTTTTACTCCTTTCCCTTATTATGTAGAGACATTAATGATCTTAAAATCCATTTCTTTCACAACTATTTTCCAATAGCTTTCCAAGTTAGAGGTAACCTAAATCTTGTATTTCTAATAGCTTTCAAAGTGCTTACACTGGAATGGTTATCAGTGAATATGATAGGTGATTTCCATCTATATTGGGTCCAATTGCAGGTAGAAATGAATGTAGTTCTTGGCACATGGGTAGGTTCCCCTTGTGGTGTGTAAACATGCGTGCCAATGCACACGCACACAGCACGTGTACATGTATGGTACATATGCATGCTTATATATGCTATTTGTAATACATATGCTGTAAAATACAGGGAAATCAGCCTGCTGAAATAAAATAGATATGCAGCTCTTACATGAAGTCAAAAGTCAATGCAACAAAAATCACAATGGTCCAATAGCTAGCTTATTTCAAGCCATGTTGCATAAAATAGATGGTTGGAGTTCCCTTGTGGCACAGCAGGTTTAGGATCTGGCATTGTCACTGCTTTGGCTCAAATTGCTGCTGTGGCAAGGGTTTGATCCCTGGCCCTCGAACTTCCACATGCTGTGGGTGTGGCCAGAAAATAGATTGCCATAAAATAGAACTTTAGGCAGTTTCTTTAAATCCCTATAAGAAATTCTACACTATTAATGCTGCTGTTAGTCTTTGAACTGTCCTTCTGCACTGCCTCTCTTCTCATCTACAGCCCCATAGCATGGCTCCCTCTGCTTGGCTTTTTTCTCCTTGACGACTTCTCCAGGTCAACAGCCTACTGTCTCCATGGCCATTCAGTTCTGCCTGTGCACCTTTGCTCACCAAAAATCCCAGGGGTGAACCAAAATTAACACCATGATCGCGGTAACTTGTGATAAGCATTTTCCTAGACTTCACACAGTAACTCAAGAGATCTTTAATGTTTTATTAGCCACTTTCAGAATGAAATCTACACTACAGACTCTGAGAATTTATACTCGTCCTCTGAAAGCAAAAAAACAATCACATTAAAATATAAATAGCCTTTTTTTGTTTGAGCCCCTTAAAATAACTATTACATTTATAGTAATTATTTAAATCCAATAAGTAGTTATCATTTGCCTACTATGTGCATAGCATGATGCTTTGCACTTGTTAGAGAATTCTGAATAAGATTTTTTTTCCAAATAAGACCAAATAAGAATTTTCTAAACTCTCAAACTCTGAAGTTAATCTCTAGCATTCAAAATTTTCTCTGAGTAATTAAGGATGGTACTATTTAAGATGAATAGATTTTCTATTACAGAAGCCCTCTTACAAAGTTTCAGCCTATTTGAAATCACATGGACCCTGAAAGCTTGTTCACTTTCTATCTCCGGAAATTGGTTTTCTCATCTTCTATAAGAAGCAAGTGATTTGCTCTTATGTCATGAAAGTTTATCAAAGAACTGTTTGCTTACATTTATTCCTCATTCAGTAATGGAGTATCATATTTTTCAGTTAATCTAAGCAATCTTTTAAAATTTCAGAGATTCTGCTTCTAAATACTCGTAACGATAAGCAGCTGTCACTTGCTGAGTGCCAACCATGTGGTAGATAATTTCCTAGGAGCATTTCCAAAGTTTTCTCTGTTTGCCGTGATTAATGCTCCAATAAGGAGATAATGTTTTACAATCACTAAAGTATTCCTTGAGGAAAAAAATCAAACTAATCCCTGTTACCTATTAACTGTGTATCAGATGTGGGCCATTATCCATCTTCAGCTTCCCTAGCATTCTTGATATTTTTCTCATGAAATGGGCTTATGTTCCACGATAAATTACGTATGGTAATTCCATGGTACAGTACACACATTGCAAACCTCAGTCTCAGCCCTGCTCTGACTCTGTGTGAATCTACAAAGTGGAAAATGATTCCAATTAAATCTCAATTTAAAGTGAAACATCTCTTTTTCTGTCTTATTAAAAAACAATGACATAATATTCTGTCGATGGGAGATATTTTAAAAAAAGGATATAGGAATTACTGTTGTGGCTCAGAGGTAACAAATCTGCATCCATGAGGATGTGGGTTTGATCCTGGCCTCACTCTGTGGGCTAAGGATCAGGCATTGCCATGAGCTGTGGTGTAGGTCACATATGCGGCTCGAATCCTGCATGGCTGTGGCTGCAGCCTAGGCTGGCAGCTGTAGCTCTGATTCAACCCCTAGCCTGGAACTTCCATATGCTGTGAGTGTGGCCCTAAAAAGAAAAAAAAAAAGATATATTTTCAAGTGTGTTAATGTCCCTACTTAACCTGGTGGTTAAATATTATTTACTTCCTGCAGCTAATTCACAAGTCTGACAGAAAAGGCAAACAATTTTCTATGATCTCCAAACACTTTTACTTCCATGGTTACCTGGCAGGATTCACTGAGAAAAAAATACTGCCTAAGCACAAAGCACTTTGTAAGTTCTCTGAGAGCCAAAAGATTTCTCATGTAGACACCAAAATTCTTATTTTCATTTGTTATTTAAAATAATTCTTTCAAAATATAAATATCGTTTATAAATGAATGGTGCTGGTGGTGGTGACTTTTAAAATTTCTCTCCTATAGCAAGTAAAATTTTTTGTCTTTATCTGATCACACCAGTGAGTAAAAACCTAGAGAGGCTCATGGGTATATCATGGGTAATAATGGAAGCTGGACAGTTAAGGGGAGTTATGGTATTTTCTTTTTTTTTTTTTTTGGTCTTTTTAGGGCCACATCCGTGGCATATGGAGGTTCCCAGGCTAGGGGTCGAATCAGAGCTATAGCTGCCGGCTTACACCGCAGCTACAGCAACACAGGATCCGAAGGGCATCTGCGACCTACACCAACTCAAGGCAATGTCAGAACCTTAACCCACTGAGCTAGTGAGGTCAGGGATCAAACTTGAGTCCTCATGGATACTGGTTGGATTTGTTTCCACTGAGCTGTGATGGAAACTCCTGAGGTTGGTGTCTAGCAGGCTGAACTGCTAGAGTAGAGGTTCTCAAACTGTGTCCCCGGAGAATGTACAATGCGTGACAGACTGTTTACCTCGAGTAATCCTGCTTTTATTTTACATCTTGGCTCTTGTGGCTTCACCTTCAATTTCATGTAAAGAAAAGGTTTTGTTCTGTTTTCAAAAAATATTTGAAAATCATTTCCTCTGTCATTGCCTATCCCTTTGGGGGCTCATCTAGCAAAAGTAAAACTGAAACAGGTGCACCGTGGTTCTGACTTGGTCTGATATTTATAACTTTAAACATTTAACTATCTGAGAATTTAGCTGGGCTTGATGTGAAAAATGCATTCAGAAACTCAAAAGAAATTTTTCTTCTTTAAGGTGTGCCTTGTAGAGGTGTGGTGTGGCTGTCTTGGTGGAGGGTTTTACTAATTACTGTATGCATCTATTCCTTTGAAAATGGCATGGCTACACATGTGACAGTGAGCTAATGAAGTTTGCAAGGAATATCAAGAAGGATAGGACAGACTTCCAGTTTTCAAAGTTCCTAAAGCTACTATACCTGAGATTAAAAACAGGAGAGAAAACAAGTGGTGTAAAGTACAAGTACTATGCTGGGAGTTACAGCAACAGATGTGTTCCCTCTTTGTCAGGAAGTGTAGGCTTTAAGAAGGTGGGATCTGAGCGTGGTCTGGAAAAAGTGGGTAGGATTCTGAAGTGCTGAAATGTGAATAGCACCCTTGGGCTGCATAGAGGATGAGCAAAAGCAGGTTGAAAAATCAGGAGCTAGTGGGGAAAACAACAATATGTCTAATTTGGCTGGACCATAGGGTATGTAGCAGTGAACAGTTTTAAAAAAAGCAAAAAAGAGAGAGGTGGTTGTTCAGAGTCAGACTGCAGAGGGGTTTGACTATAAGTTCAAGGAAGTAACATTTATTGAAAAATATTTCAAACCTAAGTATCTGTGACTTCCCCCTGCCACCTATTGATTGTTCAGTTCTCTGCCTGCACCCGAGGTGATGATGGGATACTGGGTAGGAAGGAAAACTGGAAGGAACTCTGAAGACTGATTTATAAAACAATGAAGTGGCCAAAGATATCAAGGAGAAGATGGGTGTAGATACAAAGGGGGGAAAAAAAGCAGCCTGGGGAAAAAACTTTCTGGAGGAGTTTTTATTTTATTTTATTTTTTCGGTCATGCCTGTGGGCATGTCCTGGGCATGGGATTGAACCTGCGCTGCAGCAGCGACCCAAGCCACAGCGGTGACAACACGGGATCCTTAACCACTAGGCCACCAGGGAACTCCCCGGTGGAGTTTTAATAGTGTGGGACAAGCAGGGTGTGTGTGGGAGAGGCATCTGCTGAGATGAAGAATTTTAGGGAGTTTTGTTGCATGATGCATTTATGGAATTCTTTTCCTAAAGGAATCTTTCGTGTAGTCAGATTGCTTTCCACACTTTTTGGAGGCAGACCTGTGTTTCCTTCTGGCTGAGCTGAGGTGGATTTTAGGGTGGGGAGGAGCCAGCTGACTTTAATTTAGTTCATGAACTGTCTGTATAAAGCATGGAGGTTTCCACAGCAACCAAGGGGGACGGGGGCCATGGTGCTAGTGGTGACAGGAGATGTGAAGGGGGGAGAAGAGGGGACCTTCATCTCTGCGTTTTCACCACATCCAACTCTATTTTACATACCCTGTGGGATTTTTACTGGATAAAAAGTAATAAAAACAGTTTAAAAAGAATGTGCAAAGCACCATGGTAGGCAGTGAGGTACCCCTGAAGACGAGAAATGTACTATTAGTGTAAAGTGAGGCTGAGATAACTCAGATGACTTTCCGCAGGCCGTATTGCTGGCACATGCAAAGCGAGAACTAAGACTCATTTTTATGGAACGACTCTTCCACCCCCCTTACCCCCAATTACAGATTTTTCTCTCCAAACCATTACTATTTAAGATATTTTGAACCCGTCCATTTTTAAATATAGTCTCTATAGACAGTGGAATTCCTGTCTTCTTAATCTGAGGTTTGATATCCACTAATTAAGAAGGTAATTCATATCTCTGATGCCACCCAGGTATACCTGTTTGCCTACACCTGGGTAGGTATAGGCTGGGAATATGTAAAGAACTTTTGCCTCAGATGATAGTGGACTTGGCACTGGGCTCTAAGTTTGCTGCCATATTATTTCCATTTCCTCTTACACCAGACAGAACAGAGGTTAAAATATGATGACTCAAATGATCAATGTACTAGGAGAAAACACAGGAAACAATTTATGACCTCAGAGTACCAAAGGTCTCTCTTTTTTTTTTTTAACTTTTTAGGGCCACACCCTTGGCATATGGAGGCTCCCAGGCTAGGGGTCCAGTTGGAGCTACAGCTGCCGGCCTACACCACAGCCATAGCAACATCAGAACCAAGCCATATCTGTCACCTACACCAGAGCTCACGGCAATGCCAGATCCGTAACCCACTGAGCAAGGCCAGGGATCGAATTAGCAACCTCATGGTTCCTGGTTGGATTTGGTTCCACTGCGCCACAATGGGAACTCCCCAAAAGCCTTTTTAAGGATGACATAAACACTTGAAATTGTAAAAGAAAAGATCAGTACATTTAAGCACATAAAAAATATTTCCACATGGCGAAAAACCACCTTAAGCCAACTCACAGGAAATCCAAAAACTGAAAGAAAGATTTTTGCTGTGCATATTATACACAAATGCTTACTTTCTATATATGTAAAAAGTCTCTTTGAATCTCTTAAAAAAAAAAACTATACAATTAAAAACATGGGAAAAAAAGTATGTGAAAAAAAATTCACCAAAAAAAAAGTACAAATGACCCCTTATACGGACCATGCTTCCAGCTTCTGTAAAGTTAATGCTTTAACCTCTGTCCTACATGCCTACGTCAAATCCGCCTTGTTCTAAACATCCTGACAATATGCCTGACTCAGCTCGCTTGACTTCCTACCATTTCTTACAAACCGGAGTCCTTCTCCTGAGTGAATGCTTTTCAAATAGAACCAACCACTCCAAAGTCCACACCCTCAACCATCTCCTTTATTGGGACCTCATGCTTGAGTCACTATGCAGCTGCCCTAATCATCCCAGCGCCAGGTGCCAAACAACTGGGGATATCTGCTATGCCCCAGAGCCTGCTGAAATTATTCAGAGTAGCCAATCTGAAGCTGCTTACCCAGCCTGACCCATTCCTTCCCAAGGAATCCACAATAAAATTTCTTGCCACTGTTCCTCCCTCTCTCTTTGCCTCTGGACCAGCCTGGTGCTTCCCCATGTGCCCTCCCCCACCCCTCATGACATGGCATGTCTCCTTCTTTTAGGAACCATGAGTAATAAACTATCATTTCAATGGCAGGCATCTCCTGACCTGTTTCCCTTCCCATACCTCATGTTTTCCATTAATACACTACCTTTTAAAACAGTCTTAAATGTATAAAAATAAGCTCCACTCCACACATGTTAAGGTAAATGTAAATAAAGACTGTTGAAATAACATTTTCCTGCCATCAGAGTGACAAAGATCTGAGAGCCAGACAGTACACAGAGCTGGTATGAGTAAAGAGACATTCATTCATTATGTGGGGAATATAAATTCTTACAACCTTTGTGGAGAGCACCATGGCAGTAAAAAATGCTTTCTTTAAATACACAAACTTATGAGCTGACAATCCCACTTCGGATGAACTGAAAGTACATATTCAAAAGAACTGAAGTAGGGTCTTGCAGAGATATTTGTACACCATGTTCATGGCAGCATCATTCCTAATAGCTGAGAGGTGGAAGTAACTCCAGTGTCCATTGACAGATAAATGGATAAACAAATATATATATATATATATATATATATATATATATATATATATATACACAATGGAATATTATTCAGTCTTAAAAAAGGAGGGAAATCCTGTCATATGCTTTACATGGATGCCTTGGAGACATTGTGCTAAGTAAAGTAAGCCAGTCACAAAAGACAAATACAATAAGATATGAGGTTCCCAGTGTAGTCAAATTCATAGAAACGGAAGTAGAATGTGGTTGCTAAGAGCTGGGAGGAGGGGGAAATTGAAGGTGTTATTTAATGGGTATAGAGTTTCAGTTTTGCAAGACGAAAAAGTTATGGAAGTTGGTTGTACAACAGTGTGAATATACTTAGCACCACTGAACTGTATACTTAAAAACATTTAGGATGGCTATTTTGTGTTTTGTCTATTTTTCCACAACTAAACATTTTTTTTTAAATGAACAAATCCATTGATGTAGCAATCCTGTTGTTAGGAATTTGTCCTTGTAATAGGACTATTTCAGTGTGAAATGATGCATATGTAAAGTTATTGACTCTATCATTGTCTGCAGTAGCAAAAGTTTGGAAACAATCAAAATGTCTTATAATAGGGAATTGGTTAAAGTATGCTCCATTCATGCATTGAAATACTAGGCAAAAATTAAGAAGAATATAACTGAAGTTCCTGTTGTGGTTCAGCAGTAATGAACCTGACTAGCATCCATGAGGACACGGGTTCGATCCCTGGCTTCACTCAGTGGGTTAAGGATCCAGCGTTACTGTGAGCTGTGCTGTAGGTCAAGGCCAGTTCTTCTCCAGTGATTGTTAACACTTGCACCCTAGAAGCTGGGGATATGAGTTGCAGATGAATGGTACGGAGGGGGAAATGGAGCACGAGGAGATAACAGGGGAAAGCGATAACTCAGGTCTGGTCTTCAGCAGCACAGGTGGCACTGATAACCCACACAGTGCTTACCACCCATCCATTTTCATCACCAAGATCATTCCTGGGTCAACGGTAGCATCTTGTTGTAAGACATGCGGGAGGTGACCCGCCCAGCTGCGGTAGAGGCCCTCAAAGAGGCAGGCTGCACTGACCGCCTCTGCGTCGTGCACTAGAAACCCCCGACTGAGAAGCTCATGGAGATCAAGTTCATCAAGGGGCCTAAAGGTCTTGGCTTCAGAATTGCAGGAGGTATAGGGAACCAGCACAACCCTAGAGATAAGAGCATCTACGTAACCAGGATTATCGAAGGCAGTAGCGCTCGCAAAGACGGGAGGTTGCAGATTAGAGGCAAGATCCCAGGGGTCAACAATGTGGGGCCTGAGGACGTCACGCAAGAGGATGCCAGTGGCTGCCCTGAACCTATGATGTTGTCTACCTAAAGGTGGCCGTGCCCAGCAATGCCTACCTGAGTGACAGCTGTGTTCCCACAGACGTCATAGCCAGTGAGAGCCCTGCAAACCCCAGAGCTCCCCATGATCCATCCCTGTTACCCCGTGACATCTCTGGTTCCTTTTCAGATACTTCCTATGAACTGGCCACAACCTCTGTCACTTCCGAAGTTTGGAGAATAGGTGGAAAATCAGTCACTACAGAAGAAACTAGAAAAGATTGTCAATAGTCTCTTCCCCAGAAGGCATAGCACCAGATGGCTTTATGACTGATTTTATCAAATCCTCATGGGATGGACCATTCTTATGCTATTTTGGAGTACAGGAAAAGATAAAATAATTCACATTTCATTTAATAAGGGCATTTGAAAATGGTCACAAAGATAGGTAAAGAAGGAAAACATAGGCTAAATTTGCTTCTGAACCGAAGATATAAAAGTTTATAATAACAAAGCTGCAAAACAAACACAGTGGCGAATAACATTGTCACAAAGTAGGTTTTGTTTTAGAGAATTAAAGCTGTTTCCTATTATGAAAAAAAAATAACATCTGTTCACAGTGATTATTTAAAAAGACAGCATCCGAGTTTAGATTATTATTCTTAATACTTAAATCAACTTGCTACAACAATAGCTAAAGAATCAATGAAAAATAGATACTTAAAAATTTATTAAATATGTAATTAAAATGAACACACAGGGAGTTCCCATCGTGGCTCAGTGGTTAATGAATCTGACTAGGAACCATGAGGTTGTGGGTTCGATCCCTGGCCTTGCTCAGTGGGTTAACCATCTGGCATTGCCGTGAGCTGTGGTGTAGTTCGCAGATGCGGCTCAGATTTGGCATTGCTGTAGCTCTGGCGCAGGCCAGTGGCTACAGCTCTGATTCGACCCCTTGCCTGGGAATCTCCACATGCCGAGGGTGCAGCCCTAAAAAGGAAAAAAAAAAAAAAAAAAAAAAAAAAAGGGAACACACAGGCACACACAAACTAAGTTCTCATTATGTCAGCAAAGGAATCAGACAAAGAAATGGGAAATCAAGGAACATTAACCACACAGATGAAAGCACAGAGCTGCTGCTGAGGTAAGACGGCTCCCTGTTGCATTTCCCTCTGGTTCCTGGCCAAGGGTCTGCCATGTGGTAGGGAAAGATTTTCAAGATGAGCAAAGGAAGGTAGCCTCACAGGATAAAGAAGAAGCAGAGGAAATGCCAATTCCTCTCTATCCCCAGTTTTCAACACTCTCTGACTCCCACTGCTGCTGATCACATGTTCAGAAAGCAGAGCTTTTCTGACAACACCCCAGATTCCTGGCCAGAATCATTTTGAAGGCGCCAAGGGTCAGGATACCCTAACACGGGACCTTCCTTTCTCTTGGCCTGAGTTCTTGTGTGGTCATTGAATTTAGGGGTGTTAATCTGCTTTGCAAAAAGGAATATGGCTTCTATTCCTGCAATCCTAATAGAAATCTCTAATCTTTGTAAATGGAGATTAGCCATGTCAATACCCCAGATGTTTAAGTGTATTCCAGCCATGACCCATGGTCTTCTTCCACACTGGAGAGAATTAAAAATTTCCACCTTACTGTCCAAGGATTAAAAAAAAAAAAAACTTGATGGAAAAAATGGAACCTATCTGTAGTGTTTAATAAATTACCAGTCTGTTTAAAGTTTCTTGACAGCCAAACAAAATCTTGAAGCATTATTCCTGCGAGGAATGAAGGAAAAGTGGAGACATGCCAACGATAGCAGGACTTGTAGAAATTTTTAAAAAAGAAATTGAGTCATTATAAAAGGCATATTCTCTAAGTACAGACATTAGGTGTGATAACTAAGAAAGGACAAGGAAACCAAGAGAAATATTTAAATAGAGTGTTAAAATATTTATCTTTATTTCTTTTCATATACAGTTTACTTAAAAAGTCAATTTGTAAAATCCTAAAATAGCAGTGTTTAAATGTGGGAATGTCAAGTGAAGAATGTCAGGTGAAATGTGTGCTGGGTTCCATGCCTGGCTCCACATCTGCCTAGCTGTGTAAACTAAGGCAAACCTCAATCTTCCAGAACCATTAAAATAGAAATAATGATATCTCAATCTTCCTATTCCTTTGGAATTATTATGAAAATTAAATTACATACTTGAAACTACATTGATTGTAAACTCCTTGAGGGTGGGAACCTCAAATTTTCGTCTTTGTAACCAGTTACTTGATTGATTTATTCATGCATGAAATAGAAAACACTTTCAATCTTGGGAAAACATTTAAAATTTCATTACAGATTATCTCAAAAACGCATCAGTAACTCTACAGTCCAGACTTGCAAATGAAGGAGGCTTTAGTAGCATCAGAAAATCACCAATATTTTCAGAAATCAATTAAAAATTTTATTAAAAATTCCAAAATTTATTTACCCTGTTACTCTTCTTAAGAGGACAAAAATATAAGAAAATGTTTTCTGAAAAAATAAATAGTCTAGAAAAAGAGATAATGTTAAAGGTATGGAATTAGGTAAATGATGGCAATATTTTTTTATAAGTGCACAGTAGTATACTGTGCTGCTATTTAACAGCAGAAGCAGCAATGTGCAATCCTTCCAGAAAAGCAATGTGAATACTACAAAGAACTGCCACATCTGTATTTCCAGCCTAGAGACTTCCCTGATAAGCTTGAGATTCAGTACTGGTAATCCCCCTCAGATTCATTGCTTATTCTGAATTCTTATAATCCAGTCATTTTCCTAAATCAGATATCCAAATATCAGTTGAGACTCTTTCCTCTCCTTTACCCCATCCCCACTCATTCAGACACTAAGTCTAACATTTTATACCTCCTTAATATCTCTCCCATACGTATTCTATCGTTTTCCCCATTCCCACTGCCTTGGTTCAGTCTCTCTTCACATCTTACCTTGATTGCTGAAAATGGCATCTAGTTGGCGATATGGTGGGAATGGAAAAGATGCCAATTTTAATAGATGTTTAAGAGGGAAAGCCAGCTGACAATACAGGAGGAGAATTAGGTTGGGAGGAGAAGAATGCAGTTAGTTCTAAGCATGTTTAGTTTAAGATAACTTGGGGTCATCCAGGTGAAGCTATTCCAAGTATGTGCATGTGGGTGTGGGCAAAGCATTAAGACAGAAAAAAAGGGATATGGATGAACTATCCCCTCTCATGTCCTACTGCCTCTGTAAAGCTTTTTTCAGACCATTTCAACCCATAGTGATTATTCTTTCCATTCAATTCTAATCACACTGTTTGCATCTTCCAGATTCACAACCGTATGTCATTGCGTTTTGCTGCTGTTTAACATGTCAAGTTTTTCATTTCCCAAATTAAGCTTCTAAAGAATAGTAACCTTCTATATGCTTTATGCCTGTGAGCGCCCACAGTGTCTAGCACTGTGCAAACCACCTGAGATGCTTAAAACAAAGAAGGAGCTGAAGGGATAAATTTGAATAAATTTCAATAGCTTTAATAATAGTGATAATAAATACCTCCTGGCACAGGGCCTGGCACACAGAGGCTGCTGAATTAATATCTCAAATGGATTAAGCCAAGATCTCCCACTATTCTTCAAAAACTTCTTGCTATCTCAATTCTTTTCCAGTTTGACATGCAACTAAACCCTGAACACAAATATATTTAGTACACATTTTGTAAGGAGTCCAACGGTTGATAGTTTTATATAGAACCTGTTTCAGTGAAAAGGTCACATATCAACCAGCAGAATCCATCCTCATCTACACAGGCATAATACTTGCATACCTCACACTCTACACTTTTACTTCTTCCTTAGTGTTTCCCTTCAGTGTTCACACTGCCCCTTGTGCCTCCTAATGCTCTGTGCTTTCTTTTCTCTATCCCTTGATTAAGTCAGGTCAAAGATTGGCACAAGAATTTTTTAAAGGAAGTGAAGAGAAGGGGGGAGTCGACTAGTTCTGGTGAAAAGCGATAGAGCCAAAAGGCTTAGGCAAGATAATTTCATGTTTTGATAATGGCTCTTGGCATTAAGACAAGAATGACTTTATGGCTCCCAAGTCTTGGAAAAGTTCAACATCTAACACACTGACATTTGACAACAAAGGTCACCCTTAGAAATCAGTGCTACTTTATATAACCATGCACAGATTAAGAGTAGAAATCCTGACTTGAGGAATACCATAAAAGCTAAAACTTACATTAAGCTTGAATGTGCAACAGATATGATGCTTTGAATGAAGAGACACAGACACTATTTGTTAATTTCTTTTGGCTGCCCCCATGGCATGCGGAAGTTGCTGGGCTAGGGATCAGACTTGCCCTACAGCAGTGAACTAAAACCACAGCAGTGACAAAGCTGGATTCTTAATCTGCTGAGCCATTAAGGAATACCAGGATACTATTCATTAAGTGAATTATTTTAAAATACTAAATATATACTACTTCTTCTGTGCAAGGTCTTAATCTAGGAGCTATATAAAATACAAATAAAATAGCACATGGTATTGGATGAAAAGAGTTACATTTGGCCCATCAGAATGTATATCTTAGTCTTCTTGGAAGGCCATTTGAAGGTATCGACTAAAGCTGAATATAAACCTACACTATGACACAGTAACCCTATTCCTAGGTATGCATCCAAGATAAATGAATTCATAATTTCAAGGCATGAACAGGAATGATCATGGAAATTTATTCACAATCATCCAAAAAAGGAAAAAACTCAAACCTCTAAACAGAATAGAATGGACAAGCAAATTTTGGTATATTTACACAGAACACTATACAACAATTTTTAAAAATTGAACTACTTCCACACGCAATGCTTTGAATGAATTTCATCTAGTCAATGATTAGCAAAAGAAGTCAGACACAAAGAAAAAATACTCTGTGATTTCACTCATAAGGTTTTTTATTAGAGGCAAATTTAATACATAGTGATAAGTCGAATAGTGGTTAACCCTGGCGGGGGAAATGACTAGAAAGTATCTCAAAGGACACCTCTGGGTTTGTTATATATTTACAAAATATATAAAAATACATATTTTCAGAAGTGTGTATTTGCTAATCCCAAACTCCCAATAAATCCCTCCACCTCTTCTCCCCCTTGGCAAACACAAGTCTGTTCTCTATGTCTGTGAGTCTGTATCTGTTTCATAGATAAGTTTATTTGTGGCATATTTTAGTTTCCACCATATAAGTGATATCATATAGTATTTGTCTTTCTCTTTCTGACTTCATTTAGTAGGATAATTTCTAGGCACATCCATGTTGCTACAAATGGCATCATTTCATTTTTTATGGCTAAGTAATATTCTGTTGTATATATGTACCACATCTTCTTTATCCATCAGTCTGTCAATGGACATTTAGATTGTTTCCATGGCTTAGCTATTACACATAGTGTTGCTATCAACTTTGGGGTGCATATATCTTTTAGAATTATGGTTTTCTCCATATATTTGCCTAGGAGTGGGATTACTAGATTACAGAGTATTCTGTTTTTAGTTTTTGAAGTAACTGCCATATGGTTCTCCATAGTGGTTGTACCAATGTACATTCCCATCAGCATTTATTGTTTGTAGACTTTTTGATGATGGCCATTCTGATCAGTGTGAAGTCATACTTCATTGCAGTTTTGATTTGCATTTCTCTAATAATTAGTGATGTGGAGCATCTTTTCATGTGCCTGTTGATCATTAGTATGTTGTCTTTGGAGAAATGTCTGTTTAGGTCTTCTGCCCATTTTTTTTTTTTTTTTTTGTCTTTTTGCCTTTATGTAGAGCCGCACCCGCGGCATATGGAGGTTCCCAGGCTAGGGGTCTAACAGGAGCTGTAGCCGCCAGCCTACACCACAGCCACAGCAACACTGGATCTGAGCCACGTCTGCAACCTACACCACAGCTCACGGCAACACCCGATCCTTAACCCACTGAGCAAGGCCAGGGATTGAACCTGCAACCTCATGGTTCTTAGTCGGATTCGTTAACCACTGAGCCACAAAGGGAACCCCTTCTGCCCATTTTTTGATTGTATTGTTTGGGGTTTTTTTTGATATTCGGTCATATGATCTGTTTATGTATTTCAGAAATTAAGCTCCTGTCTGTCACATCTTTTGCAAATATTTTCTCCCAGTCCACAGGTTGTCTTTTCATTTTTTTGTTGTTTTCCTCTGCTGTATAAAAGCTTGTAAGTTTGATTAGGTCCCATTTTTTAATTTTTGTTTTTATTTTTATTTCCCTGGGAGACTAACCTAATAAAACATTTGTATGATTTATATCGATTTACAAGAATGTTTTGGCTGTGTTCTTTTCTAGGAGCCTTATGGTGTCATGTCTTAAGTTTAAATCTTTAAATCATTTTAAGTTTACTTCTGTGCATGGTGCAAGGGTGTGTTCTAGTTTCTTTGATTTACATGCAGCTGTCCAGTTTTCCCAGCATCACTTGATGAAGAGACTCTCTTTCCCCCATTTTATATTCTTGCCTCCTTTGTCAAAGATTAATTGACCATAGGTGTGTGGGTTTATTTCTGGGCTCTCTATTCTGTTCCATTGATCTGTATGTCTGTTTTTGTAGTAATGCCACACTGTTTTGATTACTGTAGCTTTGTAGTATTGTCTGAAGTCTGGAAGGGTTATGCCTCCAGCTTTGATCTTTTTCCTCAAAATTGCTTGGCAAGTCTGGGTTACTTATGGTTCCATATAAATTTAATGATTATGTGTTCAAATTTTCAAAAAATAATCTGGATAATTTGATAGAGATTGCATAAATCTGTAGATTGCTTTGGGTAGCATGGCCATTTTAACAATATTCATTTTTCCAATCCCAGAGCATGGGATATCTTTCTATTTCTCTGAATCATCTTCAGTTTCCTTAATCAGTGTTTTATAGTTCTCAACCTATAAGTCTTTCACCCCCTTGGGCAGGTTTATTCCTAAGTATTTTATTATTTCTGATACAATTTTTAAAGGGATTATTTCTTTTTTTAAATAATGATTTTAATTTTTTCCATTATAGTTGGCTCATAGTGTAAAGGGATTATTTCTTTACTTTACCTTTGTGGCATTTCATTGTTAGTATAAAGAAATGCAACAGATTTCTGTCTGTTAATCTTGTATCCTGCTACCTTGCTGAATTCATATATCAGTTTTAGTAGTTTTTATGTGGATCCTTTAGGGTTTTCTATATATAGTATCATAGTATCTGCATATAATGACAATTTTACCCCTTCCCTTTCAATTTGGATACCTTTTATTTCTACAAAATATATCTTGAGCTGAGTAGGAATATGGTAGGAATGAAGAAGAGATATATTCAAATGATGTTTAATGGAGATACTTAATTCTCAAAATGACAAAGAGAACACAGAAGGAGAATTAGGATTAGAAGAATGATGAATTTAGATCTGAACATATTGGTTACAGGCATAGGTAAAACAAATAGCTGTATACTCAGTATTTGTGAAGGTTACTGTGTATATGTTATACCTTAACAAAAAATTCTTTAATAAAAGTTTTCAAGTGGACAAGAAAAGTCTGTGAAGTTCCAGACCTCATGGTTAGGCAGCAGTGGCAGAGTTGGGAGCAGGTGTCCAGTATTAACCCGCATAGTCCATTGATGTGTGTCATGTGACTTAGTTCCCAAGCACCACTTTGACCATTAATCCCAAAGGGTAAATTAACACAGTGAAGTTCCTGCCCGGTTAGGTCTTATTGTTTAATGTGATCCTAATGTCAGTGAAGAATTAAATCTTCTATGCAAATATTATATGATGAGAAGATATTCAACGAATATCTGTTGATGACTCAGTCCCAAGGGAAAGGTGCAATCTACAAATGTTGTAAGATTTGACAGTTTGGAGGAAATGCCATGACTCTGCTGCTCAGGGAAAGTTTCTCAAAGGACATGGGAACTGAGTCTGAAAGTTTAGGAACAGATGCAAAGCATAGTCCTGCCAAGTATTTGATCTGATTTTTTGTTTTTAGTTGGAGTAGCCCAGTCTTTCAAAGGCAATGTGATTAGGAGGATTGTGGCCAGCTATGACTTTGTATCATGCTTTGTGAATATGTGCTAGTTTCCTAACCATCCTAATATGGGAAAGTCCCTGCTACAGAGAGTAGCATAAACAGAAGATCACGATGGCCTAAGTGAATTATTAGATTGTAAACACAGTTTGGGGCAAATTGCAGAGTGCCATGAATACTGAACACATTCTGTAGGCAATATTGGATGAGAACCTGACATCCACATTTTACAACTCAGTAATCCTGGGCCAATTGTGTGACTAGCCCTAACCACAATAAATGCTATAAGCAGCTTCCAGTTCTTTCAGTGTGATGTCAAACATCTGGCCTTTGGAAGTACTTTTTTGACTGCTTTCTTTCACAACTCTTGCCATTCTGCAGATGCAGCTTCTATTTAGACAACTGAATGAGGATAGCTTATATAAAGTAGGTTTAAAAAAATTTAAAGGAATGTAAAAACAATTAGAAAATAAAACTATAGATGCCAATAGGACCAACCTCAGGGGTTTTTATTATAGAAACCAAGTTTTTTTTTTTTTTTTTTTTTTTTTGTCTTTTTGCCTTTATGTAGAGCCGCACCCGCGGCATATGGAGGTTCCCAGGCTAGGGGTCTAACAGGAGCTGTAGCTGCCGGCCTTCACCACAGCCACAGCAATGTGGGATCCGAGCCGTGTCTGCAACCTACACCACAGCTCACTGCAACGCCCGATCCTTAACCCACTGAGCAAGGCCATGGACCGAACCTGCAACCTCATGGTTCTTAGTCGGATTCGTTAACCACTGAGCCACGAAGGGAACTCCCAGAAATAAAGTTGTTTGAAGACAGTAATTCATTCTGCAATATTTTGCTGGCTAGAGGAAGAGATGTCATGCAGTAAAATTACTGATGTAATTACTATTCAAAAGGGTAGGACAGTTTTTGGACACGGTAATCTAAGATAGCCACTTTATTAGTCTCTGATAATATCCAATGACTAATAATTATAACTTGTGCATACATGTGTATTGAGAGAAACTTGAAATGTTTACTAAATTGTTACACTGAAGATCAATATGCAGGAGTTGTCTTAAGTTCTTTGAGTTTATACAGCAAACTTTTCATGCTTCTTTATCTGTGGCTCAAAAATACTTGAGTATAATTTTTATTGTTGATATAACTTTTGGTAGAAATAAACTCTTTTTGGTTTTATATTTTAATTGATAAAATTATTAAAGGTAGTAAAAGTAGAAAACCTATTACAAAGTTGAGCATACGATAAATTTTAGCAGAATAGAAAACCTTGATCATTTAAAAATATTAAGACTAGAGAAGAGTTCCCATTGTGGCTCAGTGGTAACAAATCTGACTAATATTCATGAGGATACAGGTTTGATCCCTGGCCCCACTCACTGGGTTAAGGATCCAGCGTTGCTGTGAGCTACAGTGTAGTTGGCAGATGCAGCTTGGATCTGACGCTGTTGTCACCTGTGGTGTAGGCAGGGACCTGCAGCTCTGATTCGACCCCTAGCATGGGAACTTCCATATGCTGCGGGTGCGGCCCTAAAAAGACAAAACAAACAAACAAACAAACAAAAAAGACTAGAGATATAAACTCATGTTGTAAATATATAAAGATGGATATAGAAATAAATATAAATTTGTGTAGATAAATATATTTATGCACCTATTTCCTAGCTAAGGGTACTTTGAAACAATGACAAACCAATAGCAATGAGCATGCCCAGCACAGAGATCCTAGTTTTCAAATATCATTTTCCACTGAAAGAGGAACAAGTGATCCTTTGGGAAAATGGGTGATCTGAGGGTTGGAGCAGAGAAAACACAAGATGAATCTGGAACATATTCTTATGATAGTAAAAATATATATAAAATATCATGGGGTCCACAAATGAGCCTTTTTGTGAGGATGTGCCATGGCCACATCTGGGACAGCTGAAGCATCTAAATGAGTCATAGCAGTAATGGATTTTAACTCATTGAATAGAATAAGAACTTGCAAGTTTACCCTGATGGATGGATGGACCTATATAGATAAAAAGGAAGAAAAAAGAACATTTTTCCTTATAGAAGGAAGCCAGCTAATAAATGTAGAAGAAATGGTAGAATTAGAAAATGCCATTTGGCAACCACCATAGTAATAATTAATTGGACAAGATTCATCAAGAGATATAAAAATAGTAGAAAACATTAGGAGGAACAGGATACTTAAATAGTGTCAGATTATCTCCCCATAGGTACTTATTAATTTCAATCAGAAAAATAATAACTTTATAGAGGAGACACCTGGAAGTCATCACCTTAACCAAGTGATCAAAGATGAAAACACAAGTAAAAGGACAAGCTGACATCGTATGTTCCTGATACGATGTTTATATGTAAACAGAAAATAAAGGCTCAGTAGTAGCTGCAGCAATTGTTAAAAATATTTATACCAACAAAATTTTGGGTGGGGATTTGATTTTGCTTCTTGGTCTTAATTCTGATTATATTCTGATTTTTTAGCTTTTTTTATTATGGCTATCAATTTTCTCAGATATTTTATTCAGTTATAGTCACATAAAGTTAAGAGTTTAGAAGTCAAATGTCCTCTAAACAATTTTTTCAAGTACAGCTCTCAAGCATGACAAGTTCCACATGTGGTCAGTTCCTAGTTTAAAAAACAAAAACAACAAGTCTCTCCTAATACGTGAGTGTTTCCTAAATGTTCATCTTGCTTTTTGAAAACTCAGGCAATCAGACAAAAATCTAACAATCATATTCCCTTTTTTGCTTCTCTGCTAATAGGCAACAGCGTATTTCAGGGCTCTATGTAGAAGCTACATTTAGTTAGGTAACTGGATATTCTTTTTATCATTATATGACGAGATCTTTTTTCTTCATTTTGTGTAGGTGAGGTATATCCAATAATGAAAGAAACCTTTTATTTCCTTTACCAACCTACAAAAGGTACTTAACTGGTTGCATATATGCAAATATTCCTTATGCTATGAAAGTATCAGAACCAACGCTACTGTCTTAGTACAGGACTGCGATAAGGGCAGGTAGGGGCTACTTTATTTTAAAGTTCTTCAAACTATAACTAATTGCCTAGAGGTTGCACAGAATAATTATTTTGATAGCAATGTTAGCTTCAGCTGAATTTTTAAGCAGATTCAGGTCCCACTACAGTTATATGTAAAGAGAAACTTACCTCGTGCAAACAAATGAAGGCTGGAGTTGTGGATAAATCAACAAACCGCTCATCTCGGATGTTAATTGTGGGTGCCACGGCATAAATGGGGTCTCCTTGAACCTTCTCTTCCTCCTCTTCCTCTTCTTGTTCTGTGTCTGTGGTACTGTCTCCCATTTCTCACAATTCTAAAATAAAAGCATTCCAAATTCAGCTCTTTAGGGATGGCTTTCCTTAGAAGGTAAAATTAATGGAAAATAATCAAAGCAACTAGAGTATGCTAGTCAATGAAATTAAATGTTGGGAAAGTTAGCTATACTCACATTATTATAAAAGGCTGTTTTGCTGTAAGGATGCTCCCCACTGATACATTCAAATCAATAATTCTAATTTTAAAAAGTAGGCTATTGTTGCATTATTTGGAAAAATTTATGTCAGTAGAATTAGGAACTCCATGAGGGCAGAAACCTTATTTTGTTGGAGTGTTTGTACATGAGGAATTCGATTACTATGCATTGATTGGTTTAGTAAATAAAACTTCATCCTTAAAACATAACATAAAATTAATTCAAATTATTTTTGGAAAATACTGCTTTAGGCATGCAGCTTAGCGTTAGGTCACTGGGCTAACTGCTCAAAATCCACTCTTCCTGCTATGGCCAGAGCTCAGGCTTATGCTTGTGTGCACTGCTGCCTGGCCTGCCTCTACTGCTCATGTGCCACCTCAGTTGTCCCATCAGACTTGGCTTACAAAAGATAAGCTCAAATATAAAATGATTAAGAGTTTCAAGATGGTGACACCAGATTAGGAAACCAAGCATGGCGTCCTTCTGACAGCAGGTCCTTGTATGACTGTACAGGTTCACACACCTATGAATCCAGCTCTGTGTACTGGCCATTGATTTGCTCACACACTTAAGAGGAACGGGAGCAGTTTCTTTTTTTGTTTGTTTGTTTTGTCTTTTTAGGGCCACACCTGTGGCTTATGGAGGTTCCTAGGCTAGGGGTCGAATTGGAGCTGTAGCTGCTGGCCTACGCCACAGCCAGAACAACGCAGGATCTGAGCTGCCTCTGCAACCTACACCACAGCACACAGCAACACCGGATCCTTAACCCAAAGAGCAAGGCCAGGGATCAAACCTGTGTCCTCATGGATGCTAGTCAGATTTGTTTCTGCTGAGCCATAACGGGAACTCCCAGGAGCAGTTTCTTAAAGGACCCCTGTCTTGGCTGGTAAGGTCTCTGCGGCTCATTTTGGTGGCACTGTCATGGCTGCCCTTCCAAGAGAGAGATGATATTGGGCCTGCACTGCATAAGAGAATGCCTGTCTAATTGCTCTTTTGATCTCTGACATGTATGAATCTGTACTCAACAGGAGAGCATACCTGCATTCTTCTCTTGCCAGAGAAGATAACTCAAACTGCCATAATTTTAAGATCTGAATCTTCTGTTGAACATGTATGCACATGTCTACTTTATCACGTTAACTGCTCCTTGATGATAGAGATCCCCATCCTTTTAATACAGAAATTATGTTCTGCGATATGTATCCAGAAGGCACGGTAGGCTCTGCTTCCTCAGTTTCTTAGTCCAGTGGCCACAGGCATGTCCTTTATTCACTAATTCTCTTTCCTCCTCTCTAAAATGGGAGTGATGGTTTTAACTCATTTTTCTATTTCCTAAAGAATACATGAGAGATTCTCATGCTAAGTGAAGTCAGAAAGAGATAGGCAAGTACCATACGACATCACTTATATGTGGAATCTAAAATATGGCACAGATGAGCCCGTCTACAGAACAGAAACAGACTCACAGCCATAGAGAACAGCCTTGTCATTACCAAAGGGGAAGCGGGAGGAAGTGGGATGGCCTGGGAGTTTGGGGTTAGTAGATGCAAACTATTTGCATTTGAAGTGGATAAGCAATGAGGTCCTACTGAATAGCACAGGGAACTATATCCAGTCTCTTGGGATAGAACATGCTGGAAGATAATACAAGAAAAAGAAAGTATACACACACACACACACACACACACACACACACACACACACGGCTGGGTAAATTTTCTGTACAGCAGAAATTGACAAAACATTGTTAATCAACTGTAACAAAAATTTTTTTTTTAAATTTAAAAAAAAGCATATATTAAGATTAGATGTGATAATGGCTCTGGACTTCTGGCTTCCTCTCTGCTATCCCCAGTGTTCTGCCACAGCCACACACGCACTTGTCTTCTTCCTCCTGCTACAGACACACTTCATAGGTGGTGGCACGTACTACCATCAGGAGGCACCAGTGTCTGGTTCTTTTTCTTTATGTCACATTAATAGTCATTGATATTGTTTGGCCCTCCCCTCCTTTAACACACACATGTTTATTAATGCCATAAAGTAGTTTTAAAAGAGGACTATTGTTAATAAGGCATCCTAATACTTTCCATTTGGCAAGTAATCACAGTTTATTGTTTGAGCCTTCAAGGAGCTGGAAATAGTTTGGTGATACACCTAGAGCTGTTTGTGTTAATAAGCTAAAATGTGGATGTTCAGTCATTTCATGGATGAAAAATGTTAACGGCTCTGCCAGGAAAATATTTCCTTTAGAACATTAGACCATACTGGTTATTTTAGATTTTTCTTTAAGAAATGTTTCAGATATACTGGAGTTCCCATTGCAGCTCACTGGGTTAAGAACCCGACATAGTGTCTGTGAGGATGTGGGTTTGATCCCTGGCTTTTCTCAGTGAATTAAGGATCCAGCATTACCACAAGCTGGGGTGTAGGATGCAGATGAGGCTCAGATCTGGTGTTGCTGTGATTGTGGCATAGGCTGGCAGCTTCAGTTCCCATTCAGCCTCTAGCCTGGGAACTTCCATGTGCTGTAGGTGTGGCCCTAAAAAAAAAACACAAATAACTGAAATAGGTGCTGTGAAAGCATGGAGGCAGAAGCTGGGTTACCAGGCACTGCACATTCTCAGCAGGCACTATTCTCAGGAAAGTTCTGCCACAAAGCAGCCCTGATTGGAAGATTGGATGCTGAGAGCCTGAGCCAAGCAGTCCTAGGTTGTGCTGTGGAGAGAGGACATGGTTATATGAGGCTTTCTAAAAGGGAGAGGGCAGGTATTGAGCTTTGACACAGAAAAGGAAAAGGCCAGTGAAGGAGAAAGGAAGATAAGTAAAACTTTAGTCCCATTGCAGAAGAATGCTGAACTCTATTGTTTGCACTTCGTCCCAGGGCTAAAACATAGAGCCAAAATAGGAAGCTTCACAAAAAATAATTAAGCAATAAACATTGCAGGGTATGCCTTGTTTTGTAAGACACACCACTACTTCTTCTTCCTTAAAGCTAAAGAGGTAATCAGCACTTTGTTTTGATCTTGAACTCTTAAGGAAAGCGTTCCTGACAAACCACACACCCCATGCACGGAGCATGGGGCAGGATGCATACGCGATGTCAGTCTTTGAAGGTAAAACGGCAAGGCTTGCCTCAAGAAAGATGTAGCAGGAAACCACCATGCTATCTTTCGATATTACTTGTCACTGAACGAGCAAACTTTTGCTTATTTTGGAGTAGCAGGGTGTAATGTAAAGTCAAACAAGGGATTTCTCTCCCAGTCCCACATAGAATATGAACATTCTCTTTCATAATTTAGCTCTTCCGACTGCCCTAGAAACATGATTATGTCCTCCTTTCCCCAGCACCCACTGGTATAAAATGTTAGTTATAGGACTGTTTCTATGGTAACTCAGAGGGGCCAGCTTAGAGGAGGGGGAAAGTCTGTGACATCCAATTTTTTGTTTGTCTCCGTTTCTTATATTAAAAGACATGGAAATGTCCAAAAGAGGTTACAGAAATTGTAGTATATTTAAAGTTGTATGGCAGGTGCCTCTTGGTCCTGTCAGTGTATCTCATAGTCTCCTTTGGAGATAACGTTAAAAGCCTACACTGAAGGCTTTTCTTTCTGAGAGGTCTCTGGTCTACAATATAACAGTCTCAGAGTATTGGGCAGCTGACTCGATATATAGCCTGCACTTAACTCAGATCTACCTAATTCAACATCATCATCATTATAACATACTTTTTTACATTTATTATACATTTATTATGCAATTATTCACATTTATTATACATTACATTTATTCATGTCTAGATATTTTATTCCATGTACAGTTGTATAATACCCATTATTACTACACAAAGACAAGATTAGACTTGAAATATTTTTTTAAAGATATGGATATAGATTTTAGGTCATGTTTTTATTTATTTATTTTCTTTTTAGGACTGCACCTGCAGCATATGGAAGTACCCCGGCTAAGAAGCTACAGCTGCCAGCTACACCGCAGCTCATAGCAATGCTGGATCCTAACCCACTGAGCAAGGCCAGGGATGGAACCGCTGTCCTCATGGGTACTAGTCAGGTTCATAATCCACTGAGCCACAATGGGAACTCTTTAGGTCATGTTTTGAAAGGGGGTAGTTCCCGTCATGGCACAGCAGTTTAACGAATCTGACTTGGAACCATGAGGTTGAGGGTTCAACCCCTGGCCTTGCTCAGTGGGTTAACTGTTGCAGTGAGCTGTGGTGTAGGTAACAGACAGGTTCGGATCTGGCATTGCTGTGGCTGTGGTGTAGGCTGGCAGCTGTAGTTCCGATTAGACCCCTAGCCTGGGAACTTCCATATGCTGCAGGTGTGGCCCCAAAAAGCAAAAAAAAAAAGAAGGGGGGGTTTGAAAAGCTTTGTCATTCAAATACCCAACAGTTGAAACCGCAACTTCTTTCTGTTCCTGAAAAAAGAAAAGGAAAAAACCCTTTCAAAAAAGAATCCTGCCCCAAAAAACCCCACTCTGGCACAGGAAAAATTAAAACCACTGCAATCAGTATGTACAGATAAAATCTGTCTCATAAAGTGTTAAAGCAACGGTGTGGCTTGGACCACCTTTAATGAAAGACATACATGCAGATAAAAGGAAACAAAACTCTTGAGAGGAAGCTCCAAGTGCATATCTCATCTTTAAAGTACGTGTTTACAGTATTAGGTAGTAAAGTCTTAAATTATGTGCACATGTAACCAATGAGGAACCTGTTTATTGCCCATGATCACGGAGAACCCAAGACTCTTATAGGAGGAGCTCCCTTACATGGGAAGGAAAGATGCTGAGAGGGCTCTACCCTACTCCCAACTCATTTCATTGTCCTTTTGCCTCCTTTTGCATAACTCCCACCCCATACACAGACCTAGAGAAAAGTTACTCATTCTTTTTTCAGAGCTTCATGTTTCCCCCCATTTCTTTTTTTTTCTTTTTCTTTTTGGTTATTTTGCCTTTTCTAGGGCCACAACCGCGGCATATGGAAGTTCCCAGGCTAGGGTTCTAACAGGAGCTGTAGCAGCCGGCCTACACCACAGCCACAGCAACGCGGCATCTGAGCTGCGTCTGCAACCTACACCACAGCTCACTGCAACGCCGGATCCTTAACCCACTGAGCAAGGCCATGGATCGAACCCGCAACCTCATGGTTCCTAGTCGGATACGTTAACCACTGAGCCACGACAGGAACTCCCCCCCCACCCCATTTCTCATTTCTCACTTCTGAGTGGCTGTAACAGACAGGGCTGTGGTGGTGAGCATCATCCAAGTAGAAGAACTGCCACTGGAAACAGACTTGATTTTTGTCTCTAACATATCCTTCTGGTCACTCTCATCAGTGTGCAGATGTACCTGCCTGGTATTCACTCAGCTGTGTACCTAATAAGAAAATTCATATGGTCCTTCATGATTTCAGTAAAGCGTTCCTCGTATTGTTTCACTTAATCCTTAGAACAACCATGTTCCATAAGAATTATCTCCAGTGCTCACTTCAGCAGCACATATACTAAAATTGGAACAATACAGAGAAGACTGGCAATGGCCCCTGTGCAAGGATGACACACAAATTCATGAAGTGTTCCATATTTTTGCATCTGGGGTGGGGGTTAGAGGGAGTAAGGAGGAGTCAAATGTTCTGAGTGTGCGCGCACACACACACACACACAAATTATTACCTCTATTATATAGGTTAGGGAATTGAATTCAGAGAATATAAATGATGCGCCCAAGATCACACAGCGGTAGCTGGAAGTATTTATTCAAACCTGTGTTCACTGGC
Organism: Catagonus wagneri; assembly: GCA_004024745.2. NCBI lineage: Eukaryota > Metazoa > Chordata > Mammalia > Artiodactyla > Tayassuidae > Catagonus > Catagonus wagneri. Next base: position 987,936 of record PVHT020000173.1, on the reverse strand, counting down.
TCCAAATCCCTTACCCTTTTCCATGATACTCTATACAGGTCACTCGCCGTGGCCTTAGCAAAGCCCTTTCTTCTAGGAGTCCACTAGTGGAAAGCAGGATTAAGAATATAGGCAGGCTGGAGTTCCCGTTGTGGCTCAGTGGTTAACGAATCCGACTAGGAACCATGAGGTTACGAGTTCGATCCCTGGCATCGCTAAGTGGATTAAGGATCCAGTGTTGCCGTGAGCTGTGGTGTAGGTTGCAGACGCGGCTCGGATCCTGCATTGCTGTTGCTGTGGCGAAGGCCTGCAGCTACAGCTCCTGTTAGACCCCTAGCCTGGGAACCTCCATATGCCGCAAGTGCGGCCCTAGAAAAGGCAAAAAGACAAAAAAAAAAAAAAAAAAAAAAAAAAAAAAAAAAAAAAAAAAAAAAAAAAAAAAAAACCAATACAGGCAGGCTGTTGGAATGCAACTTCTGTCACTGCAAAGGTATAAATCTAGGACCCCTTCAGCAAAGACAGGCCAGCAGAGTGTAAGTCAGTTAAAAACAAATTAATTCTAGTAGAATAGTGATTATTAGGTGGCCCATGAGGCTGTGAGACTGAGCTATGCAAAACAAAGGGCTATAGAACTTGTTGTTATAGTTACAAACCAAAGGAACGCCTTCACATACACAAAGTATGACAAGAAATGCTGATCTTACATCTGTAATAATTTACAGTCATTCTGCAAGTCCAATCAGGCTTCAAAAATTCAGAGTGCCTGAGAGGTTCTCTTGGTTTCCCTAATAGTTTCCAAATAATTTTATAGTAAGCAGAGACTGAGTTCTAAAGCTCGCGGGAGGTGTGGAATGCCCAAGTGTCACTGAAGCTGACAGTCTTCCAGAAGGTCTATTAAACAGAGATTCTCCATGTTTGCATGGAATCTAGAATCCTGACATTACAGGCCATTCCTCATTCTTGCTATGAAAATGTGCATGTTTTTTCAAATTCCATTATCTTTACTGGAATTTTTAAAAAATGATAGCAGAAAGCACATTCATAACATTACGACACTAGTCTATCCTATTTAATTAAGCCATTGTCTTGCAAACCTCCTCTTTCATTTATACTTTTTCTCTTCCCCATACCATAGTCAGTAGGAACTGTGGGTCTACACAGGCCTGTTTCCTTAGCAAAGGTCTTCACGAAATATAGGCTATCACTGCTTCCCATCTGCAACAGCCCAGGACTTTCCCTTTTTCCTCCTCTTCCTCCTCCTCCTCCTCCTCCTCTTCCTCCCCCTCCCCCTCCCCCTCCTCCTTCCCCCTCCTCCCCCCACCTCCTCATTTCATCTAAGACTGGGATGAGTGGCTTTAACTTAGTCTACCAGGATGACAGCATGCATTAATGCAAACGACTTCTTGGAAGTTCCTCAGATTAGGCTTGAATCACATCCCTCCTCTTTCTGTGTAACCTTGGCCAAGATGTTCAGCCTCTAAGTGGCTCCTTCCTTAACTGCAAGATGATTTAAGAGTTGTTATGAAGATAAAATGGCACGATACATGTGAAGTCTTGACCCAGACCAGCATAGAGTCCTCAGTAAATGATGGCTTTCTCCTCTTACTGCCTGGTTCTTTTGCTTTCATGTATAATATGCCTTAAATTATTTTTATAGAGAACAAATAAACAGAGGTTAGCCTGAGGCTGCACAAATTATTTCAGGAATCTATGGTCTAGAAAAAGTGATCTGGGTCCTCTTTAGTAGGATTTTGTCCCAAAGCTCTCCTTAGGATTTGGTGTGAGAGTCCTGGTAGACCTCATCTTTAAATCCCACTGTGACATATTTAAGTCTGGGATGAGAAAGACTATATAGGATACTGGGTACTGGATAGAGAGAGAGGGAACAACTAAAATTTTTATAAGTCCTGAAAAGAATATGTATCAACTCTGAGTCAGGAAAGAGCCAGCTTTAGACAGTAAGAAATCAGGCAAATTCTTTCTCCCTTGTCTAGAAATTTCACAGCCTCTTTTCATTGCATGAGTATTTCCTGTTCTCAGGCTTCCTCTGGGCCCTAGGCATAGCCTTATTTTTGTCTTCCTCTCCAATGGCAGCGTCCCTTACTCAATTTCTTTCCTTCCTCTAAAGGCAAATGTTCTTTATATTACTTACAGGGTTGAACAAATATTTAGCAAGCCAATTGTCCTACTTTACACTGGTAGAGGAAATTCAAAATAAAAATAAACGAAAACCCCTCTCTCTGAGCTGGGGAACTAGGAGAGGTGATGAGGAAACAAGTTTTCACAGGCCCCTGAGGCAGCCTGTCTACCCAGGACCAGGCTCAGGAAATGCAACAGTGCAACTTGGACATTCGAGGACATCAAAAGGAAAATGCGCCTCCTTCTCCAGGTGGGACTTGGGAAGAGTGGCAAGGTTCCAGAGCCATCATAAACCCTACACTTTCATGTGATAAAACAGAAAACTAGGCAGAAAGGAAGGGCCCAAGGAGAGTTCACAGAGTGGAGTAGAAGAGGTGTTGAGAGTGACTGGAGTGCTATGCCTCAAGAACACTTGATGTTAGTTGTGATGAAAAGACATGGCTTCAGAAAGCTTTGTGGACCATACCATGGAGAACCAAATGGGGATGCAGAATTCTCAGATGATGCAGGCATGGAGCCTTTATCGTAGACCCAGGTAGATGTTCATCTCAGGAGGAGTCAGTGTGGTGAGACATCTACCACTGATATTCAGACATTCTGAAGCTATAATGCTGTCCAGCAACCCTGAACTTGAGTCTCATGCCCAGGAGAGGAAAAGAGAAACATAATTTTTATCAAAAAAAAATTAGCTTTATTGAGGTATAATTTATGTTCAATAAAACTCACAATTTTAGGTGTACAGTTTGATGAGTTTGTATTTACAAACATTGACAGATCGTTGGCACACACATTCTCATTGCTCTAAAAAGTCCCTTTGTGCCCTTTATAGTCAGTGCCCCTTCTGTCCCCATTTTCTCCATCCCAGTCACCACTTTGCTTTTTCTAGAATTTCGTGTAAATAGAATCATATATGTTGCTGGCTTCTGTCATTTACCATAAGATTTCTGAGGTTCATCTACATTGCTGTGGATATCAGTATTTCTTTTATTGCTGAGTGCTACTCCATTGAACAAAGATACCACCATTTATTTGCTGTTCTCCAGTTCATAGACATTTGATTTCTTATTTTGGGGCTATAATGAATAAAACTGCTATGAACATTTGAATACAGGTCTTCATATGAATAAGTGCTTTCATTTCTCTTGGATAAATACTGTGGAATTGCAGTGGAACTGCAGGGTCAATTAACTTATGTTTAATTCCATAAGAAACTGTTAAATTGTTTTCCAAAGTGGCTGTACCATTTTATATTCCAGTCAGCGGTGTATAAGAGTTCCCACTGATCCACGTTCTTGTTTACAATTGGTATTGTCAGCATTTTTAGTTTTAGCCATTTTGGTGGGTTTGTAGTGGTATCTAATTTTAATTTTTGTGGTTTTAATTTGCATTTCCATAATGACTTATTTTGTTAAGTATCTTTTTATAAGCTTATTTGCCATTTACATATCTTCTTAGTTTAAGAGTATATTCATTTTTTTGCTCATTAGAAAATCAGGTTTTCTTATCACTGTCGTGAGAATACTTTGTGTGTTACAGCTACAAGTCCTTTATCAATATATTTCATATATATTTTCCCTCAATCTCTCTTCATTCTGAAGAGCAAAACTTCCAAATTTTGAGGAAATCCAGTTTATCATTTCTTATGGTTTATGATTTTTGTATCTTAAGAAAACTTTGCCAAAATCAAGGTTAAAATATTTCCCCCTATATTTTCTTGCAGAATGTTTATAATTTTAGCTCTTTTATTTGCATTTTTTATCTATTTCAAATTTTGGTGTATGATTTGAAGCAGGGCTTGATGTTCTTTTTTGGGGGGAATGGAAAGGAATATGGATATTTTTAGTTATTCTAGCATCATTTATTGTAAAAAGCATCCTCTTCCCATCACAGTATTATAATTATAGTAGCACCTTTCTCAAAAATTAACCAAATATGTATAGGTCTATTTTTATATTCTCTATTCCATCCCATTGATTTAAGTGTCTGTTCTTCTGGCCATACAATATTGTGTTGATTAGCGTAGTTTTATAGTAAGTCTTGTCAATTTCTCTTTATTTTTGTCAATTTATGTTTTTTTAAAAATCCTGCTAGAATTTTGACTGAGCAATGAATCCTTACATCAAGGTGGAGTGATATGCAAAGTTAACACTGAGTTCTTATTTTCCTTGAATATGGTATTTCTCTCCACCTGTTTAGATGTTCTTCGTTTCCTCTCAGCGATGTCTTAAGGTTTTCAGAAAATCATTCTTGCACATATTTCATTAAATTTATCCCTAAATATTTTGCGTGTATGTTATTTTAAATGGTATTGTTTAAAAACTTTAAATTCCAAATGCCATTTTTAGTCCTTAGAAATAGAATTGATTCTTGTTATTGACCTTGTACCTTGTAACCTTGTCAACTTTTTAATTAATTCAGTTAGTTTTCTATTTTATTCCTTAGAATTTTCTACTTAGATGATCATATTGTCTGCAAATGAAGATGACTCTACATCTTTCTGTCCAGTGTAGATTCCTTTTATTTCCTTGTTGCATTGGAAGGACATTGGAACAATAAATTGGTGAGAGTGAACAACTTTGTCCTGTTTCAGATCCTAAGGGGAAAAAGCAGTCTTTTATGGTTAAGTAAGGTATGTTACGTTTTTCATAGATGCCTGTATTAGGTAGAGGAAATTCTTTCTCTTTCAAGTTTGTGGAGAGTTTTTTAAATCAGGAATGGGTATTGAATTTTGCTAAATGTTTGGATTTTTTTAATCCATTAAGATGATCATATTTTCCAACAAGTGATAGGAACAACTTTAACATCTTCATGTAAAAAAAATGTACCTCGACTCACACCCTGCATTATTTATAAAAACTGACTTGAAACAGGGCATAGGCCTAGATGTAAAACCTAAAAGTAAAAAACTTCTAGAAGAAATTCTTTGCAAACTTGGTTTCTGGAAAGATTTTTTTTTTTTTTAAGATAGGACACAAAACCATAAATTATAAAAGAAAAAAAATGGACTTTATTATTTTTTTTTTGTCTTTTTAGAGCCACACCCATTGAATATGGAAATTCCCAGGCTAGGGGTCAAATCAGAGCTGTAGCTGCTGGCCTACACCACAGCCACGGCAATACCAGATCCAAGCTGTGTCTGCGACCTATACCACAACTCACAGAAATGACAATGACAGATCCTTAACTCACTGAGAGAGGCCAGGGATCAAACCCAAGTCATCAAGGATACTAGTCAGGTTCGTTACCACTGAGCCATGACAGGAACTCCTGGACTTTTTCAAATTAAAAAAAAATGTGCTCTCCAGAGGACAGTATTAGGAAACTATAAACAAGATTCATGGGTAAGAAGAAAATGTGTGCAAATAATTTATGATAAAACATGTATCAGGAATACATAAAGAAATCTCAAAACCCAATAGGAAATAAAACAGACCAGGAGTTCCCTTGTGATGCAGTGGGTTAAAGATAGGATGTTGTCATTGCAGTGGCTTGGGTTACTGATGTGGCATGAGTTTGATCCCAAGCTTGGGAATTTCCATATGCCACAGGCATGGCCAAAAAGAAAAAATGAAAAATAAAGCAATTAAATTGAAAAGACCAATTAAAAATGAGCAAAAGATTTGAACAGGTACTTCATCCAAGAAGACATATAAACATCAAATAAGAATGAAAATATGCTCACTCCATGGAAATGCAAATCAAAATCACAATGAGATGAAATTAAACACCTATTAGAGTGTTTTTTTTCTTCTTCTTTTTATGGCCACACCTATAGCATATGTAAGTTCCAAGGCTAGGGGTTGAATCAGAGCTGCTACTGCTGGCCTGTGCCACAGCCACAGCAGCACAGGATCCAAGCCACATCTCTGACCTATGCCACAGCTTGTGGCAACACTGGATCCTTAAAAACTCACTGTGAGAGGCCAGGGACCAAACCCACAGCCTCACAGACACTGTGCTGGGTTCTTAACCCACTGAGTCACAATGGGAACTCCTAGAGTGGTTTTTCAAAAAGTGACAATACCAAGTGGTGTGAAAATGTGGAGTGACTGGAACTCTTGCATATTGCTAGTGGGAATGCAAAGTTGTATAGTTGCTTTGGATAACAATTTAGATATTTCTTTGAAGTTAAACATACATTTGCCAAATAACCCAGCCATCCCCCACTCACATGTACTTATTCAAGGAAAATGAAGAACATTTATCCATTCAAAAACTGTACACAAATGTTTATATTGGCTTTATTCATATTAACCCAAAACTGGAAACAAATATCAACCTATGGATCTATAAACAAACTGTGGTACATTCATACAATGAAATTAAACTCAGAAATCAAAAGGAACAAACTACTGATACATACAACAACAGGGAAGAATCTCGAATACACTCTGCGAAGTCAAATGGCTATGTAATATGTGATTCTGTTTACTCATTATATGAATTTATGGAAAAAACAAAAAGTATAGGGGCAGATACTGGATCAGTGGTTGCCAGGGCCTGTATGTTGAGGGACAAGAATTGATTTCAAAGGGATATGAAGGAACTTTTGGCACTAATAGAAAAGTTCTATATCATGATTGTCTTGGTGGTTACATGACTATTATTTGCAAGAATTCATAGAGCTGTACAACTTAAAAGGGTGATTTTTTTTCCTCGTGTAAATTACGCCTCAATAAACTTGACTTTAGAACAAAGCAAATAAAGAACTAAACCTACACAGATTGCTAAAACTGTAAACTATTAAAAACAAAGAAAAAAAATCCAAAAATAACCAAAGAAGAAAAGCAGGTTTTCCACAAAGGAACAAAATTAGACAGAAAACTTCTCATTAGCAAAAATTGTATTTCTTCAAAGTATTGAGAGACAGTAATTATCAACTGAATTGTTATTCATAAAGTGAAAACATTTTCAGACAATAGACGAAGAAATTACTCAGAGACTATTATTGAATATATATAATGGATATACTGTAGTGAAAAAAAAATCTAGAAAGAAATCTAGAAGGAAAAGCAATGAGCAAATAAATTGGTAAGTGTTGCTAAATTTAAATAAGCATTAAATATAGCAACAACAATAATAACTACTGTGTGGCTTCAAAAACAAGGTGAAATTAAAATACACAAAGCAATAAATGACATGGAAGAGGGAAGGCAAAAGACTGATGTTAAATAATTTTATTGTTTGAGAGGAAGATGGAGATATTGATTGAGTGATGTTTGCTAAGTCAAGTGAGTATGTGAAAAATTTAAGGATAATGATTAATTAAAAGAAAAGACAGTATCCTTTCAAATTATTATAGTGGAAAAAGGTAAACAAAGAAAAACATTTTAAACCAAAGATATGACTGAAGAAAGAGTAACAGCAACAATGAAAAGAGGCAAAAAAGGCAAGGTTAATAAAAAATACAAAATAAGATGGTAAGAAAAAGTATAAATATAAAAATAATTACAAAAAAAACAAGTGGATTAAATTTACCTGTTGAGACAGATGCTCAGATTGGATTTAAAATATATATATTCTGTTTATAAGAGACAAGGCCCAAATATTATGTCACAGGGTTGAAGTAAAAGGATCAAAATATTATTAGATAAAAATATGCATCAAGTCAGAAGGCAGTACTAGAGATAATGAGGGTCATTATTTAATGATAAAAAATTTTATCAGGAAGCAATTTTAATCCTGATCCCATACATAACCAATGGCATAGCCTCAAAATACACGAAATGTAAATGGAACTTCTACTCAAAGAATATATTAATGTTACTGCTGTGTAAATGGTTACAACACAATTGCTTCCTTGTAGAAATGGAACAAAGCATTAACGAATACAGCAACTCTAGCCTAAAGTGAGTTTTCAAAGTTTTTCTATTATAATTAAGCTCTGTTTGCAATAAATACTATCTTGGACACACACACAAATATATACTGCTCTAATGCATGAAGTACTCACATCCCCTCACCTTAAGAATCTTCTTTAGATATTTATAAACTAGGCAACTTCTAAGGATGTTTAAAGTAGGGAAATTTTGACCACGTTAAATAACAAACTTATTCCTGTACATCATCTGCATGGAAACAATATGTAGATTTCAAATGGGCTACCCTACATATTCACTAAATATTCCCTAGTATTGTCAGTTATTAGTTTAGATTATTGAGTTATTAAGATTTCATAATAATAGAAGTCATAAGATATATTTATTTCAAAAATTTAAAATTAAGAAAGTTAGCAAATTCCTATGGCTTCCCTCACTTGAGCTGAATTCCAGAATCCTTTCTTTAGGTTACATTTTTCTGCAAACTCTCTCATGCCCTCTGCTGTCCACTTATTGAATATTCATTGTTAAATTAAGTAAAATATTCATTGGCATTTAGATGGTAAGAAATCCTCTACCTATTTCATTACTTGTAATCCTCTACCTATTTAATTACTTGAGTCAGTCTCAGGAAACAATATATGCTAAGAAATGTATTTAAATTTTCAGAAATCAGCTGCATTTCTGTATACTAACAATGAAGTATTAGAAAAGAAATATAAAAATGCAATACCTTTAAAAATTGTACAACAAAAAATTAAATACCTGGGAATAAACCTGACCAAGGAGGTGAAAGACATATATGCTGAGAACTATAAAACATTAATCAAGGAAATTAAAGAGGATTCAAAGAAATGGAGAGATAGTCCTTGCTTCTGGGTTGGAAGAATTAATATTATAAAAATGGCCACACTACCCAAAGCAATCTACAAATTCAAAGCAATCTACAGACTCACATGACATTTTTCACAGAACTAGAACAAACAATCCAAAAATTTATATGGAATCACAGAAGACCCAGAATTGCTAAAGCAATCCTGAGGAACAAAAACCAAGCAGGAGGCATAACTCTCCCAGACTTCAGGTGATGTTACAAAGCCATGGTAATCAAGACCATGTGGTACCGAAACAGACATACAGACCACTAGAACAGAATATAGAACCCAGAAATAAACCTAGACACCTATGGTCAATTAATCTTCGACAAAGGAGGCAAGGATATAAAATGGGAAAAAGACAGCCTTTTCAGCAACTGATGTTGGGAAAACTGGACAGTCCCATGTAAATCAATGAAACTGGAACACACCCTCACACCACGCACAAAAATAAACTCAAAATGGCTTAAAGACTTAAACATAAGACAAGACACCATTAAACTTCTAGAATAGAACATAGGCAAAACATTCTCTGATATCAACCTTTACAAATGTTTTCTTAGGTCAGTCTTCCAAGATAACAAATAAAAGCAAAGATAAACCAATGAGTCCTAATCAAACTGACAAGCTGTTGCACAGCAAAGGAAACCATGAAAAAAAAGAAAAAGAAAAACCTATGGAAAGGGAGAAAATAGTTTCAAATGATTAGACTGACAAGAGCTTAATCTCTAAAATATACAAACAACTTTTACAACTCAACAGCAAAAAAACCCAACAACCCAATTGAAAAATGGGCAGAAGACCTGAATAGACATTTCTGCAAAGAAGATATATATATGGCCAACAGGCACATGAAAAAATGTTCAACATCACTAATGACTAGAGAAATACAAATCAAAACTACTGAGGTTCCACCTCACACCAGTCAGAATGGCCATCATTATCAAGTCAACAAATACCAAAGCTGGAGAGGGTGTGGAGAAAAGGGAACCCTCCTATTCTGTTTGTGGGAATGTAAATTGGTACAACCACTATGGAAAACAGTATGGAGGTACCTCAGAAAACTAAATATAGAACTATTATATGACCCAGCAATCCCAACTTAGGCATATATCTGGACAAAACTTTCCTTGAAAAAGACGCATGCTCATTGCAGCACTATTCACAATAGCAAGACATGGAAAGTATGTTCATTGCAGCACTATTCACAAAAGCAAGACATGGAAACAATCTAAATGTCCACCGACAGACGAATGGATTAAGATGTGGTATATATACATAATAGAATACTATTCAGCCATAAAAAAGAACAAAATAATGCCATTTGCGGCAACATAGATGGAACTAGATATTCTCATACTAAGCGAAGTAAGAAATAGAAATACCATATAATATCACTTATATCTGGAATCTAATATACCACACAAATGAAACTTTCCCCAGAAAAGAAACTCATGGACTTGGAGAACAGACTTGTGGTTCACAAGGAGGAAGGGGAAGGAGTGGGATGGACTGGGAATCTGGGGTTAACAGGTGCAAACTATTGCATTTGGAGTGGATAAGCAATGAGATCCCGCTCTATAGCACAGGGAACGGTATTTAGTCACTTATGATGGAACATGATGGAGGATAATGTGAGAAAATGTGTATGTATGTGTTACTGGGTCACTTTGTTGTACAGAAGAAATTGACAGAACACTAAATGAACTATAGTGGAAAAAATAAAAGTCATTAAAAATGTAATACATGTTCATTACTGAAGATACAAAAAATGAAATAATTCATCTCACTACTCAGAGATAACCACTGTTATCAAGTTAGGTATTTCTCCCTGTAATTGTTCCTATGTAGCATATTTTTAAATATAATTTCATATTGAAATTACCATTATTATTATTATTACAGAATTGTGATCACACTATACACACAATTTGGTATGCTACTCATGTCATTTAATATTACTGTGAGATAACAGAAGACAAAATGTATTGGTCTCTGCCCTTGGCTCCTACAAAGGGCTCCTGAAAACCTCATAATTTTCTGAATGGTAAGGATGTCTTGGTATGCATGAAGCACCTTTGGGTGGACTCTTGGATGAGGAGGGCTGGCCACCAGAAAAAATAAGACACAATTAGAAGCTTGGAATCTACATCCATGTCCTCCAATCTCTTGAGAAGGAAGGAAGACTGAAAATAGTTAGTTAATGGTAGATCATGTCTATATGATGCAGCTTCCATAAAAATTCCACTGATCTGGAATTTGGAGATCTTCCTGGCGGTGAACACATCCACACCAGAGGGTGATACAGCCACACCAGAGGGTGACATATCCCAACTCCCCAGGGACAGAAGTTCCTGCTGTCCAGACCCTCCCTCGCCTTGCCCTCTGCATCTCTTCATTTGGTAGTTCATCTGTATCTTTTATCAAATCCTTTGGTAAAGTGATAAACTTAAGTGTTTTCCTGAGCTCTGGGCTCCACACTAGCAAACTATTTGAACCTGGGAAGGGGGTTGTGGAAATCTCCATTTTGTAGCCAAATTGGATACAAGTTGTGAGTAACCTGAGGACCTACTAGTGATTGGCATCTGAAGTGAGTGGGAGCGGTTTAGTGGAACTGAGCCCTTGAAATGTGGTATCTGACATTAGTATCAAATTTAGTTAAATTGTAGGACATTGAGCTGGTGTCACTTGTTGTGGGGGAAAACCTTCACACATTTGGTGACTAGAAGTCAGAAGTGAAATTACATGAGTAAAGGAGACATACACAGAAAGAGGAATTATAGAGTTTTCCTTACAATTATGTTAAGGAAGATTGCCCATACTCATTGAATAATTTTCAAAATAGAATTTTAAGTTGATGCATAATATTCCAGATGTATACTAATTCATGTAACACCCTCCTATTTTTGGACTTTTAAACTGCTTCAATTCTGTATTGTCATAAGTAACCCTATAAAACAAAATTCCTTGAACATAAGTTTTTGTGAATATCCCTAATTTTATGGTTACGTTAAATTCCAAAGAGGACAATTTTTAGGTCATTGATACACATATATTTAAGGTGCTTTATGCATATGGCTAAACTGAACTCTGAAAGTTTTAATAACTTACATCCCTATCAGCAATATATGTTATAACCATAGGAATAGCTATTTAAAAACTGAAGATATAAAAATATCTTACAAGTAAACTTTAAATATGTGGGAATTTCTATATGATTCTCTATTCATTTCATAAATAATTTTTTCCTCCAAAGTTGTCAGGAAGATAGAAGGACCTTTTGGTAGAGTGATAAGAGGGCCAGAATTTTGTTTCTTAATCCTTCAAAACTTGTTCCTTCCTCTATAATGTGAGCCTTGCTAAACACAGAATATTTGGGGAGAAATGTCATGAGATAATACGTGTGAACACGACTTTGAAAATTATAATGTCATACAGATAGAAGGTAGTAACTTTATTGGTCATTATCGATATATGGATAGATGTCATCAGACTTTTAAAAGTATCAGTAACTTTTTAATATCTTATGTTAATATCCATAATTTTATGCATTTTAAAACCCAGATGATCTGAAAAATAATTTTTCAGTGATTTTCTCTCATTTTATTTTGTATATTTGAAAATAATAAAGCAATGATTTTGCCACATAAAGTTATGGTTCAGTTGCCAATTCCACTAACTTGGTTTGCGTCAGAGAAGGAAAAATTATCACGGAAACAAAATTATCTATTGGAATTCCTATGTAATGTAAAAATATTTGGCATGTGTACAACAAATTTGACTGCATTCTCAACTTTCTTAAACCAATGCCTTTTTCAAATTCTTTTTCAAAAGTTAGTTTCATGTGTTTTCATTATAAAGACAGTTTGAAGATTAGTTTGAATCATGATGACCAAATAAAACACAAAGCTAAGAACTAGTGTTCAGTTGGAACTTCATACTAAATAAAGCTAAAAGCTTGCACCTATTGTGAGCCTTCATAAGGTGAAAGGAAGGACTGGAACAGAAAGGAGAAAAGGATAGGATAACTTAAGAAAAACAGTGAATTTTTAAAAAGGTAATGGCTAGCAAAGAACCCTGTGACTTGAGCCAATGAGGACGTTAGCCCATCTCTCTATCACTATAACTCCCAGTAATTCTGATTATTGCACTTGACCAAGGACTTCAGTTTTTAAGGCATTCAGTTTCAGCTCTTGCATTTTACTGAATGTCGCTGTTTGCAGTGTATCTTTGCTGAATAACTTAGGGAATAATTTGTAGGAGGAGGAAGGGGCACAGAGAGGGAGCGATAGAAAGGAGGAAATATATCTTTCCTCACTTTTTAAATTGCCCACCGAATAATAAACGGTAAAAGAGACCTCACTGAGTCATTTAGCACAATCCTTCTTCATTTTAAGCTAAAGAAACAGATATAGGTAACACAAACAAACAACGGCAGAGCCAGGAAAATAACGACTTTCCTACTCTTCCCACTCCACTATGTTGACTCACTCCGTCTCTCTCTCTCTTCCACTTCTCCCTCCCGTGTTTTATTTTAGCCCTAAAACTGAGGATCATTTGTAGTCAAAGAGAACAATGCTGCTGTCAACACCAGTCCTGACCTCTCAGATTTTTCTTGGTAACTTAGAGTATATGCTATAAAATAAAAATACTCTAATTTAGATTACAGTTTAGTAGCCTACGCACCGTGTTTGCACCCATTATCTCATTTGATCCCTACAAAAACCCTTTGGGGCAAGGCAAGGGAGGTATTTATTGGCCTCATTTTAAGAATCAGCAGTTAAAACCCATAGATGTTCAATGACTGGCCTAAGATCACTTAGAGTCAGGAAAGAGAATTCTAATGCTACGCCTATATTTGCTATAAAAGACGGAATTTCCTCAAAAACCATTAATCTGATCTTTACTCTCTTGCGGAGGGATTCTCGGTTCAGGGCACCGCGCACCAGTTTAATGAGGTCTAGATCTAACCACTCACTGAGGGTACTAATATTTTGCATCTTGTTCTCACCTTTAAAATCGCAGTTTCTTACCCTTTCCCTTGGTTCCGATCCTTATTTAAATTCCTATTTTTCTCTGTGGGTATAGCCTCCTGGGTCTCACGCCAAAGCTCCACCCTCTCCAAAGAAATCGCGTCCTCGGTATCCAGGGAAACCATGCAGCCTCGCCCATCTTGCGCCTTCTACGCTTTCCATTGGCCAGTTGGATTCTTATGTAGATTTCCCCAATCCCTCCAATGGCTAATGGGCTTGAGGGAAAGAGCGCATGCCTTCCCAGGCCCATCTAACACCTGCTCTTACTACACGCACAGCCGTGCGCATTGCCTCCTGGGACATGTAGTTTATAAGTTGCAGGAGCGCTCCGACGGCTGTCCTCCATCAGAACTACCTATCCCATCGGCCTTTGCGAAAGGGGCGGTGTAGACAAGGAGTCCTTGGTCACTGTAAGTACTTAGCTTTCAAATTCCAGTTTGCAGCCAAGGCCTGTGTAGCTGGGGTTTAAATTGCTGAGGGAGGTGGGCGGCCTTGCCCTTGCGTCAGCATACCCTCTCTAAGGTCTTCCTTCTGACTTGAGCCGGTACAGTGGTCAAGTCGACTGGCCGCGGAGAGACTGGCCTGTGACAGGTGATCCTAGGGAGCGTGAGGGGGCGCGCCATGTTCGTCTTCCGCTGGGGCTGGGGGCTGGGCTGCCCGCGGCTCTGTCACCTGCGGGCGTGGGCCCCCGAGGCCGTCGCGCCCTGGGCTTGTGGGGCTTGTCAAACCCGGATGTACGGCTCAGGTGGGTCCAAGCCCGAGGTCTCTCCATCTGGCCCCGAGCGCCGGAGTCTGAAAGAGTGGGCGCTGCAGGTGAGCCCCTTCGGTCGGCTGCGGGCACGGCTCCCGTGCCACCTGGCGGTGAAGCCCCTGGATCCCATCGCCCACCCGGACGGCGACCGCGTGCTGGTGGCGGTGAGCGGCGTGGAGGGCGGGGCGCAGGCCTTGGCCGGCCTGCAGGTGACATACGACGAGGCGCAGAAGGAGGTGACCATCGTGTCCGACGTCATCGACCCCCAGGCGTCCGTGGAAGTGAACGCTCCCCTGATGTTTGGCAAGTGGAGTTAAAACCGGTTTGGCTCCCAGGGCGCACGTACCGCTTCTTGAATTAGAACGACGTGCAGTTTTAATTCGTTCTTCGGATATGACTTTCCAGTCTAATTTACAGTTTTCCCCTTCGGAAGGGAAGATGCATCTTTTTTTCTATTTTGGGAATCAGGTTCTCAATTACATCAATTTTATAAATCGAATGGAAACACGATTTGGAACAGCTAAGTAACATTTGTGGAAGCCCTTCTATTCTCCTTTGGCACTTTGTCAATAGTAAAGTGTTTTTTTTTTCAGGGTTAAATTATCGTGATAATCTAGTCACTGGCATGCAGTCTACCTGCTACCCTTTGCTCACCGTCTGAGGTCTCTGTCCAGAACAGCCTTGTCTATAAAATGTTCCATTTAACCCAGACCGAGTGTTTGGTTTCTAACAGGCACTCAGCTTCCTAATGAAAAGTCACCATTCATTTTGGCCTAAATAAATTTTCCGTTAGTAACAGGCTTTGAAGAGAGAACACATAGTAAGACTGCCTGGGAAACTTGTGTATAGTATGCAGCACTTTTCTAGGAAAATATTCCTAGGCTTTCTGCCTTCCTGGAACTGTAGGAAGATTTTGACAGTGATCATAATAGCAGCTAACACTTTTAAGATAATCTTTTCTAATCCTTACAATTTGCACTATATTTTAGCTGCTGTTATTGTCACAGTTTCAGATAAGTGAATTGAAATACAGCAAGTTTCATATACTAAGTATTTATTGTGGGTGAACAAGTAGAAAAAAAAATCCATGCCTTCATGAAACTTATTTTCCAGTGGGGATACATCAAGAACTATGCCCATTTTCTCTCATATAAAGAATAGAGCAGAATTTGAAATAACTGGAGTCTCTTCAACCACTGTATTTAAATGCTTCTCAACTTCTTTTTAACTTGCTTGGATAAGAGACCCTGATTTCAAAATGTTTTAGACTGAGGTAGGAGGAAGATTTGCCAGTGTTATTATGTGATACAAAATAGACTGAGTATTGAAATAGAGGTAAGCAAAATTCTGTGGCAGCACAGATAAAAATGGAATTACCCAAACATCATTTTTGACTCTTCTTTTTAGAGCCAGAATCTAATTTCCAGTTTACTGTTTCTTTCTTCCTCCCTCGCTCCCTTTCTCTTTCTTTCCTTCCTCCCTCCCTCTCTCTCTTTCCTTCCCCTTTCTTTCTTTCTGTCTGTCTGTCCTTCTTTCTGTCTGTCTGTCTTTCTTTCCACCTTCAGTATATGGAAGTTCCCAGGCTAGGGTTCAAATCTGAGCTGCAGCTGCCATCCTGCATTGCAGCAACACAGTATCTGAGATGCATGCCGTGACCCACACCAGAGCTCACGGCAATGCTGGATACTTAACTGACTGAACGAGGTCAGGGATCGAACCCGCGTCCATCATGGATACTAGTCACAACAGGGAATTCCCCAATTTACTGTTTCTATTGTGTATATTCCACAGGCCTCTCAAATCAACATAATTTAATTTTCTTCATACTTGGTATGTTTCTATAGTTTGTCTATAATTGTTTCTACCACTCAGTGTCTAGCTTTAACTCCTCTACCTCCCTGGTAAGAGTTGAGTATGTTTAGGATTGTTTCCTCTCCATGCCTGTCAGCACTGCCTGAGGTGATGCCTTATGTTGTAACACTACGTAACTGAGTAAAAAGTTTATAGTTACATATGCATCCATGTAAGTTCTGGCTGTAATTGTCTTTTAATGTATTTTATGTTAATCCCTACCAAAATACTGCTGTTATTTTAAACTTTTATAGAGACTGTCATACACACAACAGTAGAAATTGATTTTTATGCCATAACTATTGCATAATAGCAGTGTTAGGCCCCAGTAGTTTGTGTTTAGGTCAACCTAATATTTAACTTCTGTCATTTAGTTTAAGGAAAGTCATCAATATTTATTTGAATCAGGTATGAAATATCAGTGTTTTAAATTTTATTTTTATACAGAGACACCTAAGGTTACACTTGAAATTGAATTTAATGGTAAACCTTAAAGACAAGGATGACAACTGTGACTCGAGATTTGACTTGTTATTTTCCAGACTGCCTTCATATATATCACTACTACTTATCCACAATCTTGAGATTCTAATACTACTCAGTACCGGGTTTTTCAAAGTTGTTCCCACTTTTTATTACTTCAAGTACCTTGTGATATAGCTCCATGATAATATCTTCATTTTTTACATATGAAAAGTTAGAGGTAGGATTTGAAAACCTAACTCATGATCATATGTATTGATCTATGCTATTCCTGCATTATGCTTTTAATTTGGGGGAGGTTTGGGAACAAATCTTTAAATCTTCATGAATATGAAAGAGAATAAGGTAAATAACTTGTCCAGTTCACCATAATGACTTGTTAATTTGCCATATCCTTACTCAAATCTGTGTGTGTGTATTTTCTCAGTGGAGAAGAGGTTTCTATGATCTTCCTCAGGAGTGACTATAAGAATTGGAATCTTTGGCCTCCTTTACTTCCCTCCTGTGTTACTTTCTCTCTTTAGATGATATAGACCAACAGAAATAACTACTTTATTTTTAAAAACTGGTAGGAAAGGGCTTTACATTTGGTCCTGTTGCCATGATGGAGACCCCTTACCTTCAGGGAGAGACTGCTGACAACTGTTCTCTCCAGGATTCATAACGTTATGGACATAACTGGGGAACTGGATTTCTGGGGGATACTAAAATGCTTTAGAGCCAATTAACTGTAGTACTAACTTGCTTTTTCTTTTTTTTTTCACTTCTAGATTTGAATATCAAGTCATCAGGTTCTGGCTGCGTAAAAGTCCAAAATATTGAGTGTGATAATTGCAGAATTGAAACTGAGCAGGGGACCAGCACTTTACAATCTGTTAAGGTATAATTATTTTTCAAATTTTGTTTCAATATTACTTTTTTAAAATGTTGCATTATGAACTGCAATGTCAAATTAAGGCTATTATTCTGAGTATCATTTACTGAGAATATTGGGTATCATTTATTCAACACTCAGAAATTTCTTGTGAAAATTTTGTCTTGAAGTCAGTTCTGTTATGAAAGTATAAAGGTTATTGCAGCTTTGAAGGTTTTTCCTCATATTCCTTTTATTTATTTTTTTCAAAGAGGTTTTTTTTTTTTTTGGCCACACCCACAGCGTGCAGGAGTACCCAGACCCAGGGCTAAACTCATGCCACAGCAGTGACAACACAGGATCCTTGACCTGCTGAGCCACCAGGAAACCTCCTTCATATTCCTTTTAGATTTCATTTCAAAGTATACAGCAAAAGTAATGATACATCTTCAGTATTCTGAGATCTTACTAAGTTAAAGAAATTTTAGTTTTAAGGAATGATTTTCTTCTACTTCTAAAAAAGTAAGGAAAAGTCTTTAAGCATTAAATGTGCTTAAAATATTAAATTAATCAAAATTTTAATGCACCAGTTAGCTCATTACTTAAGGATTAAGTAGGTACTTGTGCTAAACAACAAAGATTCATCTTGGTTTGTAAAAGTAACACCTTTTTTTTTTTTTTTTGGCTTTTAGGGCTGTACCTGCAGCATAAGGAAGTTCCCAGGCTGGAGGTCAAATCAGAGCTGCAGCTTCTGGCCTCTGCCACAGCAACACAGCATCCAAGTTGCACCTGCAATGTACCCCACAGCTCATGGCAATGCCAGATCCTTAATCCACTGAGCAAGGACAGGGATTAAACCTGAATCCTTATGGACCCTAGTTGGGTTTGTAACCTGCTGAACTACAACAGGAAACCCCATATAATAACCTTTTACATTTAATTTTTTTTATTTTTTATTTTTTTGCTTTTTAGGGCTGCACCTGCGGCATATGGAAGTTCCCAGGATAGCAGTCGAATTGGAGTTGTAGTCGCCAGCGAATGCCACAGCTGTAGCAATGCTGGAGCATCTGCGACCTATACTACAGCTCATGGCAACACGGGATCCTTTAACCCACTGAGCAAGGCCAGGGATCAAACCCACTCCCTCATGGATCTTAGTTGGGTTCATTACCACTGAGTTACAATAGGAACGCCTACATTTAATTTTCTTAACTTTAGATTGGTCTAAACTCTAAATGATTTTAAGTACATCTCTGATAAGTTCTAATTTATTGTTACTACTGGTACTTCTTAAACTTGCCCATTCCAAAGTCAATACTTTTATGAACTTTGATGGTATATAGCTTTGTTGAAGAGCTGTAAGTCATCTTTGCTTTGCTAACTGTAAAACATTTTCATTTTTAGATTCATAAATACTAATTAGAATGATTAATTAGATGCATTTAAAATTTTTTAAATTATTTGTTTTGTTCCAACCTCCTTTATTTGCCCACTTTCCTTTGACATCTGTTCACATGTGAACTATTTCAATGAATTTAGTTACACACATATCACAAAAGATTAAAGAATGCTATTACGTGTCCTTTTGGAAAAATGAAATGATTCCTATTCTCGTTGTAAGATTGCCCAATGAAGTCTTCATGTTGAATGACTAACTGGATGAGAATACGATGGTTCCTTTTGTCCTTATAAACGTATTGTTCACTCATTAGTGCTTGAATTTCAGAAAATTCATCTAGAGTATTGTCGTCTTGAGACTCGGAGTCTTAGATTTTCAGTTTCACAGTCCAGGTTAGAAGGTATTGTACTGCTCTCTCTGTCTCTTTACAATCATCTTTTGAGTCATCTGATAATTCTGAAAGATCTCTTTTGTTAATTTTCTTTTTTTTTGCCAATTATCTGCATAAAATGAAAAATGGTTTCTCGCCTTTGCCACTATTAACATTTTGGACTGGATAATTCTTTTTCATCAAAGGCTGACCTGTGCACTGTGGAATGTTTAGCAGCATTCCTGGCTTCTACTAACTAAATGCCAGGTGCACCCTTCTCTCTTAGGACAATGAAAAATATCTGCACACGTTGCCAGTGTCCTCTCGGGGGATGAAATCACCTTTAGTTCAGAATCACCATTTGAAGCAAGTTCATCATTCTCTAGATATTTTTAAGCATCGTTAGGAATAATTGATATATGATAATGAAATAACTGCTAGGATAATGGTATAGCAAGATGTTACAAGAGATAAGAAAAATAAGAGAACTAAGGTCCTGTAATATATTTTAGATTTATAAAAAAGTCCAGTGGACCAATATGGAAATTTTCAGATAGAATAAATTTTATCCTATTTTAAAAATAATTTTCTGGTTATTCTTTGGGAGACCTCTAAGAAAGAATAAAAGTTGTGAAATAACAGTCTAGGAATAAAGTGACTCAGAAAAGAAATTTAAGAATTAAAACTGGGTCCAGTGGATCCTAATTGCATACCAAGAGTTAAGAGAATTATTTTTGAAGAATCCTAGGATATAACTGACTTAAATTCACAAATGGGAATACTTGGTAAAATTTCTAGCTTATGTTTTAAGTAGGGTACAATATCATTATCTCAAATTAGTGATCAGCTATTAGTATGTTTCTCTTCCATTCATTTTAAGAACTTGAAATATATTTGATCTGTGTAATAAGATATTTATAGCAATAATTATAACAGGTGTTTACTGAGTCCTTATTATGTACGAAGAAACTAAGGCTTCATTTAATCTTTGATTTACCAAGGAAGAAACTGTGAGGCACCAAAAAAATTGAGGAACTCATTTAGGTTCACACAGCTGATACTTTGAGTAGAAACTGAACTTGTGTCTTTTTGCATTCCAGACTCATGCTCTTTCTACCTTTCTTTATTGTCTAAGCAAAATGTATGGCAATACTACATTTACTCAGCATTCCTAGGGAAAAAGTAGGTAAACTGTTTAGGCAATAGACCCTTAACATATTGAATGCCACACATTTGCATTTTTTAAAAATGCAATAATAATAGTTCATATTATGCTAAATAGATTTTGATTTATTTAAAGTTTGTTTTGTTTTCCATGTTTTTAAACTTTATAGTTTTTGAAATTAGATGAGCTTTAATTTTTTGAGCTATTAACATTTTTGAGCTTTAGACCTCTTTTGAAAATGTGATTGTTTCCTTATGAAAAAATGCATGTATATATGAAATTTTGCTTACAATTTCATAAGTTTCACAGACTCTGTAGAAAGCCATATAAACTTAAGAACTCTTGATTAAAAAAAAACAGTTGTTTTGAAGATACTTTTTTCAAAGGTTCATCAATTGCTTGTCTGATTAATGAAGTTTATATTAAATACAATTTGACTTCAGACTCTTGTTTCTTTGGGCATGAAGTAGTCTACCATGCTGTAATAAAGACAAACTTTTAAGAATGGTTTATTTTTTCCTTTTTTCTAAGTTTTTTGAACTTCATCCCTGAGCTACTTTATCTAAGGCTTTACTATATTTTCCCCAGAGTAAGCAGCCAGCAGATGTATGGTTGTTTTGAATTTTTTTCCTGCTTTTTAGATATTTCTCTGCTGTTGCTTGTCATGATATTTGTGAATTTGCTTTTGCTATTTTTCTTCCTCTAGTATTTATCTGTTCTTTTTCTCTTTTTAGTTGTGGTAGAACTGAAGACATATGAAAATACTACAGTGAAGTAAGCTACTCTAAAAAATTGATCATACACCTAATGGCTCACACACGACTATAGTTTATTTCTTATTTGTCCAAGTGTGTGGGTGACTCATTTCTATTCAGTTATCATAGGTTCCTTTCATCTTCTGACTCTGCCATCTGTTAGAGCCTCATTATAATCTGTAGTCCTTCAGTGGAAGGGATGGGGCACAGAGAGAGCACATGAGTTCTTCTAAGAGCACCAGCCTTGAAATTGCACGTAAAATTTCCACTTACATTCTGTTGGCAAGAAGTTAGCAGTACCTAAGAGGTAAGGGAAACTGGAAAATATTGTCTCTTCATGGGCCCAGCTTTACTCTTAGTACTTTAGGAAAAAATGGGTTTTTTGGACCTATCATTGTTTCTGCCACAGTTGCCAAGTGTGAAATCAAGTTTCACACACACACACACACACACACACACACATGTTTTTTTTTTTTTTTTTTAATCTGGCACAGGAGGCTAACTGTGACTGGTGTTTTATTTGTGTTTGGAGTCATTTTCATTTAGTTCCAGTTTCTGGGCTGGTTTTGTGCAAGGAAATCACTGGGCTGTTATCCTAAGTGTGAGTGTATACTTCTTCAGATGATTCCAGGCATAAGACTGTGGTTTTGAAATCATGAACAGGACTTAATTCTATTACTTTAGATATTGTTATTTTCTAACATGTCGTCCTTTCTGATTCTTGGATTTCTTCCTCTGTAAAATGGGAAAAAAAGAATACCCATTTTTCTGAGTTCTTGTGAGGATTAAATGTTAGTTCATGTAAAGTAGTGAATGTTGTTAATTGGTGCAAAGAAAATGCCAAGTAAGTGATAAATATTATTGTTATTAATAATGATGAGCATAACAGTGGTTATTATTGTCATCCTCATCATCATTTATGTTTAGTTAGCCAGTCACAGTGACCTTTGATTCCAACCCCTTCTTCACTGAAGCTACTGGAACACCCAAGTATCTCTTTTGTTTCTCTTTGAGTTCAGATAGCTTATATAATCTCTTTAACAGCAACTGATACTCTTTTCTCACTTATGTTTTTATTCCTAACAGTGCATTTCTATTTCATTCTTAGTTTCTCTTTTGCTTCTTTATTATTATTTGTAAAGAAATGTAAGTTCCTGTTTTGGCTCAGCGGTAACAAATCCGAATAGTGTCTGTGAGGATGTGGGTTTGATCCCTGACCTTGCTCAGTGGGTTAAGGATCCTGCATTGTCTTGATCTGTGGTGTAGGTCGCAGTCTCAGCTCAGATCCCTTGTGGCTGTGGCTGTGAAATAGGCTGGCAGTTATAGCTCAAATTATTTGACCCCTAGCTGGGAACTTCCATATGCCTCAGTGCAGCCCTAAAAAAAAAGATAAAAAAGAAAAGAAATGTATAAAATATTGGAAAAAAAAATTTAGTATAAGTCAAATTTATTCTCTCTTTTTTATATGTGTATTTTCATATTTGCCTTTCAGAGTCAAAAATTGCATATTGAATCAAAAGGAGGCAAAGTGATCTGCCTGGGAACAGTTTATGGAAATATAGATATTCATGCATCAGATAAAAGTGTAAGATTGAAATTTTCTTTTAGTAATTGCGGTTTTGTATCAAGTTGGCTTATGCAATGGATACATTCTACAAAATATGTGGCCTAGCATTTCCTTTTTAATGCATTTTATTAGTAAATTCAGATTTGAAATTGAGGTGATTAAACATTATACAATTTTTTAAAAATTTGTGATTCAGTACTTTTGATAGTTATTTAGTTTCTTATTTGGAATCAATAACATCTTTACTTAGTATTTAATTCCAGTTCTCATGAGTTTTTATTTTTATGATCATGGCTTGAAACTAGTTATTAAATAATACCACCATACTGGGATTGAATTTTTCTTAGTGTTAGATTTATTTGAGTATTTTTTCCAAGACCTTTTTACTTTGCCTTTAGGCAATTGAAGAATGAATTTCAAAACTAGGCTTTTTCAGTGTTTCCACAAGGTGGCACCATTAGCATTACTGTTCGCCAGAAGCTTTTTTTAGGTGGTAGGAATTTTGGTTAAGATAGTTTGTATTTCCTTTTTTATGGCCACACCTGCAGCATATGGCAGCTCCCAGTGCAGGGAACACTTAATATCAAATAGGAAAACATTTGACAAAAGATGAAGAACTCTACATAGAAAATATGAAACATTATTAAGAGAAATTAAATATGATCTAAATAAGTGAAGGAAAATAATGGTGTATTCCACAGAGAACACACCGTTGCTCATAATCTTTTCATTAGAGCTGGGTGATTGAAGTCAATAAATTGATTGTGTACTGTTCATATTGGTTGTATACTAATTCTGTAAGTACCATTTTGGCTTTTTACCAGTCTTTATTTTTATTTTTTTTGTCTTTTTGCCTTTTCTAGGGCCACACTTGCAGCATGTGGAGGTTCCCAGGCTAGGGGTCTAATCAGCTGTAGCCGCTGGCCTACACCACAGTCACAGCAACGCATGATCTGAGCTGTGTCTGCAACCTACACCACAGCTCACGGCAACGTCGGATCATTAACTCACTGAGCAAGGCCAGGGATCGAACCCACAATCTCATGGTTCCTAGTTGGATTCGTTAACCACTGAGCCACCACAGGAACTCCAGTTTTTATTTTTATAATGAACTGATTTGAGTCTTTCTCTTACTAGACTGTGACAGTAAATAAACTACAGGGAAGTTCTGTTAATATATCTACTGAGGATGGTTTGCTGAAAGCCAAGTATCTTTACACAGAATCATCATTTCTGTCTTCTGCTGCTGGGGATATTTCATTAGGAGGTGTTCATGGTAAGATGACAAAGGCCTAATACATCTCAACCACATAACTTGAATTTTGGAAGATAACTCTGTTTCTTTGCAGTTGAAGATTTACCATTAGAAGTTGCTCCTCTAAGTAATGGCAGACTAACCATCTTTAAAAAAAAAACAAAAAACAAAAAACATAAAATAAAGTGACTCTTAAGGTATTGAATTTTATTTTGGTGAGAAATTGAATGTTATGCTGTTATATGTGAAGCTAATAATAACTCTGATTTTTAGTGCATTTCCTTATAGAAGGGAACAAACAACAAGGAAATATGTGCAAGGATAGAGGAAAACACAATGAAATAAAAGCAGTGTTAAAAATTAAGATGGGTTCTGGAGTTCCCTTGGTGGCTTAGTGGAAACAAATCCGACTAGTACCCATGAAGATGTAGGTTCAGTCCCTGGCCTTGCTCCGTGGGTTAAGAATCTGGTGTTGCTGTGGCTGTGGTGTAGACCAGTAGCTGCAGCTCCGATTCGACCCCTATCCTGGGAACTTCCATATGGGTTCTGAGCAGCTACTTTTATGTTATGATAGGAAAACTAAGGATTAAATAAGGAAACTTTTGTGTGGGATCTGATTATAGCAATTCACTGACATTAATTTTGGCTAAAATGCTTATGGGTATTAGTACTGCCTCCAGGTCCTCTCAGTGCCCTGCCATTTTTAGAGTTTTTTTTTTTTTTTTTTTGGCTGTGCCCATGGCATATGGAAGTTCCTGGACCAGGGATCCAACCCACGCCACATGAGCAGCCCAGCTGTGACTACCTCAGATCCCTAACACACTGAGCCACAAGGGAACTTCGTTTTTCTTGGTTTAAATATCTTCTGTGACTTTCCAAACATGTCTCTGGAGATAAGTAATATTATTTAGTTAACTTTTGTGTTGTCGAAAGAAAAGAGAACATAATGGGTGAAGTAATATGGCAAAGGACATGCTGATATTCACTGTTACTCAGCATGCTTCTTAAATTTCCACATAACAGATGATTTAAGGCCAGGTATGTTTTCTTTTTTTTTCTTTTCTTTCTTTTTTTTTATCTTTTTGCCCTTACGTAGAGCCGCACCCGGCGGCATATGGAGGTTCCCAGGCTAGGGGTCTAACAGGAGCTATAGCTGCCGGCCTTCGCCACAGCCACAGCAACGCGGGATCCGAGCCGCGTCTGCAACCTTCGCCACAGCTCACGGCAATGCCGGATCCTTAACCCACTGAGCAAGGCCAGGGATCGAACCCGCAACCTCATGGTTCTCAGTCGGATTCGTAAACCACTGGGCCACAAAGGGAACTCCCAGGTATGTTTTCTGAGATATATACAGATAGAATTTTACCCTGGCAAGTAGCACATACACATCTATTAAATGCCTTTTGGCCCGTTTCCTAGGAGTTATAGAGAAACTTTTGCCATTTGTAGTCCACTCATTTAACTTCTACAGGAAAGCTAAATATTATTATCTATACACTGGTTGAAAACCTCCACATTTTAGTAGGTAGCATGATATTAGGTGGTATTAGAAATCCTGGCTAGTGCTAGCCAGGCTATGTAGCAAAGAAAAGTAGTCTTGCAGTTTAAAAAAAAATATCTAAAAAAATGAGTATCTCAGTTTAATAGTTAAACCTCATCAACCATTCTTATAAGGTTAAGGTATTATTTGAGTTCAAAATAGCTTGGGTCAAATAGAGCTGCATCAGGTAAAGCAAATAGTTTTGTTACTTATTTATTTTTTACTGGGCTGTGACTTGTGTAGTTCCGGTAATTTGTAATTCCATATTTGAACAATGACTTTTATTTAAGCATTGCATTTCTAATTGTTCATTGTAACTAAAAGTACTGTACTTAATATAGTATGTAACTTTTAGTGGAACAGCAATTCCTTATCAAGTCAGATATTGATTAACATCTATAATAAGAATAGCTCTCTGAAGTGCTTTATACCATGTTTACACTGAATTCATTAGTGGATGTTTTGTTTGTTTTTGTTCTTTGCTTTCTTTTAAGTTAGTGGAGAATTGAACTTGGTATGTATTATCATTAGTAGCTTAGTGATAGTTAAATAGATGTACTTTTTTGAAGCCCTCCTCAAAATACTCTGGGTCTCTTGATTACTTACAGTGGCTGAAATGGAAACAAATTGCTAGGGATAAGAGAGTTCATTCCTTAGCTTTTGTAAAACCTCTTATATTTACTGACCTTTAATAACTTTCCTTGGATAGTTTACAGAACTAGATCTTCTTTTGGTCTGTTGTCTGCAGTTGGATTTTTGAAAGCAGACTCTGAGATGGAAATTAGAGTGTTGCAAATTTACCGGGGAGGCCTCTGGGGACCAATGCCATACAAAGGAAGGAAGCCCAGTTTCCACAGGAGAAGTTAGGTTATGATATAGTCTCAGCAACCCAAGGGGGTGCTCTGAATCCAGGATGGTCCTCAGAATTGTCTCAAGTCAGGGTAAGGGGAGATGGACCTTTGTATCCCCAATCGTTACGCACAGACTACCCCAGAAAAAGTATGGTCTTGGATCAGAATGGCTCTCTTTAGCTAAGGTAATTCCCTAAGAGGGCTGACAATTGAGGACTGTCTCCCAGCAGTATTCCCAACAGCTAGGAAAATAAGCCCTCCAGTTACAAAGGGTGGTGACTCATAGCTTCCACTGCTGTGTTATACTTACTGATTCAGACAGTGCATGTCTTTACCATCAATACATGTGCTGAATTTTCAGGCACCATGGTATGAAGCTGGGCAGGAGAACCTATCCTTAAACAATTCAGTCTGGTAGAGGATTGAATCTCATCTTTCTTATTTGTAATAGTAGTAGAGCAGTGAGAAGTAGGAGAAGAGAAATTTTGCTACTGTAGAAAAGTTTCCATGTTGTTTAACCCTGCTTTCTCTATCTAGTCCTTGACCCTCACTCTGTTTTGGTTTTTCAGTGGTAGTAAGAATATGAAAGACAGAGATATGAAAGAAACCTTCTTCATTTTTTAGTAACACCCAGTGCCTGCCTATTTTTTAAATCCCCTTCAGACTGGCCCAGGTTTCTTGCCTCCCTCTCCCATGCCATCCTTATTTCTACCCTTGTCCCAGCGAATTGTATGCACTTATTCCTTGATTTTGGAGTTTAGAAGTAGGATTGGTACAGGAAAGCAGGCAGTATTCTAGCCCTGCATCCTAGTAGTTTAGTCCTAGAAGGTAATAGTCATGACTGATGAAGGGAAGTCCCTATATTCTAACTACTAGGGTATTAGTAGGGAGAGATACCTCTCAAGTATCAGCCCAAGCCAGAATTCTGAATATATAGTTCACTGAATATATGTATTTTACCTATATTTAAATAAGCTAGCTTGGGAATCTAAAACTTGTTTTTATGGGAAAATATGTTGATAGTTCTAAACATCTGACTTTCAGAAAAGAAACTCAGAAGAACATATATATTTATTTAAGATCTATTCAGGATTTATTCAGGCTTTATTTAGTTTGGTTTTTTCTTAAGCAAAGCTTAAACTGATTTTTTTCTTTTTTTTTTTTTTTGGGCCACACTCGTGGCATTATGGAGGTTTCCAGGCTAGGGGTCGAATTGGAGCTATACCCACTGGCCTATGTCATAGCCACAGCAGCTCCAGATCTGAGCTGTGTCTTCGAACTGCACCACCGCTTACAGGAGCGCCTGAATTCTTTATCCACTGAGAGAGGCCAGGGATCGAACCTGCGTCCTCATGGATACTAGTCAGATTTGTTTTTGCTGAGCCATGACAGGAACTCCTGATTTTCTTTCTTCAGGTAGATTTTTAAAAACCCAACATATAGATGTTGTAAAAAGTCATTTATACTGCAAATATGATGGCGATAACTGTCTTTTTGATAGATTTATCAGGCATATGAGTTTGGAGTCCAGGTGTTGGTGGGGGGTGGTTGTTTGAAAGCGTATTGAAAGCAAATATGTGCCTTAAGTGAGCCAGCCCCTTTAACTTAATGGACCATTGGCTATTTATAAACGAGGACAACAACACTTAGAAATGGTGAATCATTTGCTTTCAATGATAAATTAATTAGTGGAAGAGCAAGAATTTGATCCAGGTTTCCTGGCTCTAGAAGATGTTTCTAAACAATGTTCAAACAAATGCTTGCACAGAGCCCCAGTGAATATCTTTATTGGAACCCAAATTCCATCATTGCTTTGAGGGCTTTGTGGCTCGCTCTAGACATGTTTCTTCTAGGCAGACAGCCCTACAACACAGATGCACTGCTTCAGCTATGTTCTGTATTGTAAACTCCAGTTTCATTTATTTTACCTTATGAAAATGTAGTGTTCCATATAGTGTTTGGGTTCAGCTTAGCTCATGGAGCCATTCAGAGAAGGTGATGCTGCTGTCTTTCAGTGTGTGGATTTGTCTTCCATGAAAGGAAGAGAGAGCCTGAAATTTATTTCTTGTCGGTGTTTTCTCTGTTCATAAACTCTGACGCAATATTCAACATGATGCTAAATACTTAAGAGAATGCCTAGTAGTGAGGAAAGGGAAAAATGAAAGGAGTGATAAGTCTTTCCTGGCCTTGCAAATTGACGCCTATGTGTAGAGAAGGAAAAAAATTCTATCTTTAATCTTTTTCCAAATGAAATTTTTAGATATAGCTAACTATATTGTCTAGGTTAAAAAAAAAAAAAGAGTAGTCTAATTAACTAGTGGTATTTACTATTTGTACAGTTGGTTGACTCACATCTATTAAGTGTGTGTGCCTTCTAATACAAAAGCAACTAGCTCATTCATTGAGTCAACTAATATTGCCCAATATTCTGGCCCTGGCAATATAGTGGGAGAATGGGTATTTGCATAGTTTGTGTTTATACATAAAATTTACTGTCTTTTTTATTATTATGATGATTTTTATTTTTTCCATTATAGCTGGTTTACAGTATTCTATTAATTTTCTATTGTACAGCAAGGTGACCCAGTCACACATACATGTTTACATTCTTTTTTCTCACATTATCATGCTCCATCAAAAGTAACTAGACATAGTTCCCAGTGCTATACAGCAGGATCTCATTGCTTATCCATTCCAAATGCAATAGTCTGCATCTATTAACTCCAAATTCCCAGTCCATGGAGTTCCTGTCGTGGCTCAGTGGTTAACGAATCCGACTAGGAACTGTAAGGTTGCGGGTTCGATCCCTGGCCTTGCTCAGTGGGTTAAGGATCTGGCGTTGCCGTGAGCTGTGGTGTAGGTCGCAGACGCGGCTCGGATCCCGTGTTGCTGTGGCTGTGGCGAAGGCCGGTGGCTACAGCTCCTGATAGACCCCTAGCCTGGGAACCTCCATATGCCGCAGGTGCGGCCCTAGAAAAGGCAAAAAAAACCCCAAATTCCCAATCCATCCCACTCCCTCTTCCTCCCACTTGGCAACCAGAAGTCTGTTTTCCAAGTCCATGAATTTCTTTTCTGCGGAAAGGTTCATTTATGTTGTATATTAGATTCCAGATATAAGTGACATCATATGGTATTTGTCTTTCTCTTTCTGACTTACTTCATTTAGTATGAGAGTCTCTAGTTCTGTCCATGTTGCTGCAGATGGTATTATTTTGTTCTTTTTGTGGCTGAGTAGTATTCCATTATGTATATATACCACATCTTATTAATCCAATCATCTGTCGATGGACATTTAAGTTGTTTCCATGTCTTGGCTATTGTAATAGTGCTGCAATGAACACGCGGGTGCATGTGTCTTTTTCAAGGAAAGTTTTATCTGGATATATGCCCAAGAGTGGGATTACTGGGTCATATGGTAGTTCTATGTATAGTTTTCCATTGTACATCCATACTGTTTTGCATAGTGGTTGTACCAATTTACATTCCCGCCAACAATGCAGGAGGGTTCTCTTTTTTCCACACCCTCTCCAGCATTTGTTTTTTGTGAATATATTAATGGTGGCCATTCTGACTGGTGTGAGGTGGTACCTCACAATAGTTTTGATTTGCATTTCTCTAATATCAGTGATATTGGGCATTTTTTCATGTGCTTGTTGGTCATCTGTATATCTTTGGAGAAATGTCTATTTAAGTTTTTTGCCCATTTTTCAATTGGTTTGTTGGCTTTTTTGCTGTTGAGTTGTAAAAGTTGTTTGTATGTTTTAGAGATTAAACCCTTGTCTATTGCATTGTTTGAAACTATTTTCTCCCATTCTGTAAGTTATTTTTTTGTTTTTTTTTTTATGATTTCCTTTGATGTGCAAAAGCTTGTCAGTTTGATTAGGTCCCACTGGTTTATTTTTGCTTTTATTTCTGTTGCTTTGGGAGACTGACCTGAGAAAACGTTTGTAAGGGGATATTTTGCCTATGTTCTCTTCTAGGAATTTGATGGTGTCTTGTTTTATGTTTAAGTCTTTAAGCCATTTTGAGGTTTTTTTTTTTGTGCGTGGTGTGAGAGTGTGTTCCATTTTCATTGATTTACATGCTATTGTCCAGCTTTCCCAGCACCATTTGTAGAAAAGGCTTTTTCCTATTTTACATTCTTGCCTCCTTTGTCGAAGATTAATTGACCGTAGGTGCCTGGGTTTATTTCTGGGTTCTCTATTCTGTTCCATTGGTCTGTATGTCTGTTTTGGTACCCACACCACACTGTCTTGATTACTGTGGCTTTGTAATATTGCCTGAAGTCTGGGAGAGTTATGCCTCCTGCTTGGTTTTTGTTCCTTAGGATTGTTTTGGCAATTCTGGGTCTTTTATGGTTCTATGTAAAATTTTAGATTGTTTGTTCTAGTTCTGTGAAAAATGTCATGGGTAATTTATAGGGATTGCATTGAATCTGTAGATTGCTTTGGGTAGTATGGCCATTTATTTTTACAGTATTAATGTTTGCAACCCAGGAGCTTGGAATATCTTTCCATTTCTTTGAATCCTCTTCAGATTTCCCTGATTAATGTTTTATAGTTCTCAGCATATCAAGTCTTTCAACTCCTTGGTCAGGTTTATTCCCAGGTATTTAATTTTTTTGTGTCCAATTTAAAAGGTATTGTATTTTTGTATTCCTATTCTAATATTTCATTATTTGTATACAGAAATGCCAATGACTTCTGAATATTAATCTATATCCTCCAACTTTGCTGAGTTTGTTGATCAGTTCAGGTAGTCTTTGGGTTGAGTCCTTACGGTTTTATATATAGTATCATCTATCAGAGCTACAGCTGCTGGCCTATACCACAGCCACAGCAATGCTGGATCCTTAACCCACTGAGCAAGGCCAGGGATCGAACCTGCAACCTTATAGTTCCTAGTTAGATTCGTTAACAACTGCACAGTGACAGGAACTCTCAAAAGTATGTTGAATATCAGTGGTGAGAGTGGGCATCCTTGTCTTGTTCCAGACTTTAGTGGGAAAGCTTTTAGCTTTTCTCCATTGAGTATTATATTGGCTGTGAGTTTGTCATAAATGGCTTTTATTATGTTAAGGTATGTTCCCTCTGTAC
Source organism: Catagonus wagneri (assembly GCA_004024745.2). Classification (NCBI taxonomy): domain Eukaryota; kingdom Metazoa; phylum Chordata; class Mammalia; order Artiodactyla; family Tayassuidae; genus Catagonus; species Catagonus wagneri. Next base: position 956,155 of record PVHT020000173.1, on the reverse strand, counting down.
CAACTTTGGTAAGAGTTTTTTATCATGAATGGATGTTGTACTTTGTCAAATGGCTTTTCTGCATCTATTGAGATGATCATGTGGTTTTTGACTTTTCTTTTGTTAATGTGGTGTATGATGTTGATTGATTTGCATATGTTGAACCATCCTTGTGGACCTGGGATGAATCTTAGTTGGTCGTGGTGTATGATCTTTTTTATATATTGTTGAATTCGGTTGGCTAAAATTTTGTTGAGAATTTTTGCATCTATATTCATTAAAGATATTGGCCTATAGTTTTCTTTTTTGGTGGTATCTTTGTATGGTTTGGGTATTAGGGTAATGGTGGCGTCATAGAATGTCTTTGGGAGTATGTCTTCTTCAACCTTTTGGAAAAGTTTAAGGAGGATGGGTATAAGTTCCTCTTTGTACATTTGGTAGAATTCGCCTGTGAAGCCATCTGGTGTCCTGGGTTTTTATTTGTAGGGAGTGTTTTTAATGACGTATTCTATTTCATTTCTAGTGATCGGTCTGTTCAGTTGATCTGTTTCTTCTTGATTTCGTTTTGGCAGGTTGTACATCTTTAGAAAGTTGCCCATTTCTTCTAGGTTGTCAGATTTGTTGGCATACAGTTGTTCATAGTATTCTCTTATGGTTTTTTCTATTTCTGCAGTATCCATTGAGGTTTTTCTTCTTTTTTGAGGAAGGCCTGTAGTGCTACGAATTTCCCTCTGAGCACTGCTTTTGTGGCATCCCGTAGATTTGGAGTGGTTGTGTTTTCATTATCATTTGTCTCAAGGTATTTTTTAATTTCCTTCTTGATTTTCTCGTTGACCCATTGGTTTTTTGGTAGCATGTTGTTTAGTCTCCATGTAGTTATTTTTTTCTCATTTCTTTTTCTGTGGTTGATCTCTAGTTTCATACCACTGTGGTCAGAGAAGATACTTGAAATAATTTCTGTACTCTTAAATTTGTTGAGGTTAGCTTTGTGCCCCAGTATGTGGTCTATCCTTGAGAATGTTCCATGTGCACTTGAGAAGAATGTATATTCTGATTTTTTTGGATGTAATGTCCTGAAAAGCTGATTAAGTCTAAATTTTCTATTATGTCATTTAGGATCTCTGTTGCCTTATTGATTTTCAGTCTAGAGGATCTGTCCACTGATGTGAGTGGGGTGTTAAAGTCTCCTACTGTGATTGTATTCCCATCAATTACTCCTTTTATGTCTGTTAGTATTTGTTATAGGTATCTGGGTGCTCCTAGGTTAGGGGCATATATATTGACGATTGTAATATCCTCTTCTTGAATGGATCCTTTTACCATTAAACAGTGTCCTTCTTTGTCTTTCTTTATGGCCTTCATTTTAAAGTCTGTTTTGTTTGATGTGAGTATTGCAACTCCTGCTTTCCTGTCTTGTCCATTGGCATGAAATGCCTTTTCCCATCCCCTCACTTTCAATCTGTGTATGTCATTTGCCCTAAGGTGAGTCTCTTGTAGACAGCAGATTGTAGGTTTTTGCTTTTTTATCCAATCTGCCGCTCTGTGTCTTTTGATTGGAGCCTTGACATTTAAGGTAATGATTGATAGATATATATTTATTGCCATTTTAAATTTTGTTTTTCAGTTGATTCTATGTTTTTCTTTCTTTCTTTGGTTGGATGATTTCCATTTATTTTATGCTTAAGTACTTTTCTTTTTAGTTTTTGTAAATGTAATGTTTGGTTTTGATTTGTGGTTGCCCTGTTTTTTAAGTATGTTAACCCCTTCTTATATCTGCTTGCTTTAGCCTGGTAGTCATATAGGCTCAAACACATTATTAAAATGAAAAAAAAAAATTATATTTTCTTACTTTCCTTCCCCACATTCCATGATTTTGAAGTCCTTTTGTTTAACGTCTTTGTGTTTAGATCTGTATGCTGGCTTATTTAAGTGATTGCTTTCCAATTGTGGTTTCCTCCATCCTATTTCTTCTTACTTCTTTTTTTTTTTTTTAATTTAGAGAAGCCCTTTCAGTATTTCTTTTAGAATGGGTTTAGTATTGCTGTACTCTTTTGGCTTTTGTTTTTTGGAGAAATTATTTATTTCTCCTTCTGTTTTAAATAATATTCTTGCTGGATAGAATATTCTAGGTTGCAAATCTTTTTCCTTTCAGAAGTTTACGTATATCTTGCTATTCCCTTGTGGCCTGTAGTGTTTCTGTAGAGAAATCACCTGATAGCCTAATGGGGGTTCCCTTATAATTAACACTTTGCTTTTCTCTTGCTGCCTTTAGAATCCTCTCTTTATCTTTAACTTTTGCCATTTTTATTATAATATGTTTTGGTGTGGTCCTATTTGGATTCACCTTGTTTGGGGCCCTCTGTGCTTGCTTCCTGTATCTTGATA